>CM040621.1:14718599-15062864 GCA_022817965.1 Solanum lycopersicoides
AAGACTATTCTTTCTCATGCATGTCCCTGGTGTGTGCTTGCATATACCCATACTTAGTACAAGTGTGTACTAACCCTATACAAACTCTACTATTTTAGGTGCAGGCACAGGTGGACGATAGCGCTACAAGATCATCTCTACAGCAGTTATCCGGACATCCAGCATTCATCCGGTTTGGAGGTCCTCATGTTTTCGAGGATGCTACTGTTTTATATTCTAGCTTAGTTTTAGAGTTGAGCTAGTGGAGCATGTTCCACTAGCGTTGCTTTCCTATTTTATTCAGACTATGTATTGGTGCCATTTTGGCAATTATACACTTAATAAGAATTGAACTATTTCTTTCAGTTGCTTACCTCTTAATGTTAGATGGTTGATGGTGAACAATTACGTATTAATGAGAATCTTTTTATAAGTATGTTAAGAAACAAAAAGTTTCAAATTTTCCGCTAAAATTAACCTATGTAAAGTAAGAATGACGTAAGTAGGCTTGTCTGCGACCTCTGAGAGGTCAACGACGCCGGTCTCATCTGGGGTCTAGATTCCAGTCGTGACAAAGTTGGTATCAGAGCACTAGGTTAAATTCCGAGAATAATGAGTTCACATCAACCACATTGAGTAGTTTCTAAGTCATGGTAGTGAAGTGCACCACTATCCTGAATTAGAGACTGCATGATGCGTTGGAAAATTTCCCTTCTTCTAATCTTATCGTGCTTTTCCTAATGTCTGAGTTCTTGGTGTTATGAGCGTGTCTAACATCAACCCCTATTGTTTTTCAGAGAATGAACCCTAGGAGGGCTATTGGTTAGAGGAGGAGGAGGGCAGCTGTTGGGGGAAATCGAGTTCCACCCCAAGCCCCAGCTGAAGGAGTGGCCATGCCGGTTAACCCAGTTGGGTTGACCGATGCTGAGGTGAGGGCATATTTGGCCCAGATGGCAAAGGCCATCACAATGCAGGCTCAGGCTATGACTGCCCAAGTCAACCGGCAGAATGTTCAGAGGGAGAACCCCAATTCGCAGCATGGCTGACAAACTGCGAGATTTCACGAGGATGAACCCTCCCATATTCGCAGGGGCTAAGACATCGGAGGATCCTCAAGAGTTTGTAGATGAGGTGCATAAGATCCTGGTGGCTATGGGGGCCACTGATATTGAGAAGGCTGAGCTGGCTTCCTATCAGCTCAAGGATGTTGCACAGACTTGGTGCAAGATGTGGCAAGATAGCCGTGTCTTAGGTGGAGTGTCAGTCACTTGGGAGCTGTTCAAGACAACATTTCTGGAGAGGTTCTTTCCCAGGGAGATGAGGGAATCCAAGGTTGAAGAGTTCATCAACCTTAAACAAGGATCAATGACAGTCAGGGAGTATTCCCTGAAGTTTGTTAAGCTATCCAGGTATATTACTTTCCTTTGTATTTAATAGCAAGATTGAGGAGAGTACTGAGGCTTGTTGAATTATCCAGGTATGCTACTTCCCTGGTTTCGAACAGCAGGGATGAAATGAGTAGGTTCCTCACAGGAATCAATGGAGACCTGGAGGAGGAATGTCGGTCTGCGATGCTCCACGATAATATGGACCTTTCCAGGTTGATGGTGCATGTACAGCAGGTGGAGGACAGTCGTAGAAAGAGGGGTATTCGTGATGTTAGGAGGCCTAGGCCTCAAGATCAGGCAGGTCCCAGCCATGGAGGCCACAGAAACAACTTTGGTGTACGTGAGCAGCCAAGGTTTAAGAAGAGACTCTCCCACCAAAGGGAGTCAAGTTCATCCAGTGGTATCTATGATAGAAATTCCGAATCCAGAGATAAGAGAAACAAGGAAGTATATACACCTAAGGAAAGACAACCTTGCAAGAAGTGTGGTAGACAGCATGGAGGAAAGTGTATGATGGGCTCTAACGCTTGTTACAGCTCTGGAAAACCGGGACACATGGTGAAGGATTGTCCGAATAGGAGAAGTCAAGAACAAGGGAATGAGAGAGTTCAGACTAATGACCCAAATGAAGAGGCTCCAAGGAGGAAACGATTCTTCGCACTCAAGTCTAGGGGTTCAGGGGAAGGCACTTCTGATGAAGCCTCGGGTACATAGCCTTAATTAGTCTTTCATATAATTGACTGTATATGGTGTTTATGCACTAGTATGAGGTTAATATGTCTGAAGTCATCATGTTGGTTGTTGATTTATATGACTTATATGTTGACTTATGTTGTATGTATTGATCAGACTAGTTTAGGTAAGAATTCCTTAGTCTATTAACGTGAAGCTACTAGTAGGTTTCAAGGATGTGTACCATCATGTTAATATGTGAATCAGATATTCACCAGTGGAAGTATTGAAGTACCTATGTATGTGTACGTTATATAGATGACATACTTATTGTTAGTAAGGAGTAGTGTCATTCGGGGACGAATGTTCCTAAGGGGGGGATAATGTAACAACCCTAAAAAATAAATGAATAAGATAAATACTTAAGGTGTCAAGAATGCTTGCGATTAGAACAAGGTTCACACAGATTGATATGCGTAGAACCAGACCCCAGAACCCTTACTATGACCAAGCCAACTAACTTGGGGAGTTAGTTGAGCTTGGAAAGGTTGGAACCAACCAAGTAAGGCTCTCGAAAATGAAGATTTAATCGAAGGAGTCTTTACCGGACTCAAAAAGAAGAAATTTTAAGTTTTGAGGGTCTAAGGGTAAAATGGTCTTTTACCAGGCTAGGGTAGTATCGTAATTATCTAAATATATAATTAATTAATTATTTAATAAAGTGGAGGGGCAATTTGGGGAGAAGATCCGAAATTGGTCTCTTGAAATGAAGTCTTGCTCCACCCGGGTTCGAACCTAGGTGGGAGCAAGGATTTAATATGATTTTTTTATTATTGGTGAATTAATTTAATAAATTTATATTAATGGCTGATGTAAAAAGGAAAATCAGATTTTATTATTATTTATTATTTATTTACTTATTAATTAATGTTTTTTTAAATTGACTAAGTCTTGCCAACTATCCTAGTTTTAAGATGCACTATCTCACACTATCTCTCCCTCAAGCCTAAATCTCTCTCTCTCTCATCAAATTATTTTTCTTGGCTGCAAAAACAGAAGATAAAAACATTAGAAAGCAATCAAAAGTTCTCTAAACTCAAATAACTTACAAAAAAAAATATACAAGCAAGCAAGCTAACTTAGGATACGAAAACTTTGCATCATCTTCTCGACGGGTTTGTGTTGAAGGTTTAGGGGAGGAGTTTGGCAGCACTTGGAAGGTGTGGAAAGCTACAACAAGGTATGGGTTTTTCTCTTGGAATCCTTTCTCCAAGAGGAATTTCTTTCTACAAAAGTCCACATATGAAACTAGGGCTGTCCCCTTGAATGTTGAACTCCTTGTCCCTAGTCTCCTTCCGATTTCAATCTAAATTAGT
Organism: Solanum lycopersicoides; assembly: GCA_022817965.1. Taxonomy (NCBI): domain Eukaryota; kingdom Viridiplantae; phylum Streptophyta; class Magnoliopsida; order Solanales; family Solanaceae; genus Solanum; species Solanum lycopersicoides. The sequence goes on from CM040621.1 coordinate 14,722,015, forward strand.
TTAGAAATCATGTTGTTGGTATGGTTGCTGGTAGCTAAGTGTGAAATATGATGTTCCTTGTGATTTTATGTTTGGAAATAACAAGCATGTTCAATGATGTCAACCGAAAATGATGTGGTGCAATGTGTAAAATATTTGTTGTTGTTCTCCGTTTTGAAGTCTTAAAATGGCTTGTTTGATGATTGGAATTATTGTGCATAAGGTGTGTAAATTGTGATGTTAAATGAAGTGTAAGGTGGCTGATTTGTGGAAAAATCTAAGCTAAAACAACAATGAATCTACACCTAAGAATGTGTTAAACGAATCGTGAAAGTACCTCAAAACGAACGTATGAATGCTGTTAAATAAAGGCCAGAAAATTTAATAAAATTTCCAGCACTTGGTGATGGAATTTTCGGCCATAATACTTAAGGTGGAGAGGTTTAAAAATATATTAAAAATATGTGAGGTCAGTGGGGATTGAACCCAAGACCTCACTACATAAATGAGAGGTGTGGGATTCGAACCCACAACCTCTCGGCCAAACAAGAGAGTAAGAGGGGAATTTTAAATTAATGAAATAAATGTGGAGAGTGGGGATTGAACCCACAACCTCTTGAATGGATGAGAGAGTGTGGAGAAAAATAAAGGAGAAAAATAAATGTGGAGAGTGGGGATTGAACCCACAACCTCTTGAATTAATGAGAGAGTTAGGAGAAAAATAAAGGAGAAAAATAAATGTGGAGAGTGGGATTGAACCCACAACCTCTTGAATAGATGAGAGAGTTAGGAGGAAAGTAAAGGAGAAATATAAAATGAGGTGAATGGGGATTGAACCCACAACCTCTTAGATAGGTGATAAAGTCAATAGATAAATTAAGAGAAAGAGAATGAGCTTGTGGAGGATTGATCCCACAACCTCCATGCCTTGGACGAAAAATAGAGAAGAAAAAGAGAGGAAATATTATGGGGCTGATGGGGATCGAACTAGGGTCCCCCAAATCTGAAAAATACAAAGGATTAAGTGTTGCCTAAGGGATTCGAAATTGGGTTCCCTTGCCCAGTTCCGTATTGACACATAAGTCATACGTAAGTAAATATTTAATGAATGCTGCCTCTAAAGATCAAAATCAAAATCTTGGCATATCTACAAGATGCATAAGTCTTGTACCACATAATCTTGGGTAAACATGAATCACTTAGACAAACTATGAATGAAGCCTCATGGCTTGTATGTATAGACACATAAGTCTAACATACGTTCAAAAGTAAGTGAACCTAAGATGTATGAAATGAGATGATGAACCCTAGAAGGGTTAAGTATGAGTTTAAGATACACTAAATGGCCAAGTGCATTGGCATATGATGAGATGAACAATGAAATGATGAAATGAACAATGAAATAATGAAACCCTAGAAGGGTTAAGTGAGGGTGTGAAACACACCAAATGGCCAAGTACATTGGCATATGATGAAATGAACATTTACGTAATAAGAGGTGAATAACTATGAAAAGCAAAGGTGCTAATGATGATGAATGTGGTGACAACATGATATGAGGCTAATGTAAATGATGAGAGCAATCTCAAATGAGCCTAAGTATATGTTACCAATACGTACTCACCTATGAGAGTGTAAGATAATGAAGAGACCAGTCTCTATGAACACTCTAATGAGAGTATTGAGCTTAACACACTCAATACGAATGATGAGATGAGAAATCATCTAATGAGCTATGATGTCCTCATACTAGAAGCCAGCTTCCATGACGCATGAGATGAATGTAATGGAACTTTATACTAAGCACCGATAGACTAGCTATGAGCGGTGATGCCTTCTTTCGAGAAGGGCGGAGGTTCACGTAACTCTCATGAGATGAGACTGTCCGGCATGCCGGGTATGGGTCTCCTTATATCTCCTAGTCTTCGAACCTATACTGCCAATATAGGGATCTAGCGGGGTTAAATTCCCATGTACGCTAGCATGTTTTTGGGTCACCTTGGCCGGTGATTCCACCTCTTTTCGGTGTGGGGGAGACACTGGATTTCATGATGTTCACATGATCTATGTCGGTTAAAGTTAAAGTTCCCAATGAATAAATGAGGTCAGCCTCAAATGATGCACATAATGAAATGAATGATACCAAAGGTGTTAGGATAGGATAATCAAAAGGTGAGTTAGATTCAAGTAATGACATTAGGTCATTCTTGGTCATTGCACAACGAACCTAATGAAATTCTTAAACTACATCCTAGGTATAACTGGTGTTTACACTGGTCTATGAATGAAATGAAATGGAGTACGTATGAATGAACGAAGCAGACTCTGTGTTTGCTAATGAAGACACCCTAGTTGAGGTCTCATCTGTTGAGCCCTCATTTCTGGAAGGTCTTAATGTTAAGTCCATGATTCCAAGGTCTCATGGCATATGAGTGAATGACAATAAAAAAAGTTATGTGCTACATGCAAAAAGGTGTTGTATGCTATATGATATGTGCTATGTGTAAGTGTTATGTGTTGTGTGCAAATGTGAAAAGTATGATGATATATGTTATTCTCATGGCATAACTTTCCTATTTCAAATCTGGAAAGCCCTCTGACTTTCCTAATCCAAATTTGGAAAGCTCATTAACTTTCCTAATCCAAATTTGGAAACTTTTCTAATCTCAATTTGGCAAGTCCACTGACTTGACTTCCAAAAATCATGTTGTTAGGAAAGAGCTATTCTTTCTCATGCATGTCCCTGGTGTGTGCTTGCATATACCCATACTTAGTACAAGTGTGTATTAACCCTATACAAACTCTACTATTTTAGGTGCAGGCACAGGTGGACGATAGCGCTACAAGATCATCTCTGCAGTTATCCGGACATCCAGCATTCATCCGGTTTGGTAGGTCCTCATGTTTTCGAGGATGCTACTGTTTTATATTCTAGCTTAGTTTTAGAGTTGAGCTAGTGAAGCATGTTCCACTAGCGTTGCTTTCCTATTTTATTCAGACTATGTATTGGTGCCATTTTGGCAATTATACACTTAATAAGAATTGAACTATTTCTTTCAGTTGCTTACCTCTTAATGTTAGATGGTTGATGGTGAACAATTACGTATTAATGAGAATCTTTTTATAAGTATGTTAAGAAACAAAAAGTTTCAAATTTTTCGCTAAAATTAACCTATGTAAAGTAAGAATGACGTAAGTAGGCTTGTCTGCGACCTCTGAGAGGTCAACGACGCCGGTCTCGTCTGGGGTCTAGATTCCAGTCGTGACATGCAAGCTTGTGACTGTGACTTTGAGTCTCGATTTGAGCATGTTAATAATATAGAGATCACTCGTGTTTTATGTGCAATTAGATGTTCCTAAATCCTGATGTTCACATGATTGAAATGCTATAAATTCTAGTTAAAACAAATGACCAAATTATACCTCAAACTTGTCTTAAGAACCCTAATGAACGACTAAGAAAGAGGTGCTCAAATGACCTGTAAAATACTACAGAAAAACGTTGAACCAAAATCTGGAAAATTGCTGCAAATGGCTTCTGGAAATTCTGGGCGTCTAAACATATAAAAACAAATAGGTGAGGTCTGCAGGGATCGAACTCGAGAGCTAACTAAGGCATACCTTAATAAATTAATTAAAAGGGGTGTGCTAGGCGGGGCTCGAACTGGGGCTGGGGTTTCAGCGAATTCGGAAAGAAAAGGGAAATAATAAAATGTTGTTGTGGGGTTTTGATCCCACAACACGGAAGATCCCCGAGCATTTATTTAAAAGACGTGAGGCACACGGGATTCGAACCCGTGTGCCCTTAGCCGAATTCTCCTACTTAAAACAAAAATAAATAAATGAGAGGAGTGGGATTCGAACCCACGTCCTCTCGGTAGGTAGCGAAGGAGAAGAGAAAATAATAAAGAAAAAGGGATGTGGGGAATCGATCCCACAACCCCTCGACCAGTAGCGAAAATGAGAGGATAAGAGAAGGAAAATTAATTAAGGGAAAAGTATGGGGTCATGGGGAATCGATCCCATGCCACTCAGCAATCGGCAAAAACTAAATGTGAAGAAAAAAAAAGGGAAAAATTAACGTGAGCAAAGGGGATCGAACCTGGATCCCCAAGCCGAGTGATACAAAAGTTGAAATAGAGGAAATTGCTAAGTGTTGTTCAAGGAATTCGAAACTGGGTTCCCATGCCCAATCCCATATTGACACATAAGTCGTACGTGAACAAATATTTAATGAATGCTACCTCTAAGGATCGAAATTAATATCTTGGTATACCTACAAGATGCATAAGTCTTGTACCACATAATCTTGGGTAAATATGAATCATTTAGACGAACTATGAATGAAGCCTCATGGCTTGTATGTGTGGACTCATAAGTCTAGCATACGTTTAAAAGTAAGTGAACCTGAGATGTTATGTGAAGAGATGATGAAACCCCAGAAGGGTTAAGTTAGAGTGTGAAACACACTAAAAGGCCAAGTACATTGGCATATGATGAAATGAACATTCACGTAAAAAGGGGCGAGTAATAATGAAGGGCAAATGTGCTAAGACTAATGAATGTGGTGACAACATGATAAGAGGCTAATGTGAAACATGAGAGCAATCTCAAATGAGCCTAAGTAAATGTTACCAAAACGTATTCACCTATGAGAGTGTAAAGTTAATGAAGAGACCAGTTTCTGTGAACACTCTAATGAAAGTATTAAAGTTAATGCATACTTAATACTAATGATGAGATGAGAAATCATCTAATGAGCAATGATGTCCTCATGCTAGAAGCCAGCTTCTATGATGTATGAGATGAATGTAATGGAACTTTATACTGAGCACCGATAGGCTAGCTATGAGTGGCGATTCCTTTTTTCAGGAAGGTAGAGGTTCGTGTAATTCTCATGAGATGAGACTGTCCGTCCAGACGGGTATGGGTATCCTTATATCTCCTAGTCTTTGAGCCGATGCAGCCAACATAGGGATCTAGCAGGGTTCAATCCCCTATATACGCTAGCATGTTTTTGGTTTCACTTTGGCCGGTGATTCCACCTCTTTTTGGTGTGGGATAGACACAGGATTTCATGGAGCTCACATGATCTATGTCGGTTAAAGTTAAAGTTCCCAAAGAAAGAATGAGGCCAGCCTCATGTAATGCACACAATAAAATGAACGATACCAAGGTCTCATGGCATATGAACGAATGATATGAAATATGTTATGTGCTATATGCAATATGTTATGTGTTATATGCAATATGTTATGTGCTATATGCAATATGTTATGTGATGTGTGCAATATCATACGTATGATGATGCATGTTACTCTCATAGCATGACTTTCCTAATTCGATTTTGGCAAGTCCACTGACTTGACTTTCCATAATTCATATCGTTAGGAGAGAGCTCTTATTAATCATGCATGTCCGTGGTGTGTGCTTGCATATACCCATACTTAGTACAAGTGTGTACTAATCCCATGCAGCTCTCTACTTTTAGGTGCAGGTGCAGCTGGACGCTAGAGCTTACGAGTTGACGTTGAAGTTATCCGGACATGGAGCTTTCATCCGGATTTGGTAGGCCCTCATGCTTTCGAGGATGCTTGCTATTTTATTCTAGCATTAGATGTAGGCATTAGCTAGTGGAGTATGTTCCACTGGTGTTTCTTTCCCAGTTATTTTCAAATATTGTTTTGGTGCCATTTTTGGCAACTCTATATGTTTATACAGATATGACTATGTCTTTCATTTGAATATCTTGATATGAGATGGTTGTTGTGAAAACTTAAGAGTTTATGTAGATAGCCTTATACGAGCTCAATGTTTCTCACTATGAAGTTTAAGTAAACAAAAAATTTAAATTTTTCCGCTAAAATTAACCTAGATGATGTAACGATGACGTATGTAGGATTTTCTGCGACCTCTGAGAGGTCAACGACGCCGGTTTCGGCTAGGGTCTAGACTCTGGTCGTGACAACTATATATCACCAAAAAAATCATGACCGGTCACATTCGCTACTTATTCTTTGTTCTTTGTTTTAAAAGTCAATCGAATAGTATTGTAGTGCTTGCTTTTTCTATATTCTTTCCTATTAAAAAACTATAGTTCAATTTGTGGTCATGTTTTTAAGGAAGATATCCCGATTTTGAAATTGGTCATAATTCCAAAGAACAATATCAGTTTAGGCATGTTTAGGTTCTTTAAATGTTTAATGATTGTAAATTAATGTAGTTTCTTTCAAGTATGGGGATATATTATATAAATTATCTTCTGTAAAGATATTCAAAGTGTGTAACTGATTTTCGATACAAGTTAAAAGGATTATTTATGTCTTTTCCTATTTTTAGTAAGATACTTATCTAATATGGAACAAAAGGAGTAGAAAAAGAATGTTAAAAAAACATGTTAATCATTTTATCAAAATCAATGCATTATTTGATTACTGTTTTTCATAAAGAGATGAGTTCTTGAATGATAATTTAAAAGAAAAAAAAAAGATTTAGGATCAAAGTATTTACCCAAATGTTTTATCTTGAAAATTATTTTGAATTCGCCTTAGACCGAGCTTTTAGAGTTTAAAAATAGGATAAATGAAAAAAAATTCTGACATTTTGAAAATATACTATGTCGGGTCCACCGCGAATGCGGACCGGACCCTATTTGCGAACGCGATCACCACGAAAAAAATCAGAGCCCTGTAAATGCGACAACCACCTCGCCCGACCCTTTGCAAATGTGTTAAGTCTACAATAGACGCGAAGGTCGTGAACGCTATAAATCCTCCGCGAATGCGAGGGACAAAGGATCTGACCCGTAGCAAAGGCAGGGAAGGTGCCGCGAACGCGAGGGGGGTCAATCTCAACAGCAAAACAACAACATATATTACATCACGCACAAAAGATAATTTCGAATGGACTTTCGTGATTTGTTTTGGATCTCGTATACACAAACCAAATATGTTACCCAGCTAAACTCGATGTTCTAGGCCCAATGAAATTATAAAAACACGAATTCGAGGTCTTGTTGACTCGAAACCCTTGAGGCTTAATAAACAAACATAACGCCTAAAAAGATCAAACTAAGTCGGAAACCTCTAAAATTCAATAAAGACCTTTCTTAGGCCTAAAATCATTTCCGAATCTAATGAAACTGTCGGAAATCCGATCCGAGCATCCGAAATTTGAATATTGACCAAAGTCAACTCAAGATATAAAATTTCATAAACTTCCAACTCAACGCCTCAAATCCACAATACAACTCCAAATTCAAAATCAACGACTCTCCTAAACAAAATTCCACTTTTTGAAGCTGATGGAACTTACATAATTTTATTTCGGGACTCGAAACTCTGATTGTTTACCAAAAACCACTTTTAAACAACTTAAACCTTCTAAAACTAAAAACATTCAAAAATCATAGTTTTTCAATAATATTTTCAGACCAACTTCACACGCTGAATGGAAATGACGGGAGACAACTATTGGGAGGGAGGTAAAATGGTAATTTTATGGGGAAAAAAAGTAACCTTTCGAATCATCATAATATTAAACAAAAATAAATTATTTTATTTGTCTATTTTAACAAATCAAAAGAGTTTTCTTACTTTTCTTTATACTATTTTTAATGATTTTAAGGAGAGAGTCAAGTTAACATGAATTAAATAGTATGAAACGGTGAAAAGAGCAATCACTTACGTTCCACATTACCACCAAATCACACTATCCTTTGAATGCATTGTGCCCGTCTAATAATTAACAAGGTAGAACCGTAAAAACGTACTCATATTCAATATATGTCAGTCTAATAATATTTTATATTTAATTTGATTATTTCCAAATTTAATATATATTTTATATATAAATGTACTCGTTATAACACTTTATTTTGTGGCCTATAAACACAAAATGCTCTCGACAGACGATAAAAAAATTGATATATCCGTTGACTCAAGTCAATGACTATATATATTTCACGATATTTTACATTAAGTCTAAGTACGAATGTAGGTGCAAAATTAATATTAGAGATGTAGGGTAGTTGGGTAGGTTCATTAATATCACAACAAAGTAAAATCATATTCTAATTTTTTTTTCGGTTGTCCCTAATTACTTATTCATTTTGACAAATCAAGAAAGAATAATTTATTTTTACCTATCATACCCTCAATCAATAACTTTAAAAGGTAAAACTTTTTTAAAATCCTAAATTTTTAATTTATCTACTTCTAATTAATAGGGGTAAAATGGTAAACTCACTATGTCAATCATTGTTTTCTTAATAGCTGTATACATTCAAAAGTGAACAAATAATTAGAGACAAATAAAGTATTTTTTAAGCTCCAAGATTACTTTAATTATTTTTGTCTCCTTTTGGGTAAATTAATAGTATATTACTTTCTCCATTTTTATTTATATATCGTACTTATTAAAAATATATGTTCCTTAATATTCGTTATTTTACAAAATTAATGAATAAATGATACTATTCTTTCTATTTTACTCTTTGAAAGTTATTAGACTTGAGAGCATAAATTTGTCCAGTATAATCAATGTAATGACTAATATGAACAGAAGAATTGAATAGCACATTATAGCTCGAAGACGACTTAGAATTAAGTAGTCAACCGAACATTAAAGCTCCCTTTTCAATTCATTTCTTTTTTATTTTTTCACCTAGTGTTCGAAATGGGTATTGAAGCTCCGATTATATTTGGATTCTGCACTACAAGATTTATTTAAGGGTGACGCTCCTAAGAAATTTTCTCAATACCCAGGGCTTAAATCCGAGACCCTTTGTTAAGGGTAAAACAATTTCACCACTGCACCACAACCCAGATGTTAATCCCTTTTCACTTCATTCAATGTCTAGTTATATTGTTCATTTCTTGATAGATAATTAGAATACAACTATTATATTCTCAGATATTTTACCTTCAGGGCAATAGAAGGTAAAAAAAATAATTTTCAAGCCTATGTCTAAAATGCATTCATAATAATTACAAAAGAAAGAAGCACGTTTTTTAAATGCTTACTTCCTCTTTGATGTATTTCCCTCATATATATATATATATATATATATATATATATATTATGCAAAATGAATTATTTATCTTGTCAAGAACTCAAGATAGCATGAATTAAATAATATGAATTGGTGAATAAGGCAATCATTTACGTTTTCACATTCCCACTAAACAACACTCTCCTTTAAATGCACTGTGCTAATATTTATCAGTCTAATATTTAAACGGATAGAACGATACTTATATTCAATATTTATATCAAGTCACTAAATAAATAATATGATTTTACACATAATTTTTTAATATATAACCATAGTCCCTACTGCATTATCAACTATGAGCATATACTCATTTTGTTGGTCCAATGGCAGTGTCCAACTGTCCATAGAGAAGGTATAGAGTCAACTTTTTTTTTCCCACTCAGTGTCCGACTACCCACATTGAAGTTTGACTAAATTTTAATTTACATTGAAAAATCCCACATTCGGGGCTAAAACACAAAAGCTACTCCATATCCAAAGGGGTTCAAAATCGAAACCTCTTAGTTAAGGATGAAAATCCCACATTCAAGGGTAAAACACAAAAGTAACTCCATACCCAAAGGAATTCAAAACCGAAACCTCTTAGCATCAATATACATTAACATATACCTTGTTGGGATCGAAAAAACATGGTATTGGATCAAAGCTAATAAAGAAATCTTGAACGACAATAAATTATTATTTTTGTATAAAAAGATTTATAATATATTAAATTAATATAATCAATTGACCTACGTATATATGACTGACATAATATCAAAATAAATAAAACTATTAATCAATTAACTTACGTATGACTTGGCCAGTTTGTCTTATTAAAAACATTTATCCCATTACGTATTATACCCCACAAAATTTAAATGTTTTTTTTCTGGAATAATGAGATAAGTACGTACAGGAAATATGTGTTATCTAATTAATTAAAGATAGGAGCACATAAACTCATCTTTATATGCTCCTATCTTAATTAAACCTAAGGACTATTGAAGTAATTGTGCCTCAAATTTGTTGAAAATGCTTATCTTGTTTTGTAATTGGTGATTACTTTTTTTCATAGATATCTTTATGTAGCGCTTGCGTATATAATATGGAGAGAGTTATTCCGTACATATTGTTGACGAAAGGTGATATGTGTAGATATATACTTGAAATTAACTAAACTAGCATTGAACTATAAAACCCAATACAAAAGGGGGACATGAAATACTCATAACCTCATCAACACGTGCACATGCAAATTACAAGCATGAAGTTGTGAGGAATAAACAATTACTCCCTCTGTTTCAGAAAGGATGACCTAGTTTGACTTGAAACGGAGTTTAAGAAAAGAAAGAAGTCTTTCTAATCTTGTGGTTCTAAATTAAAGTTATGTCAAATGTACCAGAATTCCCTTTAATCTTGTGGTCTTAAACATGGAACGTGGAAATTTGAAGTTAAAGTGTTGCCAAAAAAAGAAAGGGGTCATTCTTTTTTAAACAGAGTAAAAAGAAAATAGGGTCATTCTTTGTTAAACGGAGGGAGTACTACTTACTTAATTAATAGTTTGTATAAAAGCTAGAATAGTTTGTATAAATGTGAGTATGAAGAGTACGATGGCTAGAAATGTTGAACCCCTTGCCCAAGGCTTATTGAAATGATTATGCATCACATTTGCCCTCATTCTGTTCCATGGGTTTTTACAATGTTGAATTGCTTTTAAGCACTCTTCATTGTAATAGAAGGTGGAATAAACATCGATCCCATTTCCGATTCTGATGAAGAGCTCTGCCACTTCCCTGTCCTCTTTCATCCAGTTCTTTATGATTCCTTTCTGGCAAAGTAAATTCACATCTTTGTCTTGTCTGAGTCAATAAGATGGTACATAAAAAATACAAAATCACAGACATAATTAAATTCTACATCAGATGATTGTTGCTCATAAGCAATGAGATTTCATAGGAAGGTTTCCGTATAATCAAACACTACAAGAGAAGGGATTGTCATCAATCCATTCTCGAACTTTATATCAAGAAAACTTGTCATATTATTCCCAATACCAAAGCTAACTCCAGCATCAGATAGCTCTGTTGCATTTGGCATGATCTTATGCCACATCGTGTCATCGTTTGACTTTTTCATGGGACTCTAGCCATAACATGAACCCACATGTATTCCATGAAGTAAATGATTGATATATCCTGCATTACAATATTCTGTCTCTCTAAAGGATTCATGGAATATTTTTGGCAGGTTAATAAAAAAGGTAAACAACTTATTTACCAGTGTTGCCAATGGTATTTCATCATCTTGCTTTGTCATGTCATGGAGTAATGAGACTTCGTCAGAGCAACTAGTTGTTAAGTAGTTGAAGGTGGTTAATGTGATCAAGGGTAGAATAGACTTTACTTCTTTAAGTTTGTTGAAACTAATTTTCATTCAGTTAGTTAGAGGAACAACTATAAATATATGTTTTCTCCATTGTACGATTAGCCCTTTGAGCTCAAAATAAAATTCTTCTTCTTTCTCTTGTAGCAGCTTCTGTAAACTGTGTTTACGTTCATGGTATCAGAGCTATCACAACAACAAACTGTGATAGGCGATTCGTCCAAAGAATTAGAGAATTGCTTTGTCAATTCACAAATTCATCAGATTCTCAGTTGATCTGCAATTGTGTTTGATTTTTATTCCGCAACAAGTTGATTACGATGTCTCCAGATCAAGCAGGTGAAGAACTAGATCGAGGTATCAACAATGGATAAATTGGTGGTTTCTGTACTTTGCCTTTTAATACAGTTTCATCATCTTTAGGTATTGACTACAATCATCCTCTGTTTCTTAGTCCTACTAATGTGAGTGGAGTTAGCCTTATCTCTTTCCAATTACTTGGTGTTGAGAATTACACATTGTGGAGTCGATCCATTATACTAGCTCTATTGGGAAGAAATAAGATAGGATTAGTTGATGGATCTTGTAGGAAGGAGATTTATAATGAAGAACTGTGGGGGCAATGAGAGAGAGTAAATGCCATCGTATTGTCCTGGTTGATGAATTATGTATCTAAAAGTCTACTTAGTTGTGTAGCTTTTACTTAGGGTGCTTTGCAAGTTTGGAATTACTTGAAAAAGAGATTTGATAAAGCAGATGGTTCTAGAACATACAGTATTCAAAAAAACATTGTAACATTACAACAAGGTACTAATTCTGTTTCCGACTATTACACAAGGCTTAAAACTTTGTGGGATGAGTCTGAAATGTTAGTTCCTCCTCTTTTTTGCAACTGTGATAAGTCAAAGGGATTTGTAGCTCACATGAATAGGCAGAAGTTGTATCGATTTTTGATGGGGTTAAATGAGTCGTATCAGCCATCCAGGAGTCAGATTCTGATGTTAAATCCTTTGCCAACTATCAATCATGCTTATGCTATGATTGTGGGAGATGAAAGCCAAAAAGCAGTGATATCCAAATCCAACAGCATGGGCATAAACACAATTGATGTTGACTCTGTGGCTATGTATTCTAAACCTACATCTACCTCGGGTGTGAATCACAGATTCAAGCGAAACACAGTTTTAGTTTGTGACTTTTGTAAGTGTAAAGGTCATAGCAAGGAGTACTGCTATAAGATTTTACAGTATCCACCTGACTTCAAGTCGAAATAAATCCTCAAGGTAATGCATCAGATGTCAATTCTGATCAGGTTCATTTCTCCTATGGTATGAATAATAAGTTACAGGTACCAGGGTGGGGCAGAAAATATGATGGCTCTCAGAGTGATCATGGTGTATCAGGTACTTCCAGTTCTTCTAAGCTGGTTAGTCAAGTTGAACTGGAGGTGAAGCAGTTGTTGAAGGGCTGCACTTTCACAAAGGATCAATATGATAATATATTCAAATTCAGCACAAGACAGACATTGCCTCACCTGATTATAATACTACGCATGTTGCTCATACTGCAGGTAACTCATTACATATTCCTGGTAGTAACAGGATGTGGATTGTAGATATTGGATCTACAAATCATATGATGTCTGATTTAGATATGTTTATCAAAGGCATTGTTTTCAAACTAGAGGTTCCTAAGGTTGTGTACTTACCTAATGGAGACAGTACTCAAGTGACACATATAGGCTCTTGTGCATTAGGAGATAATAGTATTATTTCCAATGTACTTTATCTACCTGATTTCCAGTACAACTTGATGTCTGTCAGCAAACAAACAAAGGAACTAGGCTGCTCAGTTACTTTCTTCCCTAACTGCTGTGTTTTCTAGGAGCTTTACAGTGGAAAGGTGAAGCAAATTGGTGAAGAAATAGGCTGTCTATATACTCAAAGGCATGTCAGTAGTCAAAGGGATATAAATTTAACTACGTCTCAAATTTCCACAGACATGGAATTGTGGCATCAAAACCTAGGACATGTATCTCTGGTGTACTTGCTAGATTGTTTCCAATGAATAAAGAAAGTCAGTGTAAGGTGTCTAAGTGTTTAGTTTGTCCTTATGCCAAGCAAACTACGCTTAGTTTTCCCACTAGTAGTATCAAAAGTTGTGATTGTTTTGAGTTGATTCATGTTGATCTTTGGGGTCCATATAATACAACTACATTTGATGGAAACAAGTATTTTCTTACTATAGTGGATGACTTCTCAAGAATGACTTGGTTATTTCTTCTTAAACATAAATATAATGTTTCTACCTCTTTACAAATGTTTGTGCAATATGTTCATAATCAATTTGGAAAGATTGTTAAGACAATAAGGTCTGATAATATGATTGAGTTTGTCAACTCTACTTGTGAAAGCATGTTTCAAAAGTTAGGCATTATACATTAGAGATCTTGTCCATATACACCCCAAATGAATGGGGTGGCTGAAAGAAAACATAGACATCTACTTGAAGTTACAAGAGCACTCACATTTCAAGCAAAAATTCCTATCAAGTATTGGGGGCTTTGTGTATTAGCAGCAGCCTACATTATCAACTGAACTCCTAGCAGTGTACTTAATTTTCAGACTCCTATGAGAGATTATATGGTAGTAAACCATTATTCTCAAACTTTAAGACAATTGGTTGTCTATGTTTTGCCAAAAGTCTTACTGAACATAATAAACTACTGCTTAAAGCCAGGTCAGCTGTACATATGGGGTATTCAGCAACACAAAAGGGTATATTCTACTTGATCTTACCACCAAAGTTTTCTTTGTAAGAAGAGATGTTGTCTTTTGAGAAGACACATTTCCTTCGTCACTTGAAAAAGGCTCTGGCAGTCACCAGTTATTCACAGATGTATTGTAAGGAGGTTCAAATGAACTTTTTCAAGAATTTTCTCAGCCATCTTATGTATCCCACAGTCCCTATCATGAAGGCTACAAGTCTGAACTTGTTGATCAAGAGTCTGAAGATCTTAGAGATAAAGAGCATGTTCATGGCATGTCTGAGATTTTAGGTGATGCAGTATGTGATCCTTCAGCACATAATAACTCAGATAGTTCTTCTTCTGCTCCTGACACTCTTATGGGCTCTAGTAAGAGGGTCAAGAATTTGTTGTACCAATTGACCTCAGAAGATCTACTAGAACTAAACAGTCTCCTGCTTGGATGACTGCTTTTGTTATACAAAAGGCAGTTAAGTACCCTATGGGGAATTATGTGAGTTATAATCATCTCTCACCTTCTTCTCAGTGTTATATTGCTGCTTCTTCCTCATCGAAGGAACCTAGTACATATTCAAAAGTTGTGATAGATCAAAGATGGATAGATTCTATGCAAATGGAAATCCAAGCTTTAGAAAGTAACAATACTTGGGTGGTCACTGACTTACCACAAGGAAAGAAACCTATAGGCTGTAGATGGGTATACAATATTAAGTATAAGGCTTCTGTTGAATAGAAAGGTTTAAAGCAAGGTTGATGGATAAAGGTTATAGTCAACAAGAAAGCATAGATTATAAGGAGACTTTCTCACCCGTGGTTAAGATGGAAACAATGAGATCTATAGTTTCTATTGCAGTCTCCAGAAACTGGCATATTAATCAGATTGATGTCTTTAATGCGTTCCTTCAAGTGACTTAGAAGATGAAATTTATATGCATCTCACAAAGTTTTGTCAGTTAAGGGGAGAAGGTTTGTAGACTGAAAAAGTCATTATGTGGACTTAAACAAGCACCAAGATAGTGGAATCACAAACTAACTAAAACTCTTTTTACTCTCAAGTTTAGAAAAAGTCAGTATGATCCTGTCCATTCAAAGATCAAATGTTGGTATAGTCATTGTGCTTGTGTATGTTGATGACATGTTGATTACTGCCAACAGTCTTAAGTTGATTGAAGAGACAAAGCAAACATTACAAAAGGTGCTTAAAATGAATGACCTAGGTGAACTAAAGTATTTTCTAGGCATTGAGTTCACTAGAACAGAAAAGGGCATACTTATGCATCAGAAAAAGTATATCTTGGAGCTTATAGATGAAGTAGGGATGTGACCAGTGAAGTGTCAAGCCCCGAGCCTACACCCTGGACGTGGAAGACACGCAATGACCATTGCTGGCCTTGAGCGGACCCTTGGCCTTGCTTACTTAACTCAGCGGAAGACTTAACTCTATATGAAGCGAGAAACATTCTCATAAAACATACTTAAAATAAATGTCTTGGCCAAAAGTGGCTCTTAAGTCTCACAATAGAATATCTGAAAATAAAAATAAAGAGAGTCACAATACTGAACTATCTGACTGACAATCTTTCTATGAAGCCTCTATAATACTAAGATGGATGTTGGGACAGACCCCACAACATCCTATAAAAGAAATACTGAAAAGCATGTAAATGTGTCCTCCAGAATGAAAGGAGGCTCACCCCTAATTCGAGTGCTTAGCTAGATCAATGAGGAGTTGGATGATGTTTATCTTGATTACCTGCGTCTGCATCACAATAAGATGCAGGCCAACTGGCATCAGTACATTTAATGTACGAGTATGCGAGCTTGAATGCTAACAAAACTTAAGCTTGAAAAGAGTAAGAAGAAACACTTACCTTGGCTCTGCTCAAACCCTGAGTAACATAACTTAATATAAAGCAGGTAGACATATGAAATATATATATTATATATATATATATATATATATATATATATATATATATATATATAAAAGCTTGTAAAAACAAAAAAACACTTAGTTCGTTAAACAAAATGCAATAACAAACTCAACTTTACTTATATATAAAGTAATATAGTTTATGCGGGAGATTCTCTAACCAACAACCACCACTATGAGCCTAAGTGGTGATACAATGTGTTGCCCACGCTGCCAGAACTGTCCTATACTTTGTCGTCACATAAAACTCCTTAACTTAGTGGGTCTACTAGCTTCACTTACGTGATCATCTAAAAAGTATGACCCGTTAATACCCATGATGTCTAGATGGTTTTCATGAAGACTTGAGTAAATATGAACTTTCATCCCCACATCTGTGCTCAATAATACTCCCAAAATATACTTTAGCTCATGATTTTAAAAACAATTTCCTTTCTCCAGGTTGATATAATTGCTCAACACTTAGCTTTAAAAAGCTCTCTTGGAATCAATGTTCCCTTTTCTTGTTCAAATCTCTTTTGGGAAATCTTAGTTCTTAACTAAACTGTGAAAACATTTATAAACTTTCAGGGACTTAGTTCCCTTATACTTTTGAGAAATGAACTCAACTCTTTGCTCTTTGATTAACTTGAAAACTTAGTCTTAAATCAACTCTTAGGGAATACTTAGTTCTCTTATATTTCTTTGAAGGAAGAACTTCAAATCTTTAATCGTTACTTAGCTTGAAACTTGAGCCTTAAAACGAAACTGTTAATAAAGACCCTTGAAACTTTAAGAAACTTTTCTTTGACTTACTTCTCAACTTAACTCTTAACTTCTTTGACTTTAATCTTAACTTTCTTTGAATTGGATTATGGATTCAAGGTTCATGATCTCATATTTATGGATGATTTCATGATGTTTATATGTACCTTAGAGTGTTGGAATCAACTAATAAACATGGGTACAACACTTAAGAACTAATACAAAAGAGAGGGGAAGGAATGGGGTGAACTGGCATCATTGGCGCTCTCAGAGGCGTGGCGCGCCAGGCCCCAAACTTTAGAGGCCAAGTTGGGAAGATCTGTCTGGCACGCCGCCCCAAGGCCCTACGGGCATAGATTGTCCTGACGGGCTACGGGAGGCACGGCGCCCCAGGGACCTACGGACAGGCATTTTGACTTTTCTTTTCCATTTTTCATCTCTAAACCCTCTAAGATTTCATGGTTCTTTCCCCAAACACTTGGGATCATTAGTACCTCAATACCCAATAGATTTGACTCGAAAAAAAACCCAAAAACACGAATCAAATCAACACTAGGCATGCAATAACTCAACCAACAAGAATTCAACAATGTTTTTCAAGAACTTCATTTTTTATCATTCAACCTTACTCAAATCGCTGAATTTAAACAAGTTGGTGTGTGGGTGAACTAATCCAACATGAAAATATCTCACATACCTTGATAGGGATCACCCCCCACGAATTCCACTCAAAATCCCTTAGCGTTCTTGGCGAATCCTTGATCTTTGTCCCTTTTCCTTCTTCTTTTCTCTTTTCTCCATACCCTAAGCATAAAATAATTTTTCTAATCTGAACTAAAACTTATTTTTACCCCAAAATCCATAAAATGAAATAGGAAATAAATGGGTAAAAGACTAGTTCACCCTTCCTTAAATTCGGAATTGGACTTTCCTCACTTCAGCATCCTAAATTCCGATAAACATATCTCCCTCATACGATATCGAAAATGCACAAACTCAGTGGCGTTGGAAAGATCTCTCCAAGGGTTTTCCAACCATATCAAGAATACGTCTTAATCATCTTGATCTAGAAGTTATGACCTTTTGAAAATGACAAAAACTCACTTTCTTAAATTAGGAAATTTTCCAGAATTTTCCCTTTTAGTTTTCTAGCTTATTCTTAGCTATTTCGGGCAACGAGTGTTATGCCAAAATTTTACTATCTTTAGAAAAATCACTTCGTGAAATGTTCCAAGTATAAAACAATTTAAGAAAAATACTTAGAAAAGAGTCGTCACTTAATTTTTCAAAGAAAGTAAGAAAACTTAATTTAAAAAGACTCTAACTGATTAAGTCTTTAAAAATTTAAAGGAAATGGGTAAGAGGTTCTTATGACTACTTTAAGAAGGTATTAGCACCTAAAGTAGTCGCTAACACGTGGTTATCCAACGACTTGGCTAAAATATTTGACTAACTTCGAGAAAAAATAATTAATTGTACAAAAGAAGATTTTTTTTCTTGGGGTTTTTAGGAAAATGAAACTAATTAAATTATTTGAAAAAGTGATCAAAACTTCTAAAAAAATAGGTTAAGATTAGCACTTTAAAGATGACCTTAAGATTAACATTTTAAAGACGAAATAAAAATTAAAACTTTTTTTTAAAAAAAATGTATTATGTAAGAATTTATTTGAATCACTTTAGAGATAATAGTTTAAATCAATTTGGTCAATTAAATCATGATAAAGTATTTTGAATTAATTGATGAATAAATAAACGTTTTGATTAAAGATTATCAAATAAAGTATAAGAATTAAAAAAAAATTATATTAAAATAAACTAACATAAAGAACATAGTTCATCTTTTGGGGAATTCAATTAAATTAAACCAAATCAAATAAAGGGTTAGAGTTAAACAAACAAATCACAAATAAGCAATAAGTATAAATCAAACAACTAAGGAAATAGTTGACTTATGCCCAAGTCTAGTTGCTGAAAATGACTTAGGTTTCAGCCAAAATTAAACCTCAAGAACTGCTGCAATCGGGCCTCTTTGCTCAATTCTCATTTTTGTATACATCTGATGTATATCGGTGTATATCAAATGTATAATGACTTGTTTTTATGCCTTCCAAACCTGTAACACCTGTATTTTAGCATGTCTTGACTTCCCGTTATTTTGTATTAGCTTCCTAAACTTGGAAACAATGGTAAAGTTGACTCGAAGAAGGAGGAATGTTGGGTTTAAACCAACCTGAGATGCAGGAGGAAAAAGGGTAGGGATGGCAATGGGGCGGGGTGGGTTGGGTTTAAGCCTATGCGGGGAAGGGCAGGTTTAAGGTTGTGCGTGGCGGGTTGAAGTGAGTTCTTTTTAAATTAATGTGATGTGGGGCGGGGCGGGTTGCGGGTATATGTGATTTCATGTGGGTTCAAACTTAATTTTAACTTTTACATGTTATAAGAGTGATATAACATTATTTATTAAAATAATTTCTTGACGTAAACTATTTTGAATGGATAAGAAACTAGAAAGAAGAAGAAAAATTCTCACTACTTGGATTTAATATTTTGTTATTACATCTAATGTAACCAATTCAAAGCCACCAAAAAAATGTTGCTGGCATATTAAAAGATTTATAAAACATTGTAATGTTAAAATAATGTTATAACATGTTAATGTTAGCGATTAACAACTAACAAAAATTTTAATTTCTTGAGTTAAATTTACTAAGCCTATTATTTTAAATGCTTTTTACAAAATATGTGAGATGGGGCGGGGCGGGGTGGGGCTGGTTGAAAACAACAAAATATGTTATGTGGGGCGAAGCTGGGCGGGTTGAGATCTTAGCGGGTTTGCCCCACAACGGCCCCACCCCGCCCCATTGCCATCCCTAAAAAGGGTAGTCCTATGGAATCAAACCGAGAGAGTTCATGCATAAAAAAAATGATAAGAATTAGAGTGATAATTTATTTAACTTGAAATCGTTCACAATCATTGTTGAAAGGAAATTACAAGAAGCAACTTCATGAATAAATATACTAAATTTGAACCACTACAAAGAACAAGTTATGCAACTATTAAATTATTTAACATTTTTACTACCACCTAAGGAAGGATGAAATAATGCAGAAGGAGCAATGTAGTGTAGAACATCGTAGACACCAATAATTGAATGTTATAGCACCTATCTAATCTCAAAATTAAAATCAAAACTCAAGGCTGAAGACAAATTAGACAATTAGAAGCATTAATTCAAATTAGGACTCAACTAATTATCAGCGTGTACTAGCTAAAATTATTCAAAGTAATCACATTTATATTATACACTAATCAACAAGGACTAACGCTAAACAATAGATAGCACACAGGTTGAAACAACCAGATTATGATTTTTACGCTTGGGATAAACAAAGAAACCAATCGGCTATCCAGAAGCTGGAATTAGATTTTAAGTAGAATCTGCCATGTTGATTATAGAACAAGACAACATTTAAGATAAAATCGAGATAGAACCGACGAGCAACCAAACTACAATTTAAGTGAATGATATAGAATTTCGAATAGCCATGACCGGAGATATGTGAAGAACGAAAAAATGGTGAAACAAAGTGGCAACTCACGGTGATTAACAAATATAGCGTTAAGGAAGAGGTAAGCTCATGCCCTTTTCGAACTTAGTGAGATCTTGGTGATATCAAAATGCAGCTATGATAAAGATTCAAATTTCAAGCTAACAAATGGTAAGAAGGTGAACTCATCTCTGCCAAAACTTACAACAAACAATCAGTTTTATATAACTCAAATTGGCAGTAGCACAAACAATGTACTCAATCAACATGACTTTCCAATAAAATGCTTAATCAAGGTAATACCAAACATTAATCAACCAACCCCAAAATATAAGCTCGTTCTGAAGATCGGGCGGTGACATTCATTGAGATGATTAGTCATATAACTTAAATACGAGATACGAGCAAGTGAATATAGACATTGAAAACGGAATAGAGGAAAGCTGGTCAACTAACACTCAAGCAAAGAATTAGGAATTCTTTCATGCAAACTAAACATCCCACAAGATAAAAGAAATTTATGTTACTAAACCACTCAATCTTAACACATATTAATCAATATAATGATCAACAAGTTACACTTAGAACTAGCAGTAATTACACAAAGTAAAGTTAGAAGTATTTTACCTCTTTCTGTGCAGCGAGACTAGGACAAGAGCTTGAGTGATTTGACCTTTGACCCACCAACAGATGAACCAAAGAACTTGAAAGAAGATTGAAAATTTCAGGCTCAAACCTTCGGGGGTTTGATTTCGAGGAATACTATTCTCCAAACCTTTAAATTTCTAACTCCTTTTTCCTCTCTTTTTTTTCGTCCTCCCAGTGTCCCCTCTAAATGGTATCAATAACATGTATTTATATAATTAAAAAACAAAGTTTGAATTCAAACAGTCGTTTGAGCGGCAGATGAGAGATTGATTGGAGAGAAGGAAAGGAAAAAACAAGCAAGATGAGAACCTACCCCGAAAATCCGGATTCGACGTGATATCTCTTGATTCGCATCAGATTTGGGTGAGATTTCTCTCAGCCAAAGTCAACAAATCTTGTTCTGAGGTCTGTAATCTTTGAAAATAAGGAGAGGAATTGACAGGGATGATGGGCTGATGAAGAAATTAGGTTCTTCTCTTGACTTTTGCGGTTTGGGGAGAAGAAAGGGAAAAAAAGCGTGAGAATTGGAAAAGAGAAAAGAAAAGAAAGAACGTGTGAGAGCCTGGGAATGTAGGGATTAAGAGAATGACCTAATTTATTTAAAATTGGTCATTTAAGTAGCTAATTTAACCAATTTGAGCAGGTATAATCAATTTGAGTCAATTAACTAAATCAAACAAAATTAGTATAAGATGAACGATTATCGATTAATTATTTGAGTTTCTTATTTAAACAAGAAAAAATAATTATCAAAACTTATATATTGCTGTAAAATAGAGATCTAATTAGAAAAAATTATATCATTCACTAATTTAAAGAAATAAATGTGTAATTATGCTAAACATTATATTTAGGCTATTTCTTAAATATTTATCTAAAAGATGAAAAGTATATAAACCAATATGTAAAATTATATAATTATTTCTAAAAAATATTAACCAAAACTAATTAGAAAGATATTTTGTAGGATTTTTCAAAGGCGATTATTTCAAATTGTTTGATGGAAGAAGCTCGATAGTTAACTCGAATTGCATAGGGTCAAAATAAGGTGTCAACAACTTCCACATTCTTTGCATAGGGTCGATAAAAGAGAACCTGGGCAAAGAAGATTGACGAATCCAATTTTGACTGAACCCATTTTCATCTCTTTGAAAGAAAGGCTTGATATGGATTTTTGAGGATTTATGGTCGGACCCTGACATTGAGTTTCCTACATATCTCAAGTTACATGAGAATTTAGGTTATTGTAGTTCGATGCGCTTGATTTGAAGCACGATTATCAAACAATTCAAAAGCTACCCAATATCAAATTATAAAGAAACTGAAATGCTCAAGAATAATATTTGAGAGAGGATGTTGGAATATAGTCGAGTTTTCAACGTTGAGGTCGCCTACATATCCTTAAACCTTAGGAATCAGGCTGTTTGTAATTCGACTCAATCGTTGAAAAGGAAATCTAGTATGTATGATAACCTTTGGGTTGGGAAGAGTGACAAATAAATCGAGTATGAAAAAGAGGCTTGGAACCTCTTAGACATGAATGTGGTTCACTTCACACCCATAATTAAGAACCTACACAAACATAATTTCCAAAGCTCTTGGTGCACTGTCACTGAGATTGGAAAGTTGTTTCCGATAAAAGTGAAAAGTTTTCGGATGCAAAATTGAAACTGATAAACCCAAAGTAAACCCACATGCCTTTGATAGAGGTGTGGTTTGATTGTGGTGGAAGTTGCTCCTCGTCTCGCGTCCTAAGATTTTGATACTCCCCTTTGGACTATGTTCCAGTTCGCTGCTAGGAAAAAAGTTCCACATTGTGTTGTATCATTTTTGTTGTCGTTCGCACCAGTGGTTCGATTTGAGAATTCATCCTCTTGGATGATCTCGACAAAGATTGAGATAAAACTCATTATTGTAAAAATGTAATCCAAACTGAGAGATAGCTACCCTGTTAGCACTAATTAATTACTCTCCTTGAATGTTTGACGTTAACTTCTTTAGTTTGACGTAAGGTAAATAAAGTTTATATCTCATATTTGCGACATAATTCTTCACTGTACTCTTTTTTTAATATCGAAGCAGTAAAATAGACTAATACGATATGTTGATGGCTCTCTTGATGGTTTGAATATAATGTCTCTCATAGAATTTTGAAAATGTAATACCCCTCTCGGCAGTTTGAATATGCATTGGACCTCTCAGCGGTTTGGATTTGATTTCCTTCTTAGCGGTTTGAAGATGATAACCCTCTCAGCGTTTGTAGATGATGGCCTTCTCGGCAATGGAATATGTAATGGCCTTCTTGGAATTTGAGGATGCAATGGCCCTCTGGCGTTTGTAGATGATGGTCTTCTTGGCGATGAAATATGTAATGGACCTTTTGGCATTTGAATATGCAATGACCATCTTGGTATTTGTAGATGTAATGGCTTCTTGGCGTTCGTAGATGACGGCCTTCTCGACAATGGAATATGTAATGACCCTCTTGGCATTTGAAGATGCAATGACCCTCTCAGCAGTTTGAATATGTAATGGCCCTTTTGGCACCATCTTTGGTAACATAATGTTGATGGCCTTCTCGGCAATGATATTATCACCTCTGATAAGATAATATGGATGACCGTTTTGGCAATGCTACTATCACCTCTGATAATATAATATGGATGGCCCTCTCGGCAATGATACCACCTTTGGTAATATAATATGGATGACCTTTCGGCAATGCGCATCATCATATTTGGTATCAATGTGACTTACAAATATCCTTCAATGTTAACCTCTTTCGACTTTAACATGATAATGGATATTTTTGTCAAGTCTCACTTAAAATTTTCACTGATATTTGATGTGCCTTACGTATGCCCTTCAGACGTTTTTGACGCTGGAAAATGCAATATGACGTTGTTATAGTCATTTGTACATCTTAAAGTGTCATCCTATCGATAATTTCACCTACTTTTATTTACCACTTGTATATTCTTTGTGGCTACTATTTTTGTTGAGAAATATGAACAAGAGATTGTTATTCAAAATACTAAGTTAACCACTTTTTATTGCAGGGATATCAATGTCTTTTCCTGCATAAAAAGAATGTCAGTCTTGGGTGCTTTTGTTCTTCTGACTTTTCCATATTTGTTGAATATGATGATCTCTTGATATCCTTGCAAACATGCATCCACAGAAAATTTATTAGTTTTAACTGAACTAATATGTGTTGACTTCTTTGATTGCTTGCTCTTCCTTTTGCAATCTTTGGTTGATTACTTCTAGCTTCCCGCTTCTTGGTAGACATAAGATAGATATATATATTGTACAAAATATTTGATAAATGCCTAAAGTTTTAAGAAAAATAGATTTTTGAAAAGTAATTTGATGAGGGTCACTGCCAAGTGTCATGTCACGTTAAAGCTAGAATACTTCAGTTCGAGTTTTGATATATTCCAAAAAGTCCTTTTAAGCTGGGGAAATATGAAGTTTGACTTTGAATTTATGAGATATTGGGGTTCATGAGCTTCTGATCACGCTGAAGATTACATGTCGTTAACTTTGAACATCTGACACTACTTGATAGAATTTTTGAGATCTTCTCAATAATTCTGCCCCAGTGAATTGTCTTGGCATTTGTCACCTCTTTCGTAGGAAGACTTGTGGAATTTTTGAGATTTTCTCAAAAATTCTGCTCTAGTTGCTTTTTCCTAATGCATGATCAATCCTGTCTTTCTGGCGAATGATCTTTAGAATTTTTGAGCTCCTCTAAAAAATTCTGGCCAGTTTCCATTATAAAGGGAAATATAAATTTTATGGGGTGTATGACTAAGCCGTTGTGGCACTTACGTATCCCGTTGAGGCAGAAATCAGCTCAAACGTAGTTCCCCTTTTGAGAATAAAGAAACAAGAAATTTTAATAAGAAAATGACCGAGGCCGACATAAGACGCCTACGTATCTCATTTTTGAGAATTCAGGTCAAACGTAGTTCAGTACGATAAAAAATCTTGACATATGCAATTACAAGCAAATAATAGGATTTCAAGGAAAGTGATGAGAGAAAAACTAATCTTCAAGCGTAGTATCTCTTGACAACATCTGAGTTGATTGGTTTTTTCCACTCTTGTTCATCCATCTCTGACAGGATCATTCTCTGTTGATATAATTGTCCATGACACACAGCGAGCATCCTCTTTTTATCAATTAAGGCTAAATGTTCAATCTGATTGTGAACCCAATCAGCATTGCTCAGTTCGGCTTCTTGAATTATCCTCAATGAAGGTATTTCAACTTCAACAGGTATCACTGCTTCTATTCCATATACTAACAAGTATGGAGTTGCTCTGATTGATGTTCTAACGGCTGTTCAGTATCCCAACAAAGCATATGGTAACATCTCATGCCAACCTTTGTGATTATCAATTATATTTCTCAAAATCTTTTTGATGTACTTATTGGCAACTTCTACAACTCCATTCATTTGAGGACTATAAGCAGTCGAATTTCGATGGGTAGTCTTGAATTACTCACATATCTCTTTCATCAAATAACGTTTGAGGTTTGCACCATTGTCTTTAATAATGGAATCAGGTCGTCCAAATCGACATATCAAGTTGTTACGAACGAAATCAACTACTACCTTCCTCGTCACAGATTTGTATGAATTTGCTTCCACACACTTGGTGAAGTAATCAATGGCAACCAAAATAAATCTATGTCCTAGAGGCAGCTGGCTCAATTGGGCCAATGACATCCATGCAGGCCACGATTGGCCAAGGTGATCCCATAGCATTAAGTTCGTGAGTAGGTAATTGAATCAAATCACCATGTACTTGACATTTAGGACATTTTTGCACAAATCTACAACAATTGTGCTCCATAGTCATCCAAAAATAACCAGCTCGAAGGTTCTTCTTTACCAAGGTAAGCCCATTCATATGAGGTCCACAGGCTCCAGCATGTACTTCCTCAAGAAGTCTTGTAGCTTCCATGGAATCTACGCGCCTAAGGAGTCCCAAATCTGGAGTCCTCCTATAAAGGATTTCCCCACTCAGAAAGAAATTGTTATCCAATCGACGTATTACCTTCTTTTGATTAGATGTTGCGTCTTCTGGATAAATTCCAGTCTCCAGGTACTTCTTCATATCATAATACCAAGGCTTTCCATCTGGTTCCGCTTCGACTTGAGTGTAATGAGCGGGTTGTTCCTTTAAATCTATATCCAAAGGATTAATGTAATTGTGATCTGGATGCTTGATCATAGAGGAAATAGTGGCAAGAGCATCGACAAATTCATTTTGCAACATGGGAGTGTGCATAAACTCTATCTTTCGAAATCTTTTGCACAATCTTTGCACCAGTTGTACATATGATACAATATTTGGATTCTTCACGGCTCATTCCCCTTGAACTTGGTTAATTAACAAGTCTGAATTTCCAATTACCAACAACTCTTGGTCATTCATGTCAATAGCTAACATTATACCAAGAATTCAAGCCTCGTACTCCGCCATATTATTGGTGCAATGAAATCGAAGTTTAGCCACCACGGGTAATGTTGACCGGATTTCGATATTATAACCGCTCCAATTCCATTCCCATTATAGTTCACCGCTCCATCAAAGAATACTCTCAAACCAGAGTATCACTCAGAAATGTTCTCCTACGAACAACATATTTTCGTCAGGGAAGTATGTTCTGAGCGGTTCATATTCTTCATCGATTGAATTTTCTGCAAGATGATCGGCCAATGCTTGTTTTTTTACCGCTTTTTGAGTAACATACACAATGTCAAACTCGCTCAAAAACATCTGCCATTTCGCTAGTTTTCCAGTCAGTATAGATTTTTGGAAAATATACTTCAATGGATCCATCTTTGAAATAAGATATGTAGTATATGAAATAAATAATGCCTCAAATTTTGGGCGATCCAAGTCAAAGCACAACATGTTCTTTCCAATAGAGTGTACCGAGCCTCATATGGAGTAAACTTCTTGCTAAGATAGTATATTACGCGTTCCTTCTTTCCAGTTTCATCATGTTGTCCTAATACACACCCAAATGCATTCTCAGAGATGGACAAGTATAGTAACAATGGACTTCCTTCTCGTGGAGGTACCTCTCGTGGAGGTACCAATGCTGGTGGATTTGTCAAAAATAATATTTGATAGTATCAAAATATTTTTGACACACTTAGTTCCACACCATCAGTGCCTCTTTTTTCAACAACTTAAAGATAGGCTCGCAAACCACCGTGGATTGATCTATAAATTGACTGATGTAGTTCAATCTTCCAAGAAAACTCATAACTTTCTTTCTTAGTCTTCAGAGGGGTAATCCTGAATCGCCTTGACTTTGGTAGGATCAAGATCAATGCCTCTTCTACAGACTATGAAACCCAATAATTTACTAGCTGGTACTCCAAAAGCACATTTAGCAGGATTCAACTTCAAGTTGTATTGACGCAACCGATCAAAGAACTTTCTCAAATGGGTCAAGTGATTTGAACTCTTGCGGGACTTGATAATTATGTCATCCACATACACTTCAATCTCCTTATGGATAATGTCATGAAAGATAGCTATCATGGCTCTCATGTATGTGGCTCTAGCATTCTTTAGACCAAATGGCATCACCCGGTAATGATAAATACCCCAAGGTGTAATAAAGTTGTCTTTTCAACATCTTTTTCATCCATCAAAACTTGATGATAACCCGCAAAGCAATCCACAAATGATTGCATTCCATGCTTAGCACAGTTGTCGGTGAGAATGTGGATATTTGGCAATGGAAAATTTTCTTTGGGACATGATTTATTGAGATCTCTATAATCAACACATATTCTAATGTTACCGCCTTTCTTAGGCCCCGGAACAATATTGGCTTGCCAAGTTGGATACTTAGTAACCTCCAACTTTCGCTTGAATCTATTTGGCAACTTCTTCTTTGATTTTCAAACTTAATTCTGGCTTGAACTTCAGAGTTTTCTGCTTTATCAGACTGAAATCTGGATTGATCGGCAACTTGTGAGAAATAATATATGTGCTCAATCCGGGAATATCATCATAGGACCAAGCAAATACATCAATGTACTGCTTAAGCAAACTGATGAGATCTTCTTTCTAAGTTTCTGTGAGATGGACACTGACCCTGGTTTCTTTAACACTTTCTTCGTCTCCTAGGTTCACGGTCTCAGTCTCCTCTAGGTTTGGCTTCTCTTGATTCTCAAATTGTTTCAATTCATCTGCGAGGTGTTCCGGAACCATGGTCTCTTCATCATATTCCTCTAACTCATTCTCATCTATCTCATTTTGATAACTCAACTAATGACATGACATGATATTGGCAGGTGTTAAGTTATTTTTACTGAAATCATAAATAAGCCATGTCAGATAAAAAACAATTTAAAACAAATTAGTAAGTTGTGAATAAATAGATTTAAGCAATATATGAAGCTTTCATATAGATTAGAAAAAAGTACAAACTTTGGCCATGACCATATGTCAATCTTCTTTTTGAAACATCATGAGGGAAATTAAAGCTTAAAGAGGTGAAACAACATAAAGGGTGGGTGTCCAGCCTCATTCATACTAGCACCAATTGTAGAAATAAGCAAAATAGATATGTCTTTGTCTACCAAGACGAGCGAAGAACCAGAAGTTGTGTGGATGTCCAATTGGGCACTCGTTCCTCTATTTGGCATCTCGAATGCCATATGTCTCGATCATCTCCTCAAGTACAACATCATATTCTTCAAAAAGATTCCCAATTCCCTCCTCGAGGCCATCATAATTAGCATATTCTTTCATTGGAAAAGATTGGTACAAGTGAGGTACCAATTTTGCTAATTCCCAATCAACCACCTTGTTAACCGAAGCTTCTATCTCATCATCTGCTATTGGGATGTATCCCAAGCCAAACCTTGAACCTTTTGTGAAAATTTGGATAGGTTCATTGATACCTTGCAAATATTTTCCCAACCCAAAATCAGGTCAAATCCACTTCTCAACATCAATGTGGATATCATCTTGTAAGCGTAAGGCATAGTAGATATGAGGATAAATCATCACTGGTAGCACTCAATGTCTCTATTGTATAGAAGTCGGACCTCTATCCACATTGTCTACTATCGGGTCATAGTTATTCGAATGTCTTCTTTCACCATGAATGACTTCTTCGTGATCGTCCCATACAAACTTCATCAACTGGTGGAGGGTAGAGGGCACGACCCCATCCATATGGATACAAGGTCTTCCGAGTAAATGATTGTAGCTAGTGGTGATGTCCATCACCTGTAACTCGATAGTAAAATCTGCATGTCCTACTTCAATACCCAAACTAACAGCGCCCAATTTTTCTCTTTGACCTCCGTCGAAGATTCTCACATTGACTTGGTTCTGACGAATCTTCCCAAGATCAAAATCCAGTTACTTTAGAGTTGACAACGGGCAAATATTAAGGCCAGATCTATCATCTATTAGAACATGATTCACAATCTTGTCCTGACACATGATTATGATGTGGAAGGCTTTCTTATGCATCACCTCTTCGCAAGGCAACTCTTTATCGCTAAAACTAACATGATGGATTCTGATGACATTGCTTACCATGGCTGTGAGATTATCACTGTTTGTCCCCACCGGGATATGAGTATCATTCAAAGCCTTTAACAAAGCATGCCTTTGTTGTTGTGAACTCATCAATAATGCCCACACAGAAATTTGAGCAGGCGTCTTCTCCAAATGTTTCAAAATAGAATACTCTTTAGGTTGCATTCTTCGCCAAAACTCTTCGGCTTTAGCTTCACTGATTAGCCTTTTCTGGTGGTCTATCTTGTTGCCTCCTTGAGCCAATTGCTCTGGTGTGTAGCATCTACCAGATCTAGTCATACCATGGGCGGTAGCAGTCTCGATCACAACCTCCCTCTTAATAAGGCCTTCCTTTGGCACCGAAGTAAAAACTTGATGAGGTGTTATTATGACGAACTCGGGCTTCTTGCTTATGCTTAAAGAGGCTACAACCTTCTCAAGACTGTCAATATTTGATGAGACTATCGCCTTAGAAGCACCCCAATCCTCTTCTATTTCAATCATATTAATAGTATCTCCCCCATGATTTAGCAGAGGATTACTATGCACATTAGGAGAGGCAGTCTGAAGAGTGACCACCTTGTGATCAATTAAGTCTTGAATCTTATGCTTCAGGTTGATGCAATATTCGGTGGTATGTCTTGCACTATTGGAGTGGTACGCATATATCTGATCACCTCTAAAGAATTTATAGTTTGTGTAGATAGGTTTAGGTTCAGTGGGATGAAGCATGCCTGCAGCTTTCAATCTTTCGAACAACTTAGTCTGACTTTCAATGAGATGAGTGAAAATTCTAGGAGGTTTCCTTTCAAAGTTTGGACGAGGAAGGTCATAGTTATTTTGTAGAGGTGGAGGTACGTGGTAGTAATTTAAAGGATTTTGGCGGGGAGGTGTTGGTGTTTGGAATTTTGAGTATGGTTGAGTTTGGTAATTTGATTGTGGATTTTGGTAATTTGGAGGGGTATTTTGGTAATGTGAATCTAGGAGGTCAGGAGAGGGAGTTTGGAAATCTGGTTGGACATAGAAGATTGGGTAAGGATTCTGTGGAACTGGGGGGATAGACTTTGAAGGGTGAAGATTTTCTAGAGCTAAACCCGAACGATCTTTTTGTCTGTTCATCAGACGCATGAGAAATAAAGGACATATCCTCTCTTTTCTTCCTCAATAATCCCGAAGATCCATCTTGGGATGCCACACGGGTAATATTTCCGATATTAAGACCATCTTCGAAAGTCTCACCTACTTTGACTATCTTAGAAAATTTTGCTCCAATGAGCAACATCATTCTATCATAGTAATCTGGCTCTTGGATGCGCACAAATACTTCAGTGATCCCCTTTACAGACATGGGAGATTGAACTCTGGCAGCCTCTTTTCTCCACCTATATGCATATTCATGGTAGCTTTAAGTGGATTTTTGCCTAATCTTTTCAATAATATATTTAGCTAAAGCATTCCAACTAGACCATTGCTTCATGTCTTGGGAGGCGAACCATTCCAAGGCCTCCCCATTGAAACTTCGTCTAAAGAGCCGCATCAACAATGATTCATTTTTCCCAACTCCTACGAGCTGGTCACATTACGCTCTTAAATGAGCTTAGAGGTTCCCAGTTCCTACAAAAGTGTCAAACTTTGGTCTCATAAACCCCTCGGGAAGGTTAAAGTTTGGATGGATACACAAGTCTTCGTAGTTTAGTCCCATAACATCTGGAGTGTAATGAAGTTCTTTCATAACTTTCATAATTCCTTCCTTCATGTTCTGCTTTTTCATCTCCTCTTTGACCTTTCACTCCTTTTCCTTCTCCTCATGATGATCTGTTTTGGGATATATAGTGTATGGAAGTTATGATCTGTAAGGATTGGAATATAGAAAGTGGTTTTTAGAGGTCGGGGTTGAGTAGTAGGTGAGTTTGAAGTGTTTTGAGGAGGAGTTTGGTACATGGAAAGGAATCCTTGAGAGTTGTTAGAATTTACGCTTTGAGAGGGATGAGGTATTTGGTAGGAAGAGCTATTATGATGTTGGTTAGTTCTGTTTAATTCGACGGTGGGAGGCTTTTGGATTGTAATAGTAGGTGGATTGTGTGGGAAATCTTCGGGTATTGGATTAGGAGTATAGAAATGTACTGAAGGTCTTTCGTTGTTTGGAGGAGGAGCGTTGGAAGTGATAGCCAAATTTGCCAACTCCCGAGTCGTATGCATCTCGACCCTTATTTCAGCAATTTGTTGTGCCAGTTGAGCAATTAACTCATTCTACTCAGCAATGATAGGGTATGTTATTGTGATTTCATTCAAACCAATGTCCTCGCTATTTACAGTCATCTTTTCTTTTCCTTTCAATAAATTTAGGACCGCGAAGGAATCTTTAGTGACTTTAGATCTTGTGAAGTACGGATGCTCAACCAGTTTCTCAACACAGATTAGTTCTAGTTACATGATAAATGAAAAACAACTAAAAGGTAGCTATGTTAGTTATTGTTTCTAATGAGAAATACAAATAAGTTGATATAAGAATAAACATTTAACTGTCATTTTTCTTTAAGCAGATTAATCCACGAGGGTATATTGGTTGAAAAGGACGACTCAAGCGGGAAGATTTTTTTTTTTGATTAGTTCATCTGAATGAATCAGGATTGTCAACTTGTATAGAGTCTTGTTAACTTCTTCCACTCATCTTTTGTAAGTGAAATCTTCAAAATCCTTCATTAATAAGAGAAGATTAAAAAAATCAAAAGATATGGGCCTAGCCTTAAATAGGTTGCCTACGTATCCCTTCAAGGAATTCGGGCATGACGTAATTTGACTTCTAGAAAGTCAACCTTCATAAGACGGACAAATGGAAATTTAGAAGATATTTAGAGTAAAGGGTTTATACATTTATGAGAAACTTGGGCAACACTCCAAAGAGTAATTTGTACAGACTTTGTTGTTGTGGATTTAGTGTATGCTTAGGGTGTTCTAAGAAACAAGAGTGGATTAATTTTGCCTTAGACAAAATGACACATCACAAAGCAATTATATCAAGCAGCACACAAACAATTTATATCGCGCCCTAGATTTTGTGACATTTTTATCCCAGAGGTAGGCCTAAACATCAAACATAACGTGATTATGATAGATTGATCCATGCCATTAATTTGTGACAACTCAAGTTTGGAAACCAAAGACTCCAAGTTTCATTAAATACTAACAAAAGAGTACAACAAAAGAAAATAAATAAAACTAAGTCTTTGCCTAAATGTTGTGATCAATCACGCCGGTGGAAGAAGTGAAGATGACGCTCCCATGTTGCTAGGCCCTGCTCTCGTATTTTTCAAATATTTCATTAATTTTTTCCATTTGAGTCCACATTTCAAGAGTGACCATTTTTGTTCTAAGATGAGAATGTCTTATCCAGATCATCTCCCAATATCCTCAAAACCATGTTCACCTTCTGGAGTCATGTTATCGCAGTCTTCTTGAAGCCACACCTGATATTCTAGAATTTCTTTTTCTGGCCCATTTCCTATATCTATCGTGAGAATATTATTCCATTAATGAAGAATCTCTCTGGCTTTAGGGACTTCAAAGTTTGGTCCGAAGAAAATTTCAGAACTCCTCATGTTTGCTTGAAGAGGGATTACCTGTACTTGACCAAACTGTTAAAGCACGCGCACGCTGGAGACCTTTCGACCCAATAAGGTCAATATAGTAAAACCTCATGCATCTCATATAGGCCGGAAAACGTGAGAGTACTGGATATTTCTACTGGATTCTGTTACTTGTGCGGAAAGCTAGATATTCATATCAGTCATCAGTACAAAGTGGAGACAGAAACCTTTTCGTCCTGTCGTAAAAACTGTCAATACGATTTGCGTTACTAAAGCATATGACATCCATATTTTTACGCTGGTGAAAATTTTCCATAGCCCACATTTGTAAAAGAATATTGCAACCTTTAAAGAAGTTTGATTCCCCTCTCTTATATTTTCCAAGAGCTCAAAATATTTCTACTAAAATCATGGGAGCCATAGTGAGTTCTTTGTCATTAACACCTTCAAAAATTACTCGAGCCATAGAACATATGAAGGTGCTAATATAACCATGTTCTCGTAGAAAAACTAAAGTCCCTAGTAAAGCCACAAAAAATGTGATGGGACGTCTAGCTTGCCAATGAACATAAATGCAGGAGAATTCTTTCATGAACACTTTATAACTATTCGAGCGTCCATACCTTTCATATAAGTAATCCAAAGAAATCCAATTATGTTTGAAGCATCGAAGTTTCTTTCATTTTTCAGTTTTAAGTAGCGAAGAAAATTCTTCCCTGATTGACTGTGGAATAATTTGACCTCTTCCTCGATACTTCAAACTGGTAAAATAATAGATTTCCTCAAATGTAGGTGTTAGTTCAAAGTCTTTGAACGTGAACACAATACGGTCTAGATCCCAAAACTGAATCGATACTATAATCACATGTTTGTCCGGGTTAACCTTGAATAGCATAGGGAGGCACCCCAACCTTCTTGCAACTCCTAGTTTTTCACTTGGAATAAAATTTTGCCACCGGGTTTTCAATTTGTACGGAAAACCCTCGACCATCCTAATTTTGGGCACTTGAGGGACTGAATCCATCCTACAACTCAAAAAAAAAATGAACATATAATTTACAAACTCACTATGTTAAATTTAGGCTTTGATCCGTCTATTATTATCACGTTGCACAAAATATGCTCATTGGTCGCTGGGTCGTGAAACCTGTCGACATAAGTGTGGACTTCTTAATTATAAAATAGATACCTAGGATCGATCCACCTAACGCATATGCATGCATGAATTAAATTGAGGGGTGGTTTAGCTCTATCTTATGTTTTTTAAGATTTGACTTTCTAGACACAAGGTTTCTGAGTGGACAACTCGAGTGAGGAGGATACGCGGTCACACAGAAAAGGATTCGAACACCCGCGCATATGACAACTCTCCTAACTTTGGTAATTTTGAAAGAAGTTTGCGGGTGCGCAAAGCACACCTCGCGTGTACATGTGATAGTCTGAATTTCCAAGAAGTGGAGAAATATGAGCGGAATGACAGTTTATAAAGCAGTAACAAATAAATAATTTATATAAAGCGGTAACAAATAAATAGTATATATCATATAATCATGATAAACAAAGCATTAGACATGTTTAATAACACAAGCAAATAAAATGAAACAAACAAATGCTAAAATTCTTAATAATAACGTAAGTCTGTTATGGTTAGAACCTATTAAAACCCTTCAGAGTCGTCATTTCTGTTATGCCGTAATTTTACTATCTTTAGAAAATTCACTTTTTGAAATGTTCCAAGTATAACAATTTAAGAAAAATACTTAGAAAAGAGTCGCTACTTAATTTTGAAAGAAAATAAGAAAACTTAATTTAAAAAGACTCTAACAGATTAAGTCATTAAAATTTTAGAAAAAATGAGTAGAGGTTCTTATACTACTTTAAGAAGGTATTAACACTTAAAGTAGTCGCTAACATGCGGTAATTCAAGGACTTGGCTAAAATATTTGACTAACTTTGAGAAAAAATAATTAAATGTACAAAAGAAGATTTTTTTTTCTTGGGGTTCTTAGGAAAATGAATAATTAAATTATTTGAAAAAGTAATCAAAACTTCTAAAAATAATAGGTTAAGATTAGCACTTTAAAAAAATCACCTTAAGATTAACATTTTAAAGACGAGATAAAAATTAAAACTTTTTTTTTAAAAAGAATATATTATGTAAGAATTTATTTGAATCACTTTACATATAATAGTTTAAATCAATTTGGTCAATTAAATCATGATAAACTATTTTGAATTAATTTATGAATAAATAAAAGTTTTGACTAAAAATTATCAAATAAAGTATAAGAAATAAAAAAATGATTTTTTATTAAAATAAACTAACATAAAGAATATAATTCGTCTTTTGGGGAATTCAATCAAATTAAACCAAATCAAATAAAGGGTTAGAGTTAAACAAACAAACCAGAAATAAGCAATAAGTATAAATCAAACAACTAAGGAAATAGTTGACTTAGGCCCAAGTCTAGTTGCTGAAAATGACTCGGGTTTCAGCCCAAATTAAACCTCAAGAACTATTGCAATTAGGCCTCTTAGCTCAATTCCCGTTTTTGTATACATCTGATGTATATCAGTCTATATCAGATGTATACAGACTTTTTTTTGTGCTTTCCAAACCAGTAACAACTATATTTTAGCATGTCTTGGCTTCCCTTTATTTTGTATCGGCTTCCTAAACTTGGAAATAATGACAAAGTTGACTCAAAAAAGGAGGAATGTTGGGTTTCAACCAACCCGAGATGCAGGAGGAAAAGGGGAGTCCTATGGAATAAAACCGAGAGAGTTCATGCATTAAAAAATGATAAGAATTGGAGTGATAAGTTATTTAACTTGAAATCATTCACAACCATTATTGAAAGGAAATTACAAGTAGTAACTTCATAAATAAACATACTAAATTTGAACCACTACAAAAAATAAGTTAAGCAACTACTAAATTATTTAGCATTTTTACTACCGCCTAGGAAGGATGAAATAATGCAGCAGGAGCAACGTATTGTAGAACATCATAGACACCAATAATTGAATGTTATATCACCTATCTAATCTCAAAATTAAATCAAAACTCAAGGCCGAATACAAATTAGAAAATTAAAAGCATTAATACAAATTAGGACTCAACTAATTATCAGTGTGTACTAGCTAAAATTATTCAAAGTAATCACATTTATACTATACAGTAAACAACAAGGACGGAACAACCAGATTAAGATTTTTACGCTTGGGCTAAACAAAGAAACCAATCGGCTATCCAGAAGCTGGAATTAGATTTGAAGTAGAATCTGTCATGTTGAGTATAAAACAAGACAATATTTAAGATAAAATTGAGATAGAACCGACGAGCAACCAAACAACAATTTAAGTGAATGACATAGAATTTCGAATAGCCATGACCTGAGATATGCTAAGAATGAAAAAATTGTGAAACAAAGTGGCAACTCACGGTGATTAACAAATATAGCCTTAAGGAAGAGGTAAGCTCATGCCCTTATCGATCTTAGTGATATCAAAATGCAACTACGATAAAGATGCAAATTTCAAGCTAACAAACGGTAAGAAGGTGAACTCAACTCTGCCAAAACTTACAACAAGCAATCAGTTTTATATAACTCAAATTGGCAGTAGCACAAACAAGAACGATAGAGAACTCAATCAACATGAGTTTCCAATAAAATTCTTAATCAAGGTAATACCAAACATTAATCAACCAACCCCAAAATATAAGC
The DNA here is from genome assembly GCA_022817965.1 of Solanum lycopersicoides. Taxonomy (NCBI): domain Eukaryota; kingdom Viridiplantae; phylum Streptophyta; class Magnoliopsida; order Solanales; family Solanaceae; genus Solanum; species Solanum lycopersicoides. The sequence continues at coordinate 14,758,942 of CM040621.1, forward strand.
TTGTTCTGAAGGTCGGGCGGTGACATTCAGTGAAATGATTAGTCATATAACTTAAATACGAGATGCGAGCAGGTGAATATAGACATTGAAAACGGAATAGAGGAAAGCTGATCAACTAACACTCAAGCAAAGAATTAGGAGTTCTTTCATGCAAACTAAACTTCCCACAAGATAAAAGCAATTTATGTTACTAAACCACTCAAACTTAACACGTATTAACCAATATAATGATCAACAAGTTACACTTAGAACTAGCAGTAATTACACAAAGTAAAGTTTGAAGTATTTTACCTCTTTCTGGGAAGCGAGACTAGGACAACGAGCTTGAGTGATTTGACCTTCGACCCACCAACAGATGATCGAAAGAACTGGAAGAAAGATTGAAAATTTGAGGCTCAAACCTTCGGGGGTTTGATTTCGAGGAATACAATTCTCCAAACCTTTAAATTTCTAACTCCTTTTTCCTCTTTTTTTCGTCCTCCCAATGTCCCCTCTAAATGGTATCAATACCATGTATTTATAGCAAAAACAAAGGTTTGAATTCAAATAGTCGTTTGAGCAGCAGATGAGAGATTGATTGGATATAATGGAAGGAAAAAACAAGCAAGATGAGAACCTACCCCAAAAATCCGGATCCGACGTGATATCTCTTGATCCGCATAAGACCTTGGGTGAGATTTCCCTCAGCCAAAGTCAACAAATGTTCTTCTGAGGTTTGTAATCTTTGAAAATAAGGAGAGGAATTGACAGGGGTGATGTGCGGGTGAAGAAATTAGGTTCTTCTCTTGACTTTTGCAGTTTTGGTAAGAAGAAAGGAAAAAAGGTGTGAGAGTTGGAAAACAGAAAAAGAAAAGAAAAGAAAAGAAAGAACGTGTGAGAGCCTGGGAATGTAGTGTTAACCCCATGTATATCATGCATATTTTATTAATGACAAACTACTCTCACTAACTAAGTCATATGTTGCTAGAAAATCCACACAATGATGACCATGACGATCTGCAAGGAATCACATTGGAATCAAGCTAAAAAGGAAAATGAGATTTGATCAAACAAAGATCAACCAAACACAGTTTGCACACAAATCAAATCACGATGGAAAAGGAAAGTGAATATTTGATTAATCAGATCAAACATCACAACTGGCAAATCAAGGGAAACACAAAAGGAAGATTCAAACAAGCAAAATCTGAAAGACAAAACAAATACGGGACCAAATCAACCAGCTCACATTAAAGGAAGATCAAATCAAGAATTAAGATCAAGCCAAGACTCAAGACCTTAATTAAAGGAAAGAATTGATTTGTCATGCACATATCTGATATGGACATGACTCAGCAAATCAATCACAATGCGATTCAAGGATGAGATCAAAGATCCTTGAATCAAACACCCTTGGGTTTCTGATAAGAGCAATCACTATGTAAACCTCTTCAACCTTTAGTGTGAAGTATGCATCTTCACTTGAACTTATTTGTAATCTTCTTTTGTTTTTGATAAAGCTTTGTACACGAGAGTGAACAATTGTAAAAGAAAAAAAGAAGAGAAGATTCTAAGAGTAGGTTATACGAGTAGAGGAAGTGTCAAGTATAGAAGATCTGATTTTCACATCAGACAGGATTGAAAGCCTACCCATTTTTTAAACCAAGTTCGATCAAGCTCTTAAGGAAACACTTGAAACCCAAGGGGACTGGACTAGGCACCACATTGGTGATCCGAACCAGTATAAAACTTCCAGTGTTCATTTACTTTTCAGTATTTTACTTTGTCATAATTTACTGAACTAACCTGCAGGGAAGTCGACTGAACAACTAATTTTAATTCACTCCCCCCCCCCTTATCTTTCAATTGATATCAGAGCAGGTCTCACAAATTAAGTGTTTAACCGCACGTGCAAAGATCAAATGATACACTACCAAATCCCCGACGCTTTACTTCAGGATGGACACTCATCACATCGACCACCTTACTTTAATGGGAAACAATATTCTCACTGGAAGGACAGATTCAGAATCTTCGTCTCCTCAAATGACCATCAAGCATGGATAATTATCAAGAAAGACCCAAAGCCTATTCCTGGATTAACTGAAAAGGATGCCAATGAGAAACCTTTTGATCCTGAATCATTCGATATTACAAAGGAACAACAAAAGGTAATTAAAACTAACGCTAGAGCTATAAGTTTGCTATATTGTGCAGTGAGCGGAGCAGAATATGACAAAATATCAACTTGCGAGACTGCTAAAGAAATGTGGGACAAAATAGAAGTAACTTATGAAGGAACTACCAAAGTAAAGGAGGCTAGAATCAGTTTACTCGTAAATGAATATGAGTTATTCAAAATGGCCGATGATGAAAATGTGGAATCAATGTTCTCAAGATTTAGCAAAATCGTCTGTGAACTAAAATCACTTGGAATGATCTACTCAAATTCTCTTCAAGTCAACAAGCTGGTCAAAAGCCTTCCTAAGGCATGGGAAACTAAGGTCGCCATTCTAGAAGATGGAGATCTACAAAATATGACATATGATGAGCTCCGAGGAAACCTAATGGCTTATGAACAAAATCAGATAAACAGATACAACAAGGATGACAAAAAATAAATTGTGGCATTCACTACTGAGACATCTAAAGTAAATGAAGAAGCAAATGAAAACCCAGACGAAGGAATAACACTCATAACCCGTGGAGTAAGACAAATGCTCAGACAGAGAAGACAAAGACCTCAAGAAGATTTTAAAACTAATGAGTTCAAAAGAAATGACGATCGTTGTTACTACTGCGGAGAACCGGGACACATTAAACAGAACTGTCCAAACCGAAGAAGGAGAAGCAATCGAAGAAATGAAGACCCAAAAAGCCTTGGAGCATGGGAACAGGGAGAAACCACTGATGACAAATATGACGAAATGGAAAATATATGTTTCATGGCACTAGATGAAACAATCGAGGTAAGACCTTTTAATTGCACTAATTTTCATGACTTACAAAACTCTTTGGATATGGTCACCGATGAATTGCACAAATTCATCGATGAATATAATAAACTTGCTCAAGAAAAGAAAGACTGGCAGATTCTTCGTGAAGCAAGTCAAATAGAAGTTGACTTACTGACAGAAGAACTAGAGGAAGTGAAAATTTTATTGAATAGCATCATAAAATCTCCTAGTCAAAGTTATGTTCAATCCAACAGAACAATGATGCATAGAAAGAACTGTTCGAATTTCAGATCAAATAACAATTCTTCTAACTCATGTTCTGTTGATTTCTCTTCTAAAATTACTTGCTATACTTGTGGTAATGTCGTCACAAATCCTTTCAATGCAGAAACTTTCCCTCTGGGAAATGGATTTGGAGACTAAAAGATGTCAATCATCAAGGACCCAAAAATAATTGGGGTCCTAAAAGAAACTAATCTCTCCATTTTGTAGGAGCAATCAAAGAAAACCTACAAAACGGAAATGTGGGTACTTGATAGTGAATTCTCCAGACATATGTGTGGAATGAAAGAAAACTTCAAAACCATAAAAATAATAGATGGAGGATGTGTTAGATTTGGATATAACGCAAAGGGAGAAGTAACTGGGGTCTGAACAATCTCATTAAGTTCATCATGTGATATGGTCGAAGTTTACTTAGTTGAAGGACTCAAACATAATCTTCTCAGCATCAATCAATTGTGTGATGCCGGTTTTCAAGTCACCTTCAATACAACCAACTACATCATTAAGCATCTAGAGAAAAAGTTAAATCTTATCGAAGACCGAGTAAATAACATATATATTTTAAACAATGTTGATTTTCCATCTCTCACTTGTCTTACTGCAGTTGCAAGTGATCCATAGCTATGGTATAGAAAACTCGGACACGCAAGCATGCATACTCTCGAAAAACTGTCAAGGCTCGAGCTAGTCATCGGTCTATCAAAATTAAAATTTGAAAAAGATCACATTTGTGACGCTTGTCAGATGGGTAAGCAAACTCGCTCTGCATTCAAAGGAAAAGATATTGTAAGTACTTCCAAACCCCTACAGCTTTTGCATATGGACCTGTTCGGTCCGACCCGCACAACCAACATTGGAGGTAAAAGATATGCTTTCGTAATTGTCGACGACTTCTCAAGGCTTACATGGGTATTCTTCTTAACTCATAAAAAAGAATCCTTCACCAATTTTGAATCCTTCTATAGAAAAGTTCAATGAGAAGAAGGATATTTCATTACTACCATCCATAGTGATCACGGTGGCGAATTCGAATAAATCATTTGAAGATTTCTGCTCAAAAAATGGCTACAATCAAAACTTTTCCGCACCAAGATCTCCTCAACAAAATGGAGTGGTTCAACGAAAAAACAGATCACTACAGGATACATCAAGGACCTTGCTTCTTGACAGAAGTCTTCCTGATCAGTTCTGGGCAGAAGCCGTCAGTACTGCCTGTCATATTCTAAACAGATGTCTAATCAGGCCAATTCTAAAGAAAACACATTATGAATTATGGAGAGGAAAGAAACCCAATATAAGCTACTTTTATCTTTTCGGCTGTAAGTGTTTTATTCACAATAATGGTAAGAACAATCTCGGAAAATTTGATTCGACAAGTGATGAAGGAAAATGAAGTTACTGTTGATGATGATGCTGACTATCAAGCAGCTACGTCAAAAATTGCTCGGTCATCAGAAGATATCACAAGTGATCCTGTTGAACTAAACACTGGTGAGTCAACACTGTGGACTATGAGTCGACTACACCGACTGACAAAACCAATATTCCCAGAGAATGGAGACATAATGCCAACTACCCTGAGAACTATATACTGGGAAAGCCTGATGACAAAATGCAGACAAGGTCATCTCTCAGAAAACAAAGAAAATAAATGAAGCTATGGAGGATGAATCATGGGTAGAGGCAATGCAAGAAGAGCTTGACCAATTCGAAAGAAACCAAGTATGGACACTCGTGGAAAGACCAAAAAATTGCTCCGTCATAGGAACAAAATGGGTTTTTCATAACAAACTAGATAAAAACGGGAAGGTTGTCCGATACAAGGCTAGACTAGTCGCTCAAGGCTACTCTCAACAAGAAGGTATTGACTAAAATGAAACTTTTGCTCCCGTAGAAAGGTTAGAATCCATTCAAATATTACTTGCGTATGCATCATTCAAACATTTTAAACTCTTTAAATGGATGTAAAAAGTGCATTTTTAAATGGTTTTATAAAAGAAGAAGTTTTTGTCAAACAATCCCCTGGTTTTGAAAACCCCTCTTGTCCTGATTCTGTTTATAAACTTTCAAAAGCACTTTATGGCCTTAAATTGGCTCCAAAAGCTCGGTATGAAAGACTTAGCACTTTCCTACTCAAAAATAATTTTCAAAGAGGAAAAATTTATACAACCCTTTTTATTCAAAGATCTGGCCTTTACATTATTATTATTCAGATTTATGTTGATGATATTATTTTTGGTAGTTCTAATTCCTCTCTATGTGAGATATTTGCAAGTCTTATGAAAGGAGAATTTGAAATGAGTCTTATGGGAGAACTCACATTATTCCTCGGACTACAAATCAAGAAGTCTTCAACCGGAACATTTATTAGTCAGTCCAAATATACGAAAGAACTCATAAAAAAGTTTGGACTAGACAAAGGAAAAGCGTTTGGAACTCCAATGACTCCCTCCACGTGTCTTGAAACAGACGCACCAGGAAAAGATGTGGATGAAAAAATGTATCGAGGAATGGTTGGATCACTACTATATCTTACTGCAAGTCGACCTGACATAATGTTCAGTGTATACAAATGTGCACGGTTTCAAGCCGCTCCAAAAGAATCACATCTCACTGCAGTAAAGCGAATCATCCGTTATTGATAGGGACCACCGACATGGGCCTATGGTATCCTCACTCCTCTCATTTTGATTTAATTGGTTACTCAGATGTTGATTTTGCAGGAGACAAAAAGGACAGAAAAAGTACTAGTGGCACTTGTCAAATTTTGGGACAGTCTCTAATTTCTTGGCACAACAAGAAGCAAACGTCTGTAGCCCTCTCTACTACAGAATCTGAATACCTTGTTGTAGGAAGCTATGGCACACAACTATTATGGATGATGCATCAAATACTCGATTATGATCTATCATTTGAAGGTGTTCTTATTTACAGCGATAATACTAGCGCTATCAGTCTATCAAAATACATTGTGCATCACTCCAGAGCTAAACACATTGACATTAAACACCATTTTATACGCGATCATGTTGAAAGTGGTGATTTTCTATTAGAATTTTTTGATTCTGAAAATCAACTAGCAGATATCTTCACAAAACCTTTACTTGAAGAAAGATTTTGTAATCTACGTGAAAGGTTGGGTATCACTTCTCTTCCCTATTAATTATGTTCCGTACTTTATTTACTTTTACTTGCCTTACTGATTTTTTTTCTCGTCCTATTTATTATATTACTAATATTGTACTTCCTTGTTTAGCGTGTTTTGACAGCTTTTCTTCCCTTAACCGTCTCTTCACCCTTTTTTGTCTCTTCGTCTTCCGTCTTTTTTGTTTCCTCTCTCCTCCATAAAACTCTCTATCTTCTCTCCCTCTTCTTCACTGCCCCCTTCCTCTCTCTTCTCTTTTTCTCCCTATAATGACTAAGACCCGTTCAATGTCTTCTCTTAAAAGCCCTTCCCCTAGCTCTTCTCTTCCTCCAAACGTTCTCTCTCTTTCCTCTGATTCATCCGATGAATCACAAAAATCCCCTCCCGTTTCTGCAAAGCGTAAGCTCTCTGTCTCCAGTTCAAAGAAAGCGAAGAGGATCAAATCCAGCATCACTGGAACTCTCTCTTCCAACGACATGCATCAATTCTGGGCACCAGATCACAAGAACATGTATGAACGCTTCAAAAATCATCTTATTGTGTCTGGACGTGTGGTGAATCTCAGTCAACTGGATGACTCAAACTATCTGGTAAGCCCCTTTCTTAAATCTCATAAACTGTCATTATTTTTTACTCTATGTGGTATTGAGGTTTTATAAGAAGTTGTCAGACTGTTCTACGCTAATCTTCATCTCTCTAGCGACAGTGAAGAGTTAGAAACCCTAGTCTTGGGTAATCATTTTGTTATCAGTGAACCATTTTTTATAGATGTCTTTGGTACAAATATTTTTTGGTGTTATTCCTTACATGAATGGTTCTTGGCCTACTGATTTTGAAGTAACTTTGGCTGTGGCTGAACCAGAATCCAAACCATCCGACTTTGGTCCTCTGGCTCTCTGTTTAGAAAATCGCATTCTGGCTCATATTATTGCAACTACTTTAATGCCCAGGAAGGGATCTCTAAGTAACATCTCGAGTAGAGATGTATTTGTGCTTTACTGCTTGCTCAAAAATTACATAATCAACTGGGCTCAATGGTTTAGAAGTATATGTGGGAAAGTTCTGAGGAAACAAATCCCTGAGAAAGTTTGTCATATGGACTGCTCATATCGCGAATATTTATGGATCGTCTCATCGATCTATCTCTGTATAAACCCATTGTCATAAACTTTACATATGACTCCCGGACCTTTTCTAGTATGGGCTATGTCGAGATAGGAAATAAATGGGTACAGAAGGATTATGTCCAATAAAGGGTGGAAGCAGCAAAGCCAACAAAGATCTCTGCAGACTCTACAGCTCTTTTACTCAAGGATGCCGAGGAACTCAAAACTCGTCTCGTGGCAGTGGAGCGTGGAGTAGAGACACTCCATGATGCAGTTGAAAAGGTTTTTCGCCTCCAAAAAGATACCAGCACGGATGTACGTAAGCTTTGTATTTCAATGACAGGTATAAAGCAGGAAGGTATTGCCACGGTCAACATACTTATCCAACAAATCGACCGACTCAAAGGGGGAGTCGACTCCTCTAACAACGAACTGGCCATCTCTGTTCAGAATTCCTACTCCAGTCTATCGAGGAATGTGGAACGCTCTTACCACTCATTCAGTGAGACAATCATCAACTCTCCCAAATACTTTTTGGGTGCATAGGGCTGATATGTACTTGTTTCTTTTCCTCTCACTTTTGGACATCTTTTGTGCAGGGATATGTCCCTGTTTTATTTTGGACTATATATTGAAGGCCTTCGGCCTTCCTACTGCTTCTAGCTATATCTGATCGTTTATGCTTGCTTTGCTTAACTTTTTTATTATGTCAAAGGGAGAGAATATATTACGACTGTCTAAAGAGGCACTCAATTCAGGAGGATCCTTCATTCAGGGGGAGCCTCATGATCAACATGGATCTTGATAAATTCAGGGAAGTTATTTTCTCCTAAATTGAACTTAGTTGTCATTATCAAAAACGGGGAGATTGTTAACCCCATTTATATCATGCATATCTTAATAATGACAAACTACTCTCACTAACTAAGTCATACGTTGAAGAAAAGCCACACGATGGAGACCATGACGATCTGCAAGGAATCACAATGGAATCAAGTTAAAAAGGAAAATGAGATTTGATCAAACAAAGATCAACCAAACACAGTTTGCACACAAATCAAATCACGATGAAAAAGAGAAGTGAATATTTGATCAATCATATCAAACATCACAACTGGAAAATCAAGGGATAAACAGAAAGAAGATTCAAACAAGCAAAATCTGAAAGACAAATCAAATACGGGACCAAATCAACCAGCTCACATTAAAGAAAGATCAAATCAAGAATCAAGAACAAGCCAAGACTCAAGACCTTAATCAAAGGAAAGAATTGATTTGTCATGCACATATCTGATATGCACATGACTCATAAAATCAATCACAAGGCGAATTACGGATGAGATCAAAGATCCTTGATTCAAACACCCTTGGGTTTCTGATAAGAGCAATCACTATATAAACCTCCTCAACCTTTAGTGTAAAGTACGCATCTTCACTAGAACTTATTTGTAATCTTATTTTGCCCTTGATAAAGCTTTGTACACGAGAGTGAACAATTGTAAAAGAAAAGAGAAGGAAAGATTTTAGTAGTAGGTTATACGAGTAGAGGAAGTGTCAAGTATAGAAGATCTGATTTGCACATCAGACAGGATCGAAATTCTACCCATTCTGTAAAACAGGTTCGATCAAGCTCATAAGGAAACCCTTGAAACCCAAGGGGACTGGACTAGGCACCACATTGGTGATCCGAACCAGTATAAAACTTCCAGTGTTCATTTACTTTTCGGTATTTTACTTTGTCATAATTTATTGAACTAACCTGCAGGGAAGTCGACTAATGCACTCATGCAGTCGACTGAACAACTAATTTTAAATCACCCCCCCCCCCTCTTATCTTTCATGAAGGGATTAAGAAAATGAACTAATTTATTTAAAATTGGTCATTTAAGTTAGACAAAATTAAAAATGAGATGAAAAATTATCGATTAATTATTTGAGCTTCTTAATTTAAACAAGACAAAATAATTATCAAAACTTATATATTGTTGTAAAATAGAGATCTAATTATACAAAATTATATCATTCACTAATTTAAAGAAATAAATGTGTAATTATGCTAAACATTATTGTTAGGCTATTTCTTAAATATTTATATAAAAGATGAAAATTATATAAATCAATATGTAAAATTGTATAATTATTTCTAAAAAATACTAACCAAAACTAATTAGAAAGATATTTTATAGGATTTTGCAAAGGCGATTATTTCAAATTATTTGAAATTGAAGAAGTTCGATAGTTAACTCGAATTACATAGGGTCAAAATTGGGTGTCAACAACGAGATGTTACAATAACTCCCCCTTGGGAACATTCGTCCTCGAATGAGATTCCTTTCACTAAGCTAAGAATATCACCTCAACTTGAACACTTCACAATCAAAATCAAGTAACAACATGTTTACTCATAGTTTATAAAGTACTAAGAAGAGAATTAGTACCTTTGTCTGCATTCTCTCCGGATTCAAAGAGATGTGGATATCTCTTCTTCATATCCTCTTCAGCTTCCCAAGTTGCTTCTTCAACAAATTGCTTGGTGAACTAGATTTGGTCCTATCAACCCTGCTTCACCAGCTTAGAACCACCCAATAGGAGATTTGTGTCTTCTCCCATAAAGAGCTTCATATGGAGCCATTTGGATGCTCGAATAATTGTTGTTGTTGTAAGCGAACTCAACGAGAGGCAGGTGGTCATCCCAATTCCCTTTGAAATCAATCACACAAGCCCTCAACATATCTTCTATGGTTTGTATAGTACGCTCTGTTTTTCCATCCGTCTGAGGATGAAAAGTAGAGCTTAAGTTCACCTTTGAACCCAAATCTTTCTGGAAAGACTTCCAGAACTGAGCAGTAAATTGTGCACCTCTATCTGAAATGATCAAAATTGGGACTCCATGAAGTCTCACCACCTCCTGAATGTATAACTTTGCATAATCCTCTGCCGAATGAGTGGTCTTTACCTGCAAGAAGTGAGCTGATTTTGTCATTCTATCGACAATTACCTAAACTGAATCATGTTGCCTGCGAGACCTTGGAAAGCATGTGATGAAGACCATATTAATCATCTCCCACTTTCATTCTGAAAGTTCTATTTTCTGAGACAACCCTCTAGTCCTTTGGTGTTCTACTTTCACTTGCTGGCAATTCGGGAACTTGGCAACAAACTCCGCAATGTCCTTCTTCATACCTTCCCACCAATATACCTCTCTCAAATCGAGGAAATCTTTGTGGAACCCGGATGAATGTAATATCTGGAGCAATGAGCCTCCTCCATCATCCTCTCTTGGAGTCCATCCACCCATAGGTACACACAACCTACCTTGATATTTCAGCACACCATATCCCCCTTGTTCAAAAGTGATGTAAGGTCAAAAATACATATTTTTAATCATTATTTGCCTCACATTTATTATTATATTTTTCTTTTTTTGAGTATAAATTTTATGGACTATGCTAAATATTGTATTTTATTTGTAGGAGTAAATTGGTATAAAGTTGAAGAACTTCTTTCAAGCGAAAACGAATTAATGATGGAAGATTACAGAAGGAAATTAAACAGACAGCTTAATGGAATAAATTTAATATAATAATGCATAAGGAAGATTGGCATAATTCAAATTAAATTGCAGTTAGTTGTTGCCACGTGTTATTTACATCAGATGCCCTCAAATTTTGATGTTGTTCACATAGGGAAGTCGAATTTTGTTTGGTTTTTGCTTTCTCAATTGATTTGGACTTAGTTATTTTATTTAGGTTTTCTATATCCATAAATAGACCATAGATAAAATTAGATGAGGGAATCGAGAAGAGGTACTTTGGAAGAGAAAGTTGTTAATACTTTTTAGGGTTCTTTTCTTCTTCTTGAGTTCTTGAGATTATTTCTAAAGCCCATGTTTTTGGGTTGTAGCTACGGATTGAATGTTGATTATTAATGGCATTTTGAATTAATTTTTTATTGTCATTATAAGTTACTTCTATATTCTTGTTTTAGTATTTTGTGCTTGATCACCATGAAATAAATATATTGTATATTTTTAAAATCGGGAAAGGAGGGGTAAGATAGACCAGAGAATATAGAGAGATTGGTCAACCCATTAAGTTCAGGTGATTTGTGTTCAAGAGTGACGCTCGGACGAACAACTCGCTTGATTACAAAATAGGATGAAATATAAATGCTCGCCAATTAGCTTACTTATCACCTCTCAACGATGTAGTTAGGTTTCTAATTGGAGTAGGCGATGAGAGGTGTGTAGCTCGACTCATACAATTAATCTTATAGATCAATAACTTGACAACTAAAATTAGTTCTAAGCCAAAAATATGATACATGAAATCCAGTATATGTTGCAGCCCTAGGAATTTCCAACTATTGTAATTTTATTATTTTATTCTTGCATTCTTCTTTTTTGACTCTCTTAAGTAAATAATTAGACTAGTATAATTTAGTAAAAATATTTAATTAGAAGTCATTTGGGATCGATAATATGGTTCTTTTAAGAGCCACTATATTACTTGTGCGACCACGTACACTTGCATGTGCAATTGGGAGCAACAAGTTTTTGGCGCCGCTGCTGGGGACTTAGAAATTTCTAGGTTATACTTCTTCTTTTTATTTATTTTTTACTTTTTTTAATTAGCTTTTTGTAACAATTATTATTATTTTCTTTCTATGAATAATATATGAATGATTAAGATAAATCCTGGTTGGATGATGAAAGTCCTTTATGTCATATATGTGATCGTCAGTATATTCATTGGAATGGTTGTCCGAAATCTGATTCCCTTTTCCCCAAACCCCAATTATGATTCTTCTGGTACTTGTGATGTTGGTAGGGGCGAGAAGTGTGGGGTGGTAATGTAAGGTCAAAAATACATATTTTTTATCATTATTTGTCTCACATTTATTATTTATATATGTCTGTTTTTAGTATAAATTTTATGGATTGTGCTAAATATTGTACTTTATTTGTAGGATTAAATTGGCATAAAGTTGAAGAACTTCTTTCAAGAAAAAACGAATTAAAGATGGAAGAATACATAAGGAAATTAAGCAGGAAGTTTAATGGAATAAATTTAATATAATAATGCATAAGGAAAGATTGGCAGAATTCAAATTTAATTGGAGTTAGCTAGTTAGTTGTTGCCACGTGTTATTTACATCAGACGCCCTCAAATTTTGAGGTTGTTTGCGCACGGTGGTTGGATTTCATTTGGTTTCTGGTTTCCCAATTGGTTTTGGACTTAGCTGTTTTATTTAGGGTTTTCTACATCTATAAATAGTCCATAGATAAAATTAGAGGAGGGAATCGAGAGGAGGTACTTTGGAAGAGAAAGTCGTCAATACTTTTTAGGGTTCTTTTCTTCTTCTTGTTTTCTTAGAGATTAGTAGCTTGTTCTGGGGTTGTATCTACGGATTGAATGTTGATTATTAATGGCGTTTTGAATTAATTTTTGGTTGTCAATATAAGTTACTCCTATATTCTTGTTTTAGTATTTCGTGCTTGATCACCATGATATAAATATATTGTCCAATCTTAAAATGGGAAGAGAGGGGTTAGATAGACCAGAAAATATAAAGAGCTTGATCTAACCATTAAGTTGAGATGATTTATGTTCACGAGTGACGCACGGACGAATAACTTGCTTGGTTACGAAATAGGATGAAATATAAATGCTCGTTTACTTATCATCGCTCAACGATGTAGTTACGTATCTAATTGGAGTAAGCGACGATAGGTGTGTAGACCGACTCATACAATTAACCCTATAAACCAGTAACTTGACAACTAAAATTAGTTCTAAGTCAAAAATGTGATACATGAAATTCAATATATGTTGCAGCCTTGGGATTTTCCAACTATTGCAAATAATTTTATTATATTGTTCTTGTATTTTTCTTTTTTGGCTCTCTTAAGTAAATAAATAGACTAGTATAATTTAGTAAAAATAGTTAATTGACAAATCATTTGGGATCAATAATCTGGTTCTTTTAAGAGCCACGATATTACTTGTGTGACTACGTACACTTTCGTGTGCAATTGGGTGCAACAAAAAGCTAATACCCTTTGCTTATGAGCATTTGCCTTTAAATCAAGCAAAATGGGGTCTTGGTCTTGTTTTTCTTTCACCTCTGACACTAGTGATGATTCAGCCCCATTGGTTATTCCTCCTTCTGTGGAATCCATAAGTCTGACTCCCATGCGTGCAAGTCTGTGTACATATTTGGCTAACTCCCTCTTTCCTTCCTCAATATGGGACCTATGGATAACCTGCTTAAAGCATCAATAACCACATTAGCCTTACCTGAGTTGTAAAGAATACTCATGTCATAATCCTTAAGTAATTCTAACCAGCTCCTCTGTCTGAGATTTAGCTCTTTCTAGGGGAACACATATAGTACACTCTTGTAATCAATGAATATATCAACATGAACGCCATACAAGTAGTGAATTACACATGCACTTTTTTACTCAATAAAAAATCGTAATAATTATTTCTAAGTTTAAAAATTATTACATTTTAAAATATTCGCGCAATGCACGGGTACGTATACTAGTATAGTTAATAGGAACATTTTAGTTAAGCATAATTGTATAAGTATTTAAATGAAAAACACCGGACTAATTAAAAGGGCTAGCATGTGTATTCAGCATTTTCTTTTTAAATCATCCCAAATTAATGGCAATTTGAGGGAGTATTAGACACTTCTTTTCAAAAGATATACTCTTCAAGAAAATGGATATTGTATAGTTTCCTTTAGGTTACTTGAGAAACTAATAGCACGAATCATTTCCACAAGGTGGATATTGTGTAAATTAAATTAAAATTGTAGTGGTACACCATTTCAAAAAGAACACACAACTAATAAACGATGAGCAAATAGCAAACTTCTTGTTATGAAACTTCAAATTTAAGTTCTAAAAATAGACTCATGTTTCAATGAAATTTTTTATCGCAAATTCAAATTAATTAAATTGTAAACTAAATATCAAATTAAACACTATTAACCATAAAAAGAATAAATAACGATGACTAAGAATGTTTTAAATAAAATGATTATCCGGTTGAGTCATGTTCTTCAATTTGAGGGACAAAATAATATAAGTAATTGATAATGTTTAGCATAGAACGAGAAAATGAACAAAATTACCTCTTTGGTTTCGTTGTTTCTTCTTTTGTTCTACTCAAATCTTGCTTCTCCTGGATTTTTCATTGCTATGAAATATCTATTATATAGAAGAAGAAAAAAAGATCATACATGTAACTAAAGATACTATCTAGATATGTAGGGTAGGGGGTGTCAATGTTAGGTTCGGTATATTATTTTATAAAACTTGTATCATATCAATTTTAAATTATTTTACGGTCACGATCCAACTCATCGGGTCATGCGGGCACCCGCTCTAATATTTAAGTAGGAGAATTCTTACATCTTAATAGAGAAAACATGTGAAATTCAAGAAGACGAAATAACAAAATTAAGGAAATTAAATAAATAACACTTTTCAAGTACACTCCTTGTTAAACTTGCAAAATAATTTAACAACCCCAAGGACCTAGTCTAACAGGTACAAGAGCTACTAAGAGTAAAGATTGGACAATAATTAATAAAAGAACACAACTTCCACCATGTGGAAAGAAGAGTCAACGTTGCTAGAGGATTTCTTCGTCTTCACCTAATGAAACATCACCAATCATGCATCTAGACTATTTCAAAAAGACATAGCAAGAGTAGTATCAGTACAACCACTCTTACTGGTAGGCATCATCGGTCAACCCGACGTTCACCTCATAATATAAAAAAAGAATAATAGGATCATGCATGTACCACTCGTTTCTCCACCCTTGCCTTTCTTAGAACACCTTCAACTTACACCAATGCTCTGACTACTAACTATTTTCTTTCCCAACCACTAACACTTCTGGTACTATAAAATCATAGTCTAAACATGTTAACCCCATTGGATAATCTCAAGCACCGCTAACATCCCTTATTCCTACCAATCGATCATGTCACATTCTTAAATTATTGTCATATTATCTACCCCAAGCCATATAATTGCTCCTTACCTCAATCTCTAGCCCTATTCCATCTTCCTTGGGTACTAACCCATATAACACCCCGGCAATTCACTCTTTCCGAGAAGTACCCCTCATAAAATGTCTACATATCACCCCCTACTCACATACACACACATACTTCCACCTACACCAAATCTATACAGATCACCCAATACTCACATACAGACACATAGTTTCACCTACAACAAATCTCTACATATCACCCAATACATATAGAGACACATAGTTTCACCTACACCATGTTATCATTAGATATGAACGTAATCATCAAAAGTATATGCACATTACAATACCAAAATATAACATACTTTACCCTATCCTTTTGTCACAAGTAGTTGGTCCTCTCACGGAATTCAAACTCAAACTGTTAGCTTGCTGGAACGCGACAATTCGATCTCATGTTGTGTCGGAACGTGGCAATTCAATCCAATATAATTTTGCCGGAACGTGACAACCTGATCCAATAGTTGTGATGGAACGTGTCAACTCTATCCAATAGTTAGCTTGTCGGAACGTGGCAATCTGATCCCTAATCTCACACCATAATCACAATTACAACAAATCATCAAAATCATACATTTAACTCATGATTTTATGGTATTAAAAACTCATATATCTCATTTTCAACAAGTGTGAACAACATCGTAACATGCATACACATACACGTATCATAATGAAGTGTGAACGAGCATATATCACACACATCGTAGAATCACAACCACCACCTAAGAATTCCCCCAATTCTTATCACACAAGAGACCAAGTTCAACCCTAGTTCTTCATTAGGGTTCGTCATTAGGGTTTTAAACCTAAATTACTAAACATTCATCAAATTGTCACTTCGATAGGTAGAACCTTGCATAGACCAAAATTTATTCTCTTCTACCGAATACCCTTGTTTAATGAAGGTTCTACTCAATAAAACAACTTAGAATACTCGATCAGTCATCAATTTTCTACATCAAGCACTAACCTAAATACGTTGCATTATAGAAATTTTCCATGGAAGTTACTCGATGCACGAAGGTGTAAGCATATTTTCTACGATTGATTTCGTATACTACATGGTAAGCACATATTTTACAACTACTCAATGCATAAAAACCTAACCTACCTGGGCGCCAAACAATTGCACATAGTTTTGATTTCTTTTTCAACTTTTCTGAATTCGCTACGGTGAATTTTGCCAGATTTCGCAAGATTCCGTCATCCCCATTCTAGAAAGCTCCTGCTCCTTCTTTTCCAAACTTGGAAGAACTTTTCTTGAGGTTCTAGGGTAATTTATGACCTATTGGTTATTTTTAGAAAGATGAAAAATAAGGATTTCTCGTAATTAAGGTTTCTGCCTCACTGATTCCGTTGCAGCGCTGCAGCGCCAGCGGCATCTATCCCGTGTAGCGGGACAGGGTCCAGGTTTTTCGCGGATTTTTGCCCTTCTCAAATAACGATTGTTCGGGTCGTTACATTTGGTTAACATCATTAAAATTGGACATTCGAATTCTCTTTGATACCAATACGGTTAGTTAATTTTTTATATTTTTTTGTTAAAACGTTATAATAAGAAGGTGTGAAGAACACAAATAAGAGTAAAGAGTTAGTGGGTAGGAGTGCGGCCACTAGTTAGGACTGCATTTTCTTGTTTTTACTAGTAGTCATAGAACTAAGTATTTTTTATCACCACAGAGTTTAATTTGTAATGTACTCCATGATGATATTACAAATGAAGATGCTTAAATAATGTAAAATTATGTCAATCAAGAAGAAAGTTTAACTGTGACTGAAAGTCATGCCAAAAATAGCTTGATTTTTACTCAAATTTTAAATTTAAAGTTCCTTTGATGTTTTTTAAATGACCCATTGGAAACGAAGTTCATTTGGTGCAAATCAATTTTTCAAACTAGAAGTAGAATATCGAACTCATAAACAACCGACCCTTGATATAATTGGACTATAACTTCAAATTAAAAGAAGACTCTATGATGATTGCTATTTCCTAAAGAACAACCATAGGTTGATAGTGGGGGGGGTGGGTGTTGTAAGGTGGATATTAGAAAACTATATAACATCTAATAAATAGCCAATAGGGTTACTTAGTAAATTATATTTTATATTTTTTTTCATTTTTAATATGTAAGAAATGAGTTAAATAATCTTGTGAGAACATCTTATTAATTTAATAATAATTGATTGGGGTTGATCAATTTGAACTGATTTTTGGTTAAAATCAAAATCAAATCAATTTCGAATATAACTTCAAAATTGAATGAAATTTAATTTTAGCTTCAAACTCTCCATGCACTTACCCATCGAAACGAAGTTTGTTTGGTGCAAATCAATTTTTCAAACTCCTAAACCCACAATTGATATAATTGGACTTATAACAAATTTCCTGGAAAAAAAAGTCACAAGTCTGATATCACTCAAATCATTGAAGACATGCACAATACAAAGCAATCAGTTACAACAAACAAATTAAAATGGGAAAACAGGCCCATCAACACTACAATTACTCCTACTCACTTAATGGAACCAGTGAAAGCTAGAACAGTCTGTATAGTTGTGAGTATTAGGAGTATGATGGCTGCTATAGTTGAAGCTCCTACCCAAGGACTAGTAAAATAATTGTTCTTCAAATTTGCCTTCATCCTGTTCCATGGTTTTTCACAATATGCAATTGCTTTTCTGAATTCTTCTTTGTAATAGAAGTCGGAATATGTAGTGACCCCATTTCTGAGTTTGTTGAAGAGGCTAGCCACTTGTTTGTCATCTCCTATCCAATTGTTTATGATTCCTTTCTGGCGAAGCAAATTCACAACTTGGTCTGAGTCGATAAGATGATCCATGAAGGAAGCATAATCAATGAAATATGTAGGATGTACATCAGATGATTGTTGTTCATAAGCAATGAGATTTCGTAGGAGAGTTTCTGTACCATCGTCTACTCGTAAACAAGGAATTGTCATCAATCCATAGTCAAACTTTATATCCAATAAATGTGTCATATCACTAGCATTTGCAAAGCTAACTCCAGCTTCGAAAAGATTTGTTGCGTTTGGCATAACCATATTCCACGTTATTTGATCGGTTGAGTTTTTCATGGGATTCCCATGACATAAAAGTATGTGTACTAGATGAAGTAAATGTTTGATATTTTCTACATCACATTCCATCTCTCTAAAGGATTCAGAGGTCATTTCTGGCAAGTCAGTAAGAAAGTTTAACGAATTATTCATCAATATTTCCAATGATAATTCATCATCTTTGAAGTTGGTTTTCTAGTAACATCAAATCTCTGAATATGTAATTCTGATGAATATTGATAATTTTGTCTTCTCCGTATGGATAGAGTTTACAACTCTCTCGAATAAACTCTACCACAAAACAACCATCAAGCATTTGGCAAAATTCACCATCGTTTTCTATATCTTGATAGCACTTCAGTGCTTCCTTCTTCAGTATCTGCAATTCAATGGTGCAACTTTCCACATTAAGCCCCTCTTTTCGTTTGAGAAATCGTTATAGGTACAATAGTTTGTACTTTTCTATGGACACAAGTTGAAGATTTTTCTTATGGTAAGGACCGATAGAGATCATCTTTGGTATATAAGCATCTAGGTTTGATTCACGTAGCATCACATTTACTTTGAATATGGAACACAATTTAATAGATGAATTGTCGAAATCCTCAAGCATTTTACCAATCCTTTTGTTTGTTTCCTTTATCTCGATCAAATGATGCTCTTTCCTCCTTTCTATCTGTAACGGAAAAGAGTAAGAAATTTTAAAATATTTATTACAAGTACTATATATATGCAATAAGCAAGCAATTACATATTCTTTTAATACTATCAACTTTCCGTTCTAGATTGGATATATCTATAGTTAAAAAGTGGTACATATATATTATACCTTCATTGTTTGATAAAATTGTGCATACGTACCCTTTTCGTTAACATGACGAATTAAAATTAATAATTTTAATAATGCCACGTGACTTTAAAAATGTACCTTACCCATTTTCTTTACTCCTCCAAACCTGACTTAAATTTTTTTAAAAAATCTAAAAGGTATAAAACCATGGTAAGTGAATATATTAGGATAGACTTAAAATAATACGAAAGAAAATAGTCTCAAAAATTCTATATTTAATTGACAAAAGAAAAGTGGGCTAATGAAGGGAAAATTGTATAAAATAGAAAACTATTAATTCAAATTAAATGTTATAACCATAATTTGATTTAATTGTAATGCTATAACCATAATTTGATTTAATTGCAAATTATAGCTATAACATACAAATATAATTTTTATGTTTGCTACATGTGAAAGTTGCCCAAAAACAAATTTATATAATTTTGAGAGACCTCATCATTTTCAGTTAGAGGAAGGTCATCTACTGAAGTCATCTCAATGGAGTGTGCCATCCCTTTTTCTTCAACCGTAATTCCTACAAAAGACAATTTTTTTTAAATTTCAATTCATAGATAGCATGGCTATTTTTATTAATCCAAAGCAATATATTCATTGCAAAATTTGATTTGAAAAGAAAAAAAAACAAAGCAATAAAATATCGCAAAATATTGAAATCGAGCTCTAAAAATATGATATACACTTATTAATTTAATAGAAAATTCATGAGCTCTAGAAAATCGATGAAGTTTCTTCATAATATATCAACAGAAGTTCTTCTAACAACTATTTTCATGTCAAATGCGTGAAAATCAAGCATTTAAAAATTATATTTTAAACATAATTCAAGTATTCAATAGGTATAATCTTTAGTATCAGTATTTAAATGGAAAACATTGGACAAATTTAAAGGGCTAACATATGTAGTCGACCTTTTTTTTATATCATACGAAATTAATGGCAATTTGAGGAGTATTCAACACTTCTTTGCAAAAATAATTAAATAAATAATTATACTCTTTAAGAAAATGGATATTGTATAGTTTCCTCTAGGTTACTTGATAAAGTAATTACCAACACAAATCATTTAAAAAAGAACACACAACTAATAAACGATGAGTAAATAGCAAAAGTTAATGTTAAGTGGTAATTACTCCTTTCTCAGTGATTAAAGATTTCAAATTTAAGTTCTAAAAATAGA
The DNA here is from genome assembly GCA_022817965.1 of Solanum lycopersicoides. NCBI lineage: Eukaryota > Viridiplantae > Streptophyta > Magnoliopsida > Solanales > Solanaceae > Solanum > Solanum lycopersicoides. The sequence goes on from CM040621.1 coordinate 14,779,602, forward strand.
CTTATGTTTTAATGAGATTTTCAATCGCAAATTCAAATTAATTAAATTATAAAGAAAATATCAAATTAAATACTATTGACAATTAAAAAAATAACGAGGAGTCGATGACTAAGAATATTTTAAATAAAATGATTATATATCCGGTTGAGTCATGTTCTTCAATTTGAGGTACAAAATAATATAATTAATTGATCGTGTTTAGCATAGAACGAGAATATGAACTAAATTACCTCTTTGGTTTTGTTATTTCTTCTTTTGTTTTACTCAACTCTTGCTTCTCGTGAATTGTTTATTGCAATGAAGTATCTATTATATATAGAGAGAAAAAGAGACATACATGTTTTATTTATAAAAAAAATTAAGCATCACCTAGCTAGGTTGTGGGCCCAATTGTGGGGGGTTAGACTTGACCCTATCATGTCTATTCATAACAAAAAGTTACAATTAGTTAGATGGGACATATTGGATCTAACCTTTAACTGTTGAAACAAGTAGCACCCAAATATTAAAGGATTAGTCTATACAAGTTCCTTTCATGCTAAGCATATAAAATATTAACTAACAAAAAAATTACACTTTTTATATCACCTTCTCATCGAGGAAAATTGTCATTTTATTCAGAAGTATTAAGCCTTTAACCTCCTTTGATAATTGTTGGTATGAGAGGTAGAAGGCTCCATCTCCACTGGTAGCAGCTAATTTAGCTAAGTAATCAACCACATTATTTGCTTCTGTTGGTTTTGTGAGATTGTAAGCATTTTAATATTATCTTAAATTATATTAAATTGTTTTTCACATTCTTTTGTTTTCACTCAAGTCAGAAGTTATGGTATATTGCATGTGGAACATAACTACTTTGACTTTCTTAGTCCGTTAAAGTATGGCTTAATTGTCATTCTTGATTAGAGATGAATGTTGATCAAAACGTTGAGGTATATTGTTGATTACTTTGTTGTTTATGGCAGAATGGTAAATGGTCATTACTTCTCCACATTCATTCTCCATTATCTCATTCTTTACTCCTCCATTATTCTTTGTAACCTATGTAACATATGTAACCTCTAGGCCATTTATCTTCAGCATTTACTACACTATTATCTTCCTATTCATTGCTAGGAAGACTTCTTATAGTATAAATAGTGATGGTCTTCATTTGAATGACACACAACACACAAAAGAAAAAATATAGAGTGAAAGAGTTAGTCAAAAAGAGAGTTTTTATTAGTTGAAGGAAGGTATTCTTTTTGTGGAACTTTAGACTCAACTCTTGTCCAGAGTTGTTGAGTTATCTTTTGTGTATAGGTTGTTGTATCCTGGAGGGGACAAGTCAAAGAGAACTACTGCTGGACCGGTGAAAAACATTTGGTGCAGTGGGCTTGAATCTCCTTAAAGAGAGCGAGATATCCGCGCCTCAGCCTTGAAGAGATTTATTTTCTTCATTTTATTTTCAATTGTAATCTTGTATTTTTTGTTATCTAATAAGTTTTTCACTATCAATTTTAAGGAGATTCATGATGGCTACAATTGAAAAAACCGCGGATGTCAAGGTGGGAGATCTTAACAAGCCATTTCGGTTCAATGGTAACCATTTCAAGAGATGGAAGGGTAAAGTATTTTTCTATTTAAGTCTTCTCAATGTTTCTTATGTTTTAACCAAGAAGAATCCAAATAAAGAAGACATCACATCTATGAATGATGATGAAACTATTTCTCATCTAGAGAAAGTGGAAAAGTACGATAGTGATTCCTATAAGTGTCGGTATTATCTTCTAAATTGTCTATCTGATAATTTTTATGATTATTATGATAGAACTTACTCTAGTGCAAAGAAAACTTGGAAAGTATTGCAGAGTAAGTATGATACCGAAGAGGCTGGAGCAAAAAAATATGCAGCTAGTAGATTTTTTCGTTTCCAAATGGTGGACAATAAATCGGTGGTAGACCAATTTCAAGACTTCATCATGATTGTTGGAGAGCTTAGTTCTGAAGAGGTTAAAATTGGAGATAACCTTATTGTTTGTGGCATAGTAGATAAACTTCCACCTTCTTGGAAGGAATTTCAAAAAACTATGCGCCACAAACAAAAAAAAAACCTCTCTTGAAACCTTGATAATGAAAATCCGCATGGAAGAATAAGCAAGGGGCCAAGATGCACTTTTACAAACAGAAGGAACAACATCACAACAAAGGTAAATTTAATTACTTCGAATAATGCTACTCCTGAAATTCACAAAAAATACTTCTTTGAAGCCTAAGAAGAAAAAATTCAAGAAAAACAATGGAAGACCTTCCAAGAAAAATAATGGTGAAAATTAACAAGCACAAAATCAACAAGTTCAAGAAAAGGGACCATGTTTTATTTGTGGCAAGAGTGGGCATATTGCTCGATTTTGCAGATTTCGGAAACGTGGTTCTAACCCTCAGGCAAACGTTATCGAAGAACCTTTTGTGGCGGTGATTATCGACATAAACATGGTTGAGAATGTTGATGGATGGTGGGCTATTCTGGTGCAAACCGTCATGTCTGTTATGACAAAGACTGGTTTAAAAAATATACTCATTTTGAGAAGCCCAAAACCATCATGCTTGGTGATGCTCACACTACTCAAGTGCTTGGAAAGGGAGATGTCGAATTGTGTTTTACTTCTGGAAGAGTATTAACTTTAAAAGATGTATTTTATACTCTTTCCATGAGAAAAAATTTGATGTCTAGTTTTCTTCTTAATAAAGCAGGCTTTAAACATATTATTGAATCTGATCAATATATAATAGTGAAGAAGGGTATTTTGTGGGGAAGTGGTATGCATGTGATGGGATGTTTAAGTTGAATGTTGAAATGAATAAAACTTCTACTTTTCTTTATATGCTTTCTTCTATCAATTTTTGGCATGCTCGTTTGTGTCATATTAATGATCGTTATGTTGGAATCATGAGTAGTTTAGGATTAATCTCATTGATTAAAAAGAATTTTGAGAAGTGTGAGGCTTGTAGTAAAGTCAAGATCACTAAAAGGCCTCATTTTCAAGTTGAAAGAAAAACTGATTTGTTAGAATTAGTTCATACTGATATTTGTGAACTTGGTGGAATTCTAACTCGTGGAGGTAATAGATATTTTATCACTTTTATTGATGATTTTTCTAAATTTACATATGTTTATTTGATGAAAACTAAAAGTGATGCTTTTGAAAATTTTAAAACTTATCTCCATGAAGTTGAAAATCAGTTTGGAAGAAAAATAAAAATAATTAGAAGTGATAGAGACCGTGAATATGAATCAAATGAGTTTAATTCTTTTGTTAGATCATTGGAAATAATTCATGAAACTCCTCCTCCTTACTCTCCTTCATCTAATGGAGTAGTAGAAAGGAAAAATAGAACTTTGGTTGAATTGACTAATGCCATGCTTATTGAGTCACATGCACCTTTAAATTTTTGGGGTGAAGCTATCTTAACTGCTTGTTATGTGTTGAATTGTGTGCCTCATAAAAAGTCTAAATTGACACCTTTTGAATTGTGAAAAGGTTACAAGCCAAGTTTAGAATATCTAAGAGTTTGGGGTTGTCTAGCTTTTGTGAGGCTAATGGATCCCAAGATTACAAAGTTGGGTAAGAAAGTTACTACTTGTGTTTTTCTTGGTTATGCTTCAAATAGTACAGCCTATAGATTTTATAATCTTGAAGATAATATTGTAATAGAATATGGTGATGCTATTTTTTATGAAAATAAATTTTCATTTGATTCTAAAAATAGTGGGGGTCAAAGGATTGAACAAAATGTAATGTCACTACCTAGTTCTTCTACTTCAACTTTGAAAAATAAAGAAGTTAATGATTTTGAGTTAAGAAGAAGTAAAAGAGCTAGAATAGAAAAAGATTTTGGTCCTGATTTTTATGTGTTTAATGTTGAAAATGACCCTCTAACTTTGAAAGAAGCATTATCATCACATGATTCTATTTTTTGGAAAGAGGCTGTAAATGATGAAATGAAATCTCTAATTTCTAATAAAACTTGAAAGTTAGTTGATTTACCACCGGGTTGTAAATCTATTGGTTGTAAATGGGTCTTACGAAAAAAGTTGAAATCGGATGGATCTATTGATAAATATAGGGTTAGGCTAGTTGAAAAAGGTTTTAAACAACTAGAAGTCCTAGAATGTTTTTCTCCGGTAACAAGAATTACATCCATAAGACTTTTGATTGCTATGGCTGCAATTTTTTATTTTCAAATTCATCAAATGGATGTAAAAACTGCTTTTCTAAATGGAGACCTAAATGAAGAAATTTATATGGATCAACCCGAGTGTTTTGTTGAAGCAGGCCAAGAAAACAAAGTATGTAAACTTACTAAAGCCCTATATGGCTTGAAACAGGCACCAAAGCAATGACATGATAAGTTTGATTCCTCCAAAATTGAAATAATTTTAAAATAAATGAGTGTGATAAGTGCATATATCATAAGTCTTGGAATAATTCACATGTGATTATTTGCCTATATGTTGATGATTTGTTGATCTTTGGCTCTAACATGAATGTTATTGATGAAGCTAAAAATATTCTTAGAAGCCATTTTGATATGAAAGATCTTGGTGAGGCAAATTTTATTCTTGGTATAAAAATAACAAGAACATGTGAGGGAATGTTCCTTGACCAGTCACATTCTGTTGAGAAAATATTTAAAAAATATAACTTTCATGATTGCAAGCATGTTGCTACTCCTTTTGATTCAAGTGTTCACTTATTTCCTATTGAAAGTGAAAATGATGTAATAAATCAAAAGGAATATGCTAGTATAATTGGAAGTTTGAGATATGTGACTGATTGCACTAGGCCTGATATTGCATATGCTGTAGGAGTACTTGGTAGGTTTACAAGCAAGCCATGTGATGAACATTTACATGTTGTAACAAGAGTTATGAGATATTTAGTTGGAACGAAAAATTGTGGTTTGTTCTTTAAAAAATATCTTGTTGTACTTGAAGGCTTTTGTGATGCAGATTGGAACACTTTATCAGGTGATTCATGTTCTACCACTGGTTATGTTTTTACTTTAGGTGGTGGTGTTGTATGTTGGAGATCAAAAAACTAAACTATAATTGCTAACTCTATCATGGAGGCTGAACTAATTTCTTTAGTTTCAGCTAGTGAGCGAATTGGTTAAGAGATTTATTGTTTCAAATTCCTTATTTTGAAGAAACAATTCCTCCTATTTTAATACATTGTGATAGCACCGCTGCAATTGGTAGAGTTCAAAACCGTTATTACAACGGTAAATCCAGACCTATAAGGAGGAAACACAGTAATGTAAGATCATATTTGACAAGTGATACCATTAATGTTGATTATGTCAAATCTTGTGATAATCTTGCAGATCATCTTACTAAGGCCTTAACAAGAGAAAAGGTCTGGAGCACATCGAGGGGGATGAAATTGAAGCCTATAAATTCTTAAGTCATATATGAGGAAACCCAACCTGGGGACTAGAGATCCTATAACCAGGTTCAAAGGGAAAAACTAATCATACGATGACTTATTGTGAAAAATGCACTATCTTGTTATTCCCTCCCTATGATGTGAGTGCATTATTTCCTGTAGTTTGTGAAGTTTGAGTTGATAAAACTCCTAATGAATATATGTAGCTCATATGGGTGGAGTGTTAAGCTTACAGGAGCACTCTCGACAGATTTCACCTATGTGATGTGTGGAAGTAGGTCGCTTCCTATGAGAATGAAGCTTATTCTCAAATGCACTCATGAAACCGGGATAGCACATGGCCATAACGTGCTGACTTTAAAGCTCATGTCAACACCTTGATTATTATGTGTGAACAATGATATTTTATTTCCCCTAAGCAGTCATAGTTCAAGTCCAAGACTTCTACGACTCTGGAGTAAAAATTATTGTTTCACTAAGTGGAGGTTCAATGCAGAGCACACCTTCATTATGCGTAGTAGTCTTTCTTCAGCTGATATACTCTCTTATCAAATATTAAAATTAGTGGGGAATTGTTGGTTATGTGAGATTGTGAGCATTTTAATATTATCTTAAATTATATTAAATTGTTTTTCACATTCTTTTGTTTTCACTCAAGTCAGAAGTTAAGCTATATTGCATGTGGTGCATAACTACTTTGACTTTCTTAGTCCGTTAAAGTATGGTAATTGTCATTCTTGATTAGAGATGAATGTTGATCAGAACGTTGAGGTATATTGTTGATTACTTTGTTGTTTATGGCAGAATGGGAAATGGTCATTACTTCTTCACATTCATTCTCCATTATCTCATTTTTACTCCTCCATTATTCTTTGTAACTTATGTAACATATGTAACCTCTAGGCCATTTATCTTCACCATTTACTACACCATTATCTTCCTATTCATTGCTAGGAAGACTTCTTGTAGTATAAATAGTGATGGTCTTCATTTGAATGACACACAACACACAAAAGAAAAAATATAGAGTGAAAGAGTTAGTCAAAAAGAGAGTTTTTATTAGTTGAAGGAAGGTATTCTTTTTGTGGAGCTTTAGACTCAACTCTTGTCCAGAGTTGTTGAGTTATCTTTTGTGTATAGGTTGTTGTATCCTGGAGGGGATAAGTCAAAGAGAACTACTGTTGGACCGGTGAAAAACATTTGGTGCAGTGGGCTTTAATCTCCTTAAAGAGAGCGAGATATTTGTGCCTCAGCCTTGAAGAGATTTATTTTCTTCATTTTATTTTCAATTGTAATCTTGTATTTTTTGTTATCTAGTGTGTTTTTCACTAGCAGCTTCTCTCAAACAATGGGATATATGATAATTAGTATTGCTCAAAATCTTAAAAGTATCTTGAATGATAGTTTTCAACTCCAGTTGGCAGTATTCTTGGCTATCAACATGTTGGTGATTATCATAGAGTCAAGCTCTATCCGTATATTATTGAAATCATTTGCGATGTACCACTGACCTCTGAATTTTGCTGCAATAGCTTCATTATGGTTATTGCTAGTGCCTTTAACAGGAAGCGTGATCTAGATACGTGTAGGGTAGGGGTGGTCAATGTTCACTACAAAAGGAACCTCAATTACCAACAAACAAATTCATTGATAAATTCATCAAATCGGTTGGCAATTTGAGTTATCAATCAAATGCCAACTTATATTAATTTATTGCTAAAAAGCTCATCGATAAAATTACCAATTGATTTTAATTTGATGGTAAACTTACCAACCAAAAATCAGTTGGTAAACATCCAAAGATGTTGTTACAAAATTTTGAAATATGGCCCAGAAATTTTCGTTGGTAAATTTACCAACTAATTTTTGGTTAGTATATCGTTAGTACATTTACTAACGAATTGAAAAGGAGTTAGTAAATTTTTTTCTTCATTTTTCGATTCATACATTGTTAATTGGTTGGTAATTTTAGTAACAAAAAATTTGTGTTGGTAATTTACTAATAAATTTTAAATATGTTTTTTAATTATTTTTGTTTGGTTTTCCATCCGGTGTTCGGTACCCACATTGGAGCCCCACTAAATCTGGATTCACGCCGAAAAGTACCACATTGGGTGGTAAAACACTCCCTAACAAAGATGATTATGTACCCAACGGGAATCGGGCCTGAGACCTCTTAGTTAAAAATGCAGGAGTACTTACCACTACACCACAACCCTTGTTTGTAATAAATTTTAAATATGTTAGTATGATTATTTATTTTTCTAATAAATTTACTAATTGATTGTTAGTTTATTGGTAATATATCATTCAAGTTCAATGTTAGGTTAGTAGTTGATTGACAATATGTTCAAAATATTATTAACTGAACAATTATTCAATATTAAAATATTTATTAATTTATTGCATTTAAAAATCTAAGAACACGAATATAAATCCAAAAATATTAATCAATTTCATCAATCATATTTGAATAAAACAATGTAAAATCTGTGATAACAAGTTATATTAATCTCAATATGATACATATCATTATATCAAAAAAATTGGAATAATGCACAAGTACCCCCTCAATCTATGCCCGAAATTTCATAGACACACTTATACTATACTAAAGTCCTATTACCCCCTAAACTTATTTTATAAATAATTTTCTACCCCTTTTTGTCCTACGTGGCACTATCTTGTGGGCCCAGCGTGTGTTGACATTTTTTTTAAACTAGTGTCACGTAGGCTGAAAAGAGGTAGAAAATTATTTATAAAATAAGTTCAGGGGGGTAATAGGATCTTAATATAGTATAAGTGTGTCTCTGAGATTTCAGGCATAGGTTGAGGGGGGTACTTATGCATTTTTCCAAAAAAATTAATTTGAGCACGTTTACCAAAAATATTAACTAAATCTAAATTTGGCTAAAACTTAAAAAGTGAAAATGCCTAACAATACAAACTGAAAATGGAAGCCTAAAAACCTGAAACAACCATCTTGTTAGATATAAAAATGACTTTTCGAAGCTAATCGAGCTGACAGAATTTTCATCAGAGCACGTTTACAAAAAATACTAAGCAAAATCAAATTTTTGCCAAAAGTTAGTAGTTAAATCGCCTAATGGTACAAACTAAATATGAAAACCTCAAAATCCAAACCAACCATCCTATAAAGCGAAAAATGACCTTCCATAGCTAACCGCGCTGACAAAATTCAAATTTAAGCATGTTTTTAAAAAAAATTGACCTAATTCAATAAGTTATAACGCTTAACGACACAAACTAAAAATAAAAGTCTCAAATCCCGAACCAACCATCCTATGAAATCAACTGAACTTATATGACTAATTGCGGTGACAAAATTTTAACTCGAGCACGATTACCAAAACTATTGACTAAAGTGAAATTTTGGCCAAAACTTAAAAGGTAAAATGCATAACGACATAAACTAAAAACGGAAACCTCAAAACCCGAATCCTCTATCTTATTACATCAAAAGTGACTTATCGCATCTAACTGCACTGACGACTTTCTTATCTGGGAACGTTATCAAATTATCAAAGTTAAATGTTTGCCAAAATTTATATGTTAAAACACCTAACGGCACACAGGAAAAGTGAAAGCCTCAAAATCCAAACCAGCCATCCTACTGGATAAAAAATGACTTTTGCAGTTAATTACGCTAACGAAATTCTCATCTGAGCACATTCACAAAAATATTAACCAAAGTCAAATTTTGGCCTAGACATAAAATTTAAAACACCTAATGGCACAAACAAAAAATGAAAGCCTCAAAACATGAACAAATCTTCCCATTAGATAAAAAATAATCTTTCAAAGCTAATGACGCTGACAGAGTTCTAATCTGAGCACGTTTACCAAAATATTGAACAAAGTCAAATTTTGATTAAAATTTAAAAGCTAAAACGCCTAATGACACAAACTAAATATGAAAGTCTCAACACTAGACGCTGATTTACCAAAAAATTTAACTTCAATTGGTAAATTTACCAACTATTAAAATATAAGTTAGTAATTAATAATTTACCAATAAATTTTATCAGAGTTGGTAATAGTTACTATTCAACTAAACATTCATATGTAATATTACCAACTAATAATTAATATTTTGGTAAATTTTACCAATAAATTAGTGATCGGTTGGTATATTACCAACTATTTTAATGATGTTAGTAATTTACTAACTACAATCTTTATTCGTCGGTAAATTTTTTAACTAATTTGATATTGGTTGGCAAGTTTACCAACAAATTACATTTCGTTACTAATTTATCAACACATTTATATTTGGTTGGTAAATTTAGCAACACCATCTTTTGTTGGTAAATGTTTGGTTAGTAATTCATTGGTAATATGATAATAAATTATATAAGCAAATTTTGTCATATTTACCAACCGACATATACTTCGTTGGTAATATTACCAACAAAAGGTGTGCGTTAATATTTCTGTTGGTAATCCATTGATAGAAGGTTGCTAAATTTTGCACCATTTTTTCCCGCCGTATTTATCAACTAAAATACTTAGTTAGTAAGATTTATGTTGGTAATCTGTTAGAATTTTGTTGTTAAGTTTTAAAATATTATTTGATTAGAAATATGTTGGTAATTTGTTAGTAGAATACTAACCAATTTAAGTTGTTAGTAAAATTTGTTGGCAATTTGAGATTTTTTTTGTAGTGGTTAGGTTCGATCGATTATTTTATAAAATCTGTATCATATCAATTTTATCATTTTGCTTTACATCATTAAAATTAAACGTTCGATCTCTTTGATTCCAATACAATATAATAATTTTTTTATATTTATTTTTTGTTAAAACATTATTAAGAAAGTAGGGAGAACATGTACAAATAAGAGTAAAAAGTTAGTGGTTAGGAGTGCGACCATATATACTAGTAAGGAATGCATTTTCTTGTTGTCGTTATTAGTAGTTTTTAGATCTATTCTTGTAGTTTTTTATTCTTCGCTTTTTATATAGTTTCATATAGTTCAATTATAGTATTATTTTACTGTAGTACTATATATTCTGCTATGTTATTTGTAATTTTTTACGATCTATTATTGCCTCTTATACGTAATTTCATTATAATTTTTTTATAATTTTTTTTTTTTTTTGGCCGAAGAACTAAAAATAACCTCTTTATCTCAACTCTGAGGTAGATGCAAGGCTTATGTTGATTCTACATCTACCCTACCAAACCCCATATGTTGTGTTGTTATATAAGAGTCATAAGTAGAAGCTAGAACAGATACTAAGTAATATTTTCGTAGAATTTCGATGAAAGCTCTTTAAACACTTCTACAATTTAAAAAGTGATGAATCAAGGAAATACGAAAGACGGCAATGATACAAATCCATTTCAAGAACTGACTCAATTAAAATTAAGTATCTAATAAAAAAAATTTAAATCGTATGAAAGAAAAGATATCCCATATCTGGTAACTTATAACTATCAAATTAATGGAATACCTTGTAATTAATTAATTCAAGATGTTAGAACTAACTTAATTTCAATATGATCGGTTTAGTAGCATGGTGGGACTTTATGTATAGATTAATTGCCTATTGACTTCTTGTCATTTTCATCACCCCAGATCCGAGACAAAATATTTAATATTTTTATTATTTCAAAATTTAGTATATGAAATATATTTTATAAATAAAATTAAAATAACACTTTATTTTGTGCCCTTTCAATACAAAAATGCTCTTGGCCGACAAATATATATTTTTTTTTTTGAAAAATCCGTTGACTCAAGTCAATGAGTATATATATATTCCATGATATTTCACTTTTAAGTACGAAAAAGAAAGTTAGGTACAATATTATGAAAGTAGGTAGTTGAGTAGGTGCATTAATATCAACAAAGTAACAATATATTGTTACATTCAGCTCCAAGACTATCTTATTTCTAGGTCTCCTTCTCGGTAAATTAATTGTATAAATACATGAGTAGGAAAAGAACGATAAAAGCATTTAAGTCATTTTATCAAAATCAATGCACTACTCGGTCAATATTTAACACTTAATACTGCCTTTTCTTTTAGAAACAACTGTGAAACTTTATTCACGCAAATATAATAATTTTTTCGTTAAATTAAGTGTTACATAATTTGTTGGTAAACACAATTTATAAGTTCATTTAAAATTTGATTGTGATTCATATTAATTTCATATTATGATTTTTAAAGTATATTTTTCTTTTGTGTGTATACATATCTTTGAAGGTATGGATAAAATCTAAAGGTGACAAACTAAACTTTAAACGAGAAGGGAAACTTATAAGTTGAACCTTACGTTATCACAGCGCCATCTATCCAATACATTTTGTCTCACTAAAATAAATCACCATACATGATTTCTTGGTCATCATTATTCATAGGCTAATTTAGAAATCAAGTATCACTACATTGAATATACTTAATCATTAACGGTAATAATTTTTTATTACTGTTAAATATGTATTTTTAAGCTGCAATTAATACTTTTTATATATGTCTCTAAAGCCTTTAGCTATACTGATTCTAATATCACTTAACTAATGCCGATAAAGACTTTAACACTCTTTATTAATATTAATATTTTACCACTAAAAGTTAATTTTGATGTAGGGCATATGTCACCGATTATCAAGAATAAGTATCTCAACTTGTTATTTTATTAAAATCAAAATTAAATTAATTATTTTGTAATATTTAACCCTTTAATATTTTATATTATATTCTTAAAATAAGATGAACTTAGCTGTCCTTATGAAAATGACCATAGTTCATAATATTATTTTTATTTTCCTATCGTATGGTAACGGTGCCCTTTTAAAAAAATTGGCCGGAAATTAATGATATTTTATTTATCTTTTAAAAATTTTTTACCCTTTTAATTTTAATATATTTTAGTTAAAAATGGAAAAAAGATTAATATATTTTAAAATAAAAAAATTATTATAATTTTTTTAATTTTCTGACCAAATTTTGGTCAGATTTTTTTATCATTAAGCACTTTCCTTATTCTACATACAACTCATGCACTGCATCCCTGTCTTCAGAATTCATTAAAGAAATTAGCACGTTTTTTAAATGCTTACCTCCTCTTTTTGATGTATTTCTCTTATTTTACTTCGATCTTTATATATATTAAAAATAAAATTATCTTATTTATTTATTTTAACATATATATATATTTTACTAATTTTAGTAATTTGATCGGGAGAGAACAATTACTTACGTCTCCGCATTCATACCCAATCACGCTCTCCTTTAAATGTGTCGTTTCAGTATTTATCGCTTTAATAATTAATAGAACGTAAAATGATAAAAAATTATTCATATTAAATATTTATATTCAGTCATTAATAAATAATACACTTTTATACATAAAATTTTAATATTTATCTATAGTACGTACTGCGCTATGCGCAAATACTCATTTTTGTTGGTCGAATGGCAGTGTCCATAGAGAAGGTATAGAGTTGAAATTATTTGCACATTGTGGACATGCTGCTCTTCTCATGTTACTATAACAAAAATAGTTTTTAGAGTCAATTACGTATTAATAAAGAATATACAAGTTTTTATCGACATTAAAATAGTGTTGCTATATATAGGATCTCTGAATAAATATATTTAACGAAAATGAATTATATTACTGATAATTAATTATTGTTAAGAATCATTTTTAATGAAGCGGCTATGCAACATAGAAGTCGAGTGAAGAGCTTCTGTTTGGCGTAGCAAGTGTGTGTTCAAGTAACCATTTCCTGAACTGATAAAAAAATGCAACTTTCACATATAGCAAACATAAAATTCATATTTGTATGCTATAGCAAAGTTTGCATAATTGCGCTCCATAGCAAACTTATATATGTATAATTCGCTATACATATACAATTGAAGTAAATTGTATAAAACAAATTGTATAAAACGAGAATGAGAGAAATTAAATACAATTTGAATTGTATAAAACGAGAAAGCGAGAAAGGCATAATTGAATTGTATAAAACGAGAAAGAGAGAAATTATATACAATTTGAATTTGTATAAAACGAGAAAGAGAGAAAGGCAAAAAGAGACTTGTGCAGTGAATATACAATAGAATCGAATTGTATAAAAAGAGAAAGAGAGAAATTATATACAATTTGAATTTGTATAAAACGAGAAAGGAAAAAAAGACTTGGGCAGGGAAATATTTGTATTGTATAATTATATGTATTTGCATGCGTTTATACAATTTTCTCTCGCTTTATACAATTAGAAACACAATTTATATAATTCTATTGTATAAAGCGAGATAGGCGAGCGACATGAAGCGAATGAGAGAGGGAGAGTGGCGAGTGAGAATATGACGGAGAGAGGGACTGACAAACAGTTTGCTATGGAACACAAATAAATCAAATGGTAGCTACTATATTTATTTATTTATTTTATATTATTAGTTTGTCATTCTATACAATTATCCCTAAAAGAAGACTTCATAATTAAGCTCATCAAGATTACAATTTAGACTCTTAATACTTATTGTTGTAGGAGATGATATATACTTTGAAAAAAACTAAATTGACATTCGACTATAAAACCCAATACATAAAGGGGACATGAAAAACTCATAAGTTCATCAACACAAATACAAATTGGAAATATTACGATTTGGGGCAGTCATGATAATCCCTACTTATTTAGTTAACGACACCTATATATGATAGCTAAAATAGTCTTGAATATGAGGAGCATAATGACTGCCACAGTTTCACGATCCAACCCGTCGAACCGTGCGGGCACCCACTCTAACACCTAAGTAGGAGAACCCCCATAACCTAACAACTAGAAAACATACGGAATTTAAAGAAAATGAAGCCAAGTCAAGGAAATTTAAGAAAATAGACATATTGCAGGGTAAATCTTTATTACGACCTCTTATTCATGCACAAGTCAAAACATTTTTAGTAACTTGACAACCCCAAGGATCTAGTCTAACAGGCACAAGAGCTACTAAGAATTATAATGGGATAACAATTTAATAAAAGAACACAGCTCCCACCATGCGAAGAAAGATTCGAAACTGCTGGAGGATTTCTTCTTCTTCACCTAATGAAACGTCACCAATCCGGCATCTAGACTATGTCAAAAAGACATAGCAAAAGTAGTATCAGTACAACTACACGTACTGTTAGGTATCATCGGTTAACCCGATGCCCACCTCATAAGATATGAACAGAACAATAAAAGATCATGTATGGACCCCTCGCTTCTCCACCCTTAGCCTTTACTTAGAACACCTTCCAATTACCACATATATCTTTCTTACGAGGTTGCAACCTAAATACGCTAACCACATTGTATACGATGAGTAACACTATCACACTTAAGATTTCAATAGATCATAACTTTAACATACTAACCACATTGTATACTACGAGTAACACTACCACATTTAAGATTCCAATAGATCATAGCTTAAATATACTAACCACATTGTATACTACGAGTAACACTACCACATTTAAGATTTCAACATATCATAGCTTAAACCCCCAACGCGTATATACATATACATACCTCACGAAATTAAGCATATCATATTTCAGCGTACACATTTTATCACATAGTTGGCCCTCTCATGGGACCCAAAGTCAAACTGTTAGCATGCCGAAATGTGGAAATCCGATCCAAGTTTTATGTCAGAATGTGGCAACGATCCCAGTTAGAGTGTGTGTCGTGACCCAAAAATGGATGTGATGACACTCGTGTTATTCACCAAGACAAGTCAGTCTAAAACTCAACACGTTACGATAAAATAGAGAAATTTTTCAATCAACTTAAAAATACCCCTAAAACCTGATTGTCACGTGCACAAGCCTCTAATATAAATATTAGAATTGAAATAAAATACGTAAATCTCAAATGAAATGGTCTTTCAAGTAAAAACAAAATCATAAACATGAGTAGAAAGGTTCGTTGAGAAGACAAACAAATACCTTACAAATCTCCACAGGAAGCCTCAGAAATAAATAAAATATAAAGTATCACGAAACCAGGCTTGTAACCTGCAAAATATTGTAGAAGCAAGGGGTGAGTACCAAATCACACTGTACCCAACAAGCAAACCTCTAAACACGAGCTAAGGGAATAGAATTTGAATACTCCTTTACACACCAGCCTAACTTCCACAACTACAACCTACATAAGACCAACCCAATCTAACAGTTCACAATTTACAACGCACATTACTCAACATGTACAACAACACTCTAACAATTTCATATCCTCAACAACAACACTCTAAGAGCTGCATATCTTCAACAACATACTCAATATTCATCAGTCACAAGTTCCACAAAAAGGCATTCACAAGATCAACACCACATAATATCAAGTTCACCAATAATAAAGATGTGCATGCAATGAAATGCAATGTCAAGTATAGTAATGCATGTCTGACCCAATGATATACACCCGCTGTCTCTCAGATCGGGACCCATAGGGGACATATATGACATGCATCTAGCGCGGCGTACGATATGACCCTCTATAATAGTAACTATAGCGGTGCGTGATACGTCCCTCAAAATATAATATTCATTGTGGCGCGCGATACGACCCTCGAAATGATACATCCTCTTTAATTTCCTATTCTTTCTCATCTCACATAATACTTGTCATAAATCTTGATTCCAACCAATAGGTCAAATCTCATATTTTCTAAATTTCAAGTATTAAGTCATAATTTTTCCAAATCATACAACCCTATTAGTTTTCATACAATATAATATACCAATATTTAATTTCCTTGACTCACTACATCAAAATTTGTTTCATCTTTAAAAGTCATGAAAGAAAAATCAAAAATTTTAAAAAAAAGCTACAGTACCGATAGCTCGCACGAAAAAATGGAAAAGCAATGGACACACTGCCCAGCCATGCATTGAATCCTTACTATGTTTATTTTGCAAAAGCAATTCTATTTAATGCTTCCCAATTATTAGATCATCGTCATGCCATTATTGGCTATCAATTACTTGGCCAATTATCATGCCAATTCGCCACTTAAAATTGATCCAAAAGAGACAACACTGCTATTCAAATCTGGAAAAAAAATTCTAATATACTATCCATTCTTTCACAACTCAAATATTTCAACCTCTTTCAAACCCACCATATAATACTAATATAATTTTTGTCATCACTTTATGAAAAGAATACATTGTAATTCTCCTTAAATCAACCAAAACAACATTAACATGTCAACTTTAAAAATTCATCCAATCTCATTTAATACAATTCAGTAACATTGTATATGCGGAAATAAGATAAGCATGCATAAATCGTGAGATTTGCTTACCGGGAGGTCGTTTTCCTCTTGTCAATGTCGATCAAATATTTTTCTTACTATACTCCTCTCGCTTCTTAAGTAATTTTGTATATAATTGTTTTAACCCTATTTATTTATTTTAATATATTTGTGCCAAATAGTATTGAATTTTTAAATAAAGTATACACTTAGCCATTAGCTATCAACTAAAATTAATTATTTTAAAACACCTATTAATTAAACAATTCTAATTAACAAATAGCTCAAAAATTTCCAACCCAACTTTACAAATTAATCAAAAGTGACTCGGGGCAACTACTTAGATAGGTAAAATGGTAATTTTGTGAAAAATTTCAAAAATGACCTTTCGGGTCATTATAGTGCTGGAATATGACACCTGATCCCACTTAATATGCTGAAACGTTGCAATCTGATCTAAGTTAGAGTGTCGGAATGTGACAGCAGATCCCAATCACACATCAAGATCACACATTCAAGTCATGATTTCATCACATCGATGTTCACATATCTCTTTTCAACATCTAAGGCCATTTTTGCAACATGCATACATATACAAGTATCACAACGAAGCAAATCACGTGTATATCATACCATCATAAAATCGCAGCCATCCCTAATCACACACTTAACTACATATGAGTTCCCTTGATTTCTTCTTACGGAATTACACAAGTCCAAATGCTAGTTCTTCATCACATAGTTTCGTTACTAGTTTTCTTTACCCTGACTACAACTCCTTGTCACCCTTATACCATAACTTAAAAATAAACCCATTCAAAAACACAAAATAAGGACCTCGACCGATTACCGTCTCAATACAACACTAACTCCATAAACATTGAATTATAGTAACTTTCCACGAAATTTACTTGGTGCACGAAAGTCTAAACATACCTCATACTAGGGATGTCACAAATGAACCCAAACATAGGTAACCCGCCCAATCCGCCCAACCCGCCCATAATTTTAAGGGTTGGGCTCAAGATAATTTGAATTGGGTTCAATCTCAACCCATTTGAAAAGAATTCTCAATTGAGCCCAATTCAATATCCACTTTCAACCCGTTTTAAAACTTTTTATTAAGATATGTTCTTATATTGAAAGTATGAATTATTATCTATCTAACATCTTTTAGGATTTATCTATCAATTTGTTACTTTTTTAACAAAAAATTCTTAAGCGAAAATTCAAATTGTGATTATAAAAGTTAAGTATCAATATGTTAAATTATTGAGATTAATAGGTCAAATTGGGCGGGTCAAGACCCAACCCATTTTTTAGCCCATTTGAGCCCAACCCATTTGAGCCCATAGTAAACTTGGGCGGGTCAAGACCCAACCCAATTACTATTCAGCCCATTGTAATATTTCCAATTTTAACCCAACCCACCCATTTCACACCCCTACCTCATACTATTGAATTCATATATTACATGCTAAGCCAGAATTTATAATTACTCAACATAAAAATCTAACCTACCTGGGTGCCAAGCCATTTGTACGGAATTTTGATTTCGTTTCCAGCTTTTTCGGATCCGCTCCGGTGAATTTGGCCAAGATTTCGCTAGTTTCCGCCATCCCATGCTAGAAAGCTCCCTATCCTTCTTTTCTAACTTGAAAATAACTTTTTGGGGTTTCTATTGTTATTTATGACCTATTAGGATATTTTAGAAAGGTGAAAAAATAAGGATTTCTCGTGATTAAGGTTCTGTCCCAATGATCCCGCTACAGCGAGGTAAGTTACCGCCGCCGCGCCGCCGCGCCAGTGACAACTATCTCGTTATAGTGGGACAGAGTCCAATTTTTTTTTCTAATTTTCTCTTCTCAAATAACGATGGTTCATGTTGTTACTATATTACCAATTTACCACTCGTTCGTCCCCGAACGACTAAGGCTCAATCACCACACAATTTCACTTCGGGGCGCTTCCTACCAACGATATGACTCTTACACGGAACAACAAAAGATTGCGATCCCTAGTGATTTTGAGATCCCTAAAGAATAGACTCACGTTAGAACAAAGGGATAAAATGCACTACACGAAAAGAGTGTTGAGTTTTCACGCTAGAGTAGTTTAACATGCAATGCAAAAAATTGGGTCAACAAAGTCAACATTCTCCCCAAGGTACAGCCCGCTAGAGAGGCAACATTGTTGCTGTAGAGGCACCGCTGCAACGGGAGATCTCCCATTGGAGTGGGAGATCGGGAGACATTAAAGGGGCAAAGGGAACCAAACTCCCATTTTTCCTACACTCTCCCCCAACCCTCAAGTTTTCTCTCAAATCCCCCTCCTCCAAATTGTTCGAATTTGGTAAGATAATAACTATTTTCCATTCTTGTTACTTCTTTGCTTGATTTAATTGATCACATGCAATTTAACTAATAGATTTGAGAAAGTATTGAATAGTTATTTTCGAAATTTAGTTTTGCTAATGTGTTAGAATTTTGTAGCATGATTACTTCCCTTACGTCCCCAACGTTTTTACCACGTCCTAGGCGTAAGGATTCCGTGAAAATAAGGTTAAATCGATACAAAAATGGGTTGGGGAAGTTGAAAGGTCTTCTGCCATGAATTCAGATTTAGACACAATTTAAGGATTATTTGGCTGTAATACTTGCAAATTTGTGTTCTAGGGTAGTTCATGTATTGTGATTTACTGGAATTATGATAAAACAGATATTTTGGGACGAAAAGACACCATTTCTGTGTTTGGAGTTCGTCCTAGATGAAGGCCGCTGCAACGACCTCTATCCCACTATAGCAGCCTGAATCACCTGATGTAGCGGGATGGCCCAGACCAGTGGCTTGCATTCCGTTTTCAAAACTTTCTCTTTTCATTTAAGCTTCCCCACCTGGTCTATATTGTTCTAACTTGTCTTATTCCCCACAGGTTACCCTAGATGGCTGGTCCAAATGATGATAACGCTTCTTTTATTCGGTTTGCCAATGTCGCTAGTCGGGAGAGGCACCATGACTATCGCACTACTGATTTGTGAGAGGGCGATGGTACTTCATAAGGTGTAGGAGAAGTCTCCTGCCTTCTATGCCCGGTTGGTCGAGTTTGGATGGCATATGCTGACTAAAGCTCCCCCAAATGCTCGTTCTACCTAGGTAAGGGAGTTCTATGCCATCCTCCCTACCGTACAGTGGGACGTTCCTTACCTAGTTATTCATATTTGGGGAATTGACATTCCCTTGAATGCCACTACTATAAATGAGGTATTGGAGGTGCCAGAGGTCCCAAACCTGGTGTTTGAGGATAAGCTAAGGGAGATGGATCTGAAGTGGATGCGGGACACTATTGTAGATCCCGCAAAATGGGATCAGGTTTACTGAGCTACAACAGAGGGTATCAATAGTGATGTCTGGTCACCGGATGCTAAGATGTGGCTACACTTGGTATCTAAGAGGATTTGCCCGTCGAGTAACCACACGACGTCACTTATCCTCGGGCTCTTGTGGTGGCATGTGTTATACAGGGTATGTAACTAAATGTAGGGGAGCATATTATCTTCGAGTAGAAGATGTTCTACCGGGGAAACAAGAAGGCATTCTTCCTTTTCGGTCTTAACACTGCCCTATGTAAGTGGGTAGGTGTGCCCTTGTTCGATGCGGATTAGGTATTACCTATGGATCCCTATATTCACTCTTTCTACTTCTACAAGGAAAAGGAGGAGGACCAGCATGTCAAGTAGAAGCAGGGCGGCCAAATTTCTAACGACGAGGACCCACTTTCTGGTGCACGAGTGGAGGAAGAATTTAGTGGATGTCCGGGGAAGGATGGGGAGCATTCTTGTTGACCCTACTTCGGTCCCACCCAACACTGCCTGGAGGTTGGGATACTTTAGTGTCAGATGCGCAGAGATGAGGAAGCGTGAAGAGGGATTGTTTGATGGCTCGGATGTAGAAAACTATTAAGGCCATCTTCACTTGCGTGGCCCCGGGCAAGGAGATTTCCCAACTAGGACCGAGGTACTTCTCCAAGTTTCCGATGCTGAACGAGGCACTGTCCAGGTTAGAGCGCCTCGAGGACATGGGCGCTGACGCGGACACCACCCAGTTTGAGAGTCCTTGATTTGCTTTCTTATTCCCCGTACTTATGGATATTTTAGAACACTGGTTTTTATCTTTACTCTCTGATAGTACTAAGTTTTTGTAGCACACGGATGCTTGTTTCTGGCTGTTTGAAGCAACCTGTTTTTAATTCTTAATTCCTCTTAGTTATTACTGTTGTTGGACACTGCTTTAGGAGTTGTAGGGGTTGGATTGAATCCATTCAGGGTTTTTATTTGGAAACGGGGAAGAATAGTGAACTTTTGGCGAGGTTTTGTTCCGCTTTAGTGGGATAGACCTGTTGTAGCAGAACCGCGCCAGCGGGACAAATCCCTCAGCAGTGGCACAAGCGGGACCAAAACCTAGCTAAGGATTTTCTGGGAACTTCTTCTCTTCCAATATTTTTTCGGCCTCCCTTTTTACCATCCCATCGGGCTTCTCATTTTATTCGACTAGAATATGAGAGGTTCAGTTTCTAAAGTTGAAAGGTAACTCGACGCTATAATATTCACATCCCCAGGATACACCCAGACATTACAACTTGCACAACTCTAACAATTCAGTCATTAATTTTAGGCCATCCAAAAATATTCCCACATACACAATTAATTCATTCGACAAGGAACGCAATATATAATTTCTACAACAATGCATAATATTGTCAAATTCTAACAACAAGCGCACATTTCCAATTATTTTTTAGGTAGCAAGCAAGGAACACACATTCACACTTTTTCCACCTACAATGCACACGAAGTTTAAATTTATTAATTAGTTCGTCTCATAGATGGTTATTGTTGGCCATCCATGCTCTTTATAGCTCGTGTGTCTAGATACCAATTGGAACCTTCCAGTTCCAATTGACTTGTTGGTGTTCTTTGGTCGTATCAACAAGGTCAGTCCACATTGTCAAGATACTAATTTGAATCCGGAGATACCAATTGGACTCAATTCATACCACAAGCGAGCTTCGCACGAAGGGAGTAAAGGAGTGTAACGACTTCCTAGAATGTTTCCTATCCTCTTGTAGATTAAATGTGGACGTCAAGACACCAATCTACAAAAGTCTAATTAAAATTTTGCTCTTGTACGTGGAGACCGGTAACTAAGGTTCTGATACAAATTTTTCATGAGCCAACCGATCAGGCCGTGCGGGCACACACTCTAACACATAAGTAGGAGAACCCCTATAACCCAACAACTAGAAAACAAGCAGAATTTTTAAAAAAATGAAGGCAAGTCAAGGAAATTTATGAAAATAGACATATTTCAAGGTAAATCTTTATTACGACCTCTTATTCATGCACTAGTCAAAACATTTTTAGTAACTTGACAACCTCAAGGATCTAGTCTAACAGGTAACAAGCTACTAATAATTACAACAGGATAACAATTTAATAAAAGGACACAACTCCCACCATTCGGAAGGAAGAGTTAAAGTTGCTGGAGGATTTCTTCCTCTTCACCTAATGAAACGTCACCAATCCTGCATCCAGATTGTGTCAAAAAGACATAAAAAGGAGTATTAGTACAACCACACGTACTGGTAGGTATCATAGATCAACCCGATGCCCACCTCATAAGATATGAACAGAACAATAAAAGATCATGTATGGACCCGCTTCTCCACCCTTAGCCTTTACTTAGAACACCTTCCAATTACCACCTATCTCTTTTTTACGAGGTTACAACCTAAATAATGTAACCACATTGTATACTATGAGTAACACTACCACACTTAAGATTCCAATATATCATAACATAAACATACTAACCACATTATATAATATGAGTAACACTACCAAACTTATGATTCCAATAGACTATAAATTAAACATACTAACCACATTGTATACTACGAGTAACACTATCACGCTTAAGATTGATGTGCCTTGATTTCACGGTATTTCTAATGCATTTCACTTAAGATTTGTGTGTCTAAAGCCTTTTTGTAGTAATTTAAACAAGTTTTGTGTTGTGTTTTACAGGAAAGATGTTCAGGTGGAAAATAAATAAAACAAATGAAAAATAGTGCAGAACCAGACTACGGATGCAATCGACGGTCCATCGTTCAATCGACGGACCGTAGGTGATGAACGTATATGAGCAGCTCAGAACCTTGGAGGAAAACCGGGGAAGTCTGACCAAATATGGAACTACGAGAGGCAACGACGGTCCGTCGATTGATCGACGGACCGTACTGGTGAACCGTTGTTTGGCTTAGAAAGGTTCCAATACCCGATTTTGGAAATATTCTAAGTGTGAAGTTACGGAGGGGCATCGATGGACCATAGATGGATCAACAGACCATGTTGTTGGTCCGTCATTTGATTTAGAGAGGTTGCCATCCGAAGAGAGAAAAAATATTCTAAGTCCTGACTGACTGAAGGAGTCTACGAATCATCAATTGATCGACGGTCCGTCAGTTGGTCGGTAGATTGAAGCCGCGTCACCTGAACAAACTTTCCTTATTTTAATTCATTTTTATTTAGGACTATATTTTCTATATATAGGGAATTAAAACCTCATTTTTGGGTTGACTACTATTGTTATTATTCTATTTTGTGTATCGGAGATTGTTGGTTGCAAATTTTGGCAATTAATCAATTTCCGGATTTGGTTTGAAGGATTTTCTTGCAATTTCAAGTTAAATTTCTGGATTTCTTCTTATTGTTGAGTAAGTTCATGATTTCTTCATTCAAAACTATGAATTGTGATCTTGCTTGCATGGGTAACTAAATCCACAACTAGGGTTGTGGGAATCATGGGTAATTAACAAAGTATAACTAGCAATTAAGCAATTCTCAAATAGTATTTTTGCAGGCATTGATAATTCTTTCGCTTATAAGTCTTTTTAATGAGTGCACGCCTTAGAACTCGCCTTGTTGCTACTTGCCGGACCAAGGAGGTAGTAATAGAAAAAAAATTATCAACATAGATTTAGTGTGATACGATCTAATAGGCTAGTGTCGATTGGTGCGAAGTAATAACTAAGTCATACATCGATTATGATGTCTAGTATGAGGTAAAGGTAAGGGTTAGTAAATTAAACACACGTAGCCGGACTAAGGTACGAGGTGAAATTCTCTCGATGCCGGACCAAGGATTTAGAAATACCTAACTTATCACTTTGCATGTAAAACACTAGGAAAGGACTGATATTGCTAGGAATATGACGTTATAAACCTATGGAAAACACATAAACCCTAGTTACTCTCTCATCTTGATAAAACCAACGTTCATTTTTGTTCAACTCCTTATTACACTGTTAAAAAAATTTGTTTCACAAAACCCCTCCTTTACTTACTTGCTTTGGAAAGACATTGACTAAATAGATATAATCGTGAGTTAAAGTTAAGTCTAAATTATTTTTCTCGTGGGATCGACCCCAACCTACTAATTGGGTTCTCTACTTGATAACGATTGCTTATGCTTCTTTAGGGAGGTATAATTTGAGCATATCAAAGATTCCTATAGATCATAGCTTACCCAACGCGTAGATACATATACATACCTCACGAAATTAAGCATATCATATTTCACCGTACACATTTTATCACAAGTAGTTGGCCCACTAATGGGATCCAAAGTCAAACAGTTAGCATGTCGGAACATGGCAATTTGATCCAAGTTTTATATCGGAACATGAAAGTTGATCCCAGCTTAAGTGCCGAAATATGGCAGCTGATTTCAGTTAGTATGCCTGAACGTGGCAATCTGATCCAAGTTAGAGTGCATGAACGTGGAAGTCGATCCCAATCACACATCACAATAACGCATCAAGATCACACATTCAAGTCATGATTTCATCATATCGATATGCACATATCTCTTTTCAACATCTAAGACCATTATTGCAACATGCATACATATACTAGTATCACAACGAAGCAAAACACATGTATATCACATTATCATAAAGTCGCAGCCATCCCTAATCAATACTTAACTAAATATGGATTTCCTCGATTTCTTCTTACAAAATTGCACAAGTCCAAATGCTAGTTCTTCATCACATAGTTTCGTTACTAGTTTTCTTTACCCTGACTACAACTCCTTGTCACCCTTATACCATAACCTAACAAGAAACTCATTCAAGAACACAAAATAAGAAATCAACCGATTACCATCTCAATACAACAGTAACCTCATAAACATTGAATTATAGCAACTTTTCACGAAATTTATTCAGTGCACGAAGGTCTAAATATACCTCATACTTTTGAATTCATATATTACATGGTAATCATGGATTTATAATTACTCAACATAAAAACCTAACCTACCTGGGCGCCGAACAAATTGTACGGAGTTTTAATTTCGTTTCCAGCATTTCTGGATCTGCTACGGTGAATTTAGTCAAGATTTTGCAAGCTTCCGTCATCCCCATGCTAGAAAGCTCCCTCTCATTCTTTGCCTAACTTGAAATAACTTTAAAGGGGTTTCTAGGATAATTTACGACCTATTAGGGTATTTTAGAAAGGTGAAAAAATAAGGATTTCTCGTAATTAAGGTTCTGTCTAGTTCATCCCGCTGCAGCGGGGTAGGTTGCCGTTGCAGCACCGCCGCGCCAGCGCCGGCTATCCCGCTGTAGCGTGACAAAGTCCAAAGATTTTTTCTAAATTTGCTCTTCTCAAATAATGACGGTTTGGGTCGTTACACACAGTTGGATATCACAACAAAGTAAAAACATATTTCTTTCGTGCCATTTTATATGTCACATTTTTACTTTGCATTTGCATTAAGAATTGATGTAACTTGTAGACACATAATTTTTGACCGAAGATAAGATTTTACACTATTTTTTTTATTCCTTAAATATTTTTTTTAGATATTTAGTTTTGTCTTATTTTAATAAGTTTATTTTAAAATTTTGAAACAAAAAATATATTTTAATTTTGGTTTAAACTAATATTTCTTAATTATAATTTTTATATTAGCTATTCAATTATTATTTTATTTTAATAATTAGCTAATATTCTTCTTATTATAATTTTTATATTAATTATTAATAATAACCTTCCTTAACTCCACTACTACCCATTTCCCTCAACCCACTTCACTCCACTACACACTACTCCTCACATGATCTTCTCCACTCACCCACATACACTACTACACACTATATATACATACACAAATAAAAAAAAGAAATAAAAGAATTTCAGCAAAAACACATGGAAAAAAAAAAAGAAAGAGAGGAGAAGAATCACTCTCAAATCTGAAAAATTTCAGCAATAAAAAAATTCAAAAACACACTCACACACAACAAAAGAAACAAAAAGGAAAAACACAACACACATTCATATGAAAAAATTGTGAGTATTCTAGTCGAGGTTCAGTCAAGATCTTTGCGGTAATCAACTTTAACTTATCTCTTTTAATTTATCTGTGGAATGTGATGTAATTTTATGGATTTATTTTTATATGTAATTTTGTTTCATTCATAATTCAATTGAAATAAAATGTAAAATTAAATATATTTGTTGTATTTATTGTTGTACAATTTTGATATTTTGAATATGTTTCTAGTTAATGTCACGTAGAATCTCATTGAATATAAAAAAATAATTAAGGATTTAGAGTTAGTACATTGAATTATTAAAAAAATGTTAGTTGTGATCTTTTAAAATGAATAGGTCATAACATTTTTTTTGTTTTGATTTAAATAATAATGATAAAGTAGGTATAGATATACTAATGAATAAATAAATAAATAAAATAAATTATTTTTATTTTATGTTATCACACAAAAAATAATATTTATTTTAACAAATTGTTATTGTTTTGTTGTAGTAAAAAGTGTACGCTTCATTTTGATATTAACTTTAAGAGTAATAAAAATATAAAATATTAACATATAAAATAAAAGATATAAAAATAGTGCAAAATTATATATTGTATCCTCAATATTTATATTTATTTTACATTATTTAGTTTTATATATGAAGTAAAAATATTTGTTTTAATGACTAGATGAGTTTTAGGTATATTAATAAATATTTGTTTCGATTAAAAATGCGGTTACACATTTTTTTTGAGACATTAAAAATTTAAGAATGCGGTGACGCACCTTGTTTAAAAATATAAATAACTTTATTAATTAAAAGTAACACTTAGACAATAATTAGGTGGGAGGAACTTGAGAGATGAAGACAATTATGTCTCCAAATGTCAAAGTCGAGAGTGCAGTTATGCATCTGATTTGAGACCAAATAAAAGTTCCACAATAAAAATGCAAACAAGTCATGACCTAAAAATAATATATCCAAAAATATTATAAATAAGTATAAGTCAATAAAACCGACCGTGCTAGAACCACGGGACTCGAGGGATGCCTAATACCTTCCCCTCGGTCAACAGAATTTCTTACCTGAATCTCTGGTTCGCGGACCAAAATAAAGAGTAATTTTCTTTTGGTTAGGGATTAAAAATAAAAAGTGACTTGGAACACCGTAACTTAATTTCAAGTGGCGACTCTGAAAGAAAATAATCCCTTAATTAATACCGTCACTTAAATTGGAAAAATTCTACCGCTTGCGCGAAAAAGGGGTGTGACATCTCTGGCGACTCTGCTGGGGACTAACCAAAATTCAAGCTTTGTATTGACTTTTACTTGATTTTATTATTTTATTTTAGTGGATATATTTCTTTGATCGCCTAATGTGCTACCTGCTGCTCATTTTTTTGCTTTTATATTTGTATTGTTGAACTTAACTAAAAATAAAATTAAAAAATAAATAAATCACTCACACCTTATGAGTCTCAGACTACACTTGCACACATTCACAGGAATGCAGTTATGCATCCTACTTTTCCTTGAGATAAAGCTTGAGTGTCTTGGAACCCAGTGAAGGATATTTAGTCACATATGTTAGGCGGGGTTGAACAAGCAAATAAGTCAGAATAGTTCTGCTACCGATGAGTTGCCACTCCTTGTCTCGAGTTGTCCACTCGGGTAAGCCAGTCTAGATACCTATCTCCTCCGGGTTTGAACCTACTAAAAGTAGAATATGGACATGGTTATCCTTAAGAGACTCTGAATATTTTTCATTATTTGCATGTAACTTAGTAAGCCTCTGAACAAGAGTTAGGTACATCAAGGAAAAGTATATCTCTCTTACTTGACTACCTAGATCATTTTATATAACACATGAAAATGCATTTATTTAGAAAGTCTCTATAAGTTGACTCATTTTGGTGTGATTAGTGTAATAAAAAATGTTATCTTGCAATTTTTACAAAAAGAAGAAAAGAAAAGGAAAAACATAAAAATATTTCTTCTTTTAGGAGTTATTATTTCTTTTTAAAAATGAAATGAAAGATTTCTCACTGAACAATTTTTTTTAAAAAAAAATATTTAAATTATTTTGGTATAATTAATTAAAAGATTAAAAAACATAATAATACGTTGAGAAATATTGCATTTGTCAAGTCAAGTATTAATATCAATATCAAAAAATTAAACCATTCAATTTGAACGAACTACGCACACCTGATTCTCACCCCAATGAGATACATAGGACCCTCCTCGGGATCGGTGAACTACGCAGATCTGATTCTTGATTTGACAAGATATGTAGGCAGCCTTATTTTGAATTTCAGTCCAGCCTAAAACAAATTTAAATAATTCCTCGTCACAAAAATTGGGGTAAAAAGAAAAAAAAAATTATTTAGAAAATATTGACTTGGTTGGTACCAACATTCTTAGAAGTGTACATAAGAAAATTAATGAAGTGTTAAACTATTTGACAAGACGAACTAACTTTGTTGTGACCTATAGACTTCTTTTGGTATCTCTTGATATATTTATGTTATACTTAAGAAACTATTTTGCTTAAAGTTAATGTTAAAACAAATTCGACCTCATTGTTTCCTGTGCATTGTGTGGTGAGCTTTAAATATAAAATTCAATGAAATGACTTTTGATCTAGAACTTGGCCTAAATGTTGGTTAAAGTGAAATTGTTAGCAACAATTATTTTGTGAAATGGTTATAAGCTTTCTTTTGATCCGATTGTGCCTTTCAAGCCTACCAAATGACATGTTATCAATAGTACTCCCATTTCGAGCCTAAATCATTTTTATTTGAATAATCACAACTTCACATATGTCATTTTTAGTGCATAAATGCACTATTTTCTGGATCTCATCTCCATGTGTGCACCATCAATTAGATACACAGCGCCGAGACTTAAGTTGGATATCAAAGTGAAAAGACCAAGTATGTGCAAGTTCAAGCAAAATGACAAAAAAAATAGAATAAAAAATGAAAGGAGAGAAAATGAAAAAAAAGAAAGAAAAATGAATGGGAAAAAGATTTCAAGAAAACAAAGACCAAATGCGAAAATGATTTTTTTTTTAAAGTTGTGCAAATTTTAAGGATGAAATAATCACTTTACCCCAAATGAATATCCTACCTTTCTCCAAACCTACATTACAATCCAATAACAAGTCCTATTTGATTTCATTTTGTGTGTTCACACATCAATGAATACTTACATAAGGGCCAAGCATATGGTATCTCAATCTCATACATTGAATATCTTTTCGCGTGTGAGTGACTTTGATATAAAACGTCCTAAGATCGAAACACTTCTATTGTGTGAAGTAGGACTTCATTTGTTGCGAGGGCACTTGAAACATGAAAATATGAATAATTTTATCCCTTAACTTAGGGAGATGAACTCTGGTAAATACTTAAGTATGTTTGAGATACCATTTGAAATTATAGTGATTACTTAAAGTTGGCCTCAAATTTATCTGAAAGTAGTTGAAGATGACTCATATTCATCATGCTAATTGTTGGTACCAACTAAAGTCAAAACATTGTCAACCATGAACTGATTCATTTCTCAAAAGATGTCTTTTGTAGGAAAAATCAAGAAAAAAAGAAAAATAATTTTAGATTTTTATGAACTACGTTTGACATAATTCTTGGTATACGAGATACGTAGGCAGTTTTACAATAAGGCTCGGTCTCACAGAAATAAATTGTATATCCTTGAATGAATGAAATTTTACCATTTTTGTAAAACAAAAAGAATAAAAAAATAATAAACTAAAAGGAGTGTCGAAGTTCCTCAATTTAAAAGACTGGGCCATATTTTTATCACTCTCATCTCTAGGGAATAAGCACTCTAGTTGCATTCTAATCTTAGGAAACAAACACTTAATTATCTTTAATTTCTAGGGAACAAACTTCCTAATTGCATTTTTTTTCTTTGGTACCAGTATTTCTCATTCATACTAATATTTTCCTGGTGCAAAAAAAGAAAGTGTTGTGGTTTTATTTGATGATTCTATTAAAAAAGGACCCTCCTAAGCAAAAAGAATTAGAGTAGTAGGACCCTCCTAAACAATAAGAATTAGAGTAGCAGGACCCTCCTAAACAATGGGAATTAGAGTAGCAGGACCCTCCTAAACAATGGGAATTAGAGTAACATAACCTCCTCATAATGGGATTAGCAGGACCCACCTGGATAATGGGACTAGCAGGACCCTCATGGATATTGGGATTAGCAGGACCCTCCTGGATAATGGAACTAGCAGGACCCTCCTCATAATGGGATTAGAAAGACCCTCCTGGATAATGGGACTAGAAGGACCCTCCTCATAATGGGATTAGAAGGACCCTCCTGGATAATAGGACAAGAAAGACCCACCTGGATAATGGGATTAGCAGGACCCTCCTGGATAATGAGACTAGAAGGACCCTCCTCATAATGGGATTAGCGGAACCTCCTCATAATGGAACTATTAGGACCCTCCTCATAATGGGATTAGCAGGACCCACCTGGATAATGGGACTAGCAGGACCATCTTGATAATGGGATTAGCAGGACCCACCTGGATAATAGGACTAGCAAGACCCTCCTGGATAATGGGATTAGCAGGACCTACCTGGATAATGGGATTAGCAGGACCCTCCTGGATAATGGGACTAGAAGGACCCTCCTCATAATGGGATTAGCAGGACCCTCCCGGATAATGGGATTAGCAGGACCCTCCTCATAATGGGATTAGCAGGACCCACCTGGAAAATGGGACTAGAAGGACCCACCTGAAAAATGGGACTAGAAGGACCCTCCTCATATTGGAATTAGCAGGACCCTTCTGTATAATGGGACTAGCAGGACCCTTCTCATAATGAGATTAGCAGGACCCTCCTGAACAATGAGACGTAGTATAACAATGACCCTCTTGAATAATGGGACTAGAAGGACCCTCCTCGACAATGGGATTAGTAGGATCTTCCCACATAATGGAATTTGGTTACTTTCTTTTAGAAAAAACACTTCCTAGTATGAGTTTATTTATTTATTTTAATTCACATTTGCTAATAACTTACAAAATTTTCCCAATGAAAACTGGGGCAAAATTTTGTTTATTTCTTTTGTTGGTGATGATTTTCAGGTTTACTTAAGCGAAACATGGATTTAAAACTCAAGAACAAAGTTTCAAATCTTTTTCAGAATAATCAATCCCATGATGGTCAGAATCAGCTTCTTCAATGCATATAGCAGCCTGACTTCTTCACATTTTTTACTAGTCAGCTTTCGATCAAGAAAACATGCAGCCATTCAAGAGCATCTTCAAATTGTCATTTTGAATAGTGTCAAAAGCTCAGTCTAATTGACATCATTTTACCTGTATCAACATTATAAAATGATGCATGCCAATTGACATTAGTACATTGAACGCATGAGTATGTGCACTGGAATGCTAAACAACAACTACTAAGCTTGAAAGTAGAAAGAATGAACTTACCTTGTCTCTCCTCAACACAAGAAGTCAAAACTCAATATAAAGTAGTGTAAACACTTAGTTCATTAAAAGTAATGCAACAATAAACTCAACTTTACTTATATATGAAAGTAATATAGTTTCTGTGGGAGATTCGCTAATCGACAACCATCACTATGAGCCTAAGCGATGGTACAACGTCTTACCTCACATTGCAAGATGACCGCTCTATACCTTGTCGTCAATATAGAACTTGAACTACTAAGTGGATCCACTAGTCTATGCTAAAAATCAATAAGGAATCATATTAATGTATGGTCCTTCATCTGTCCATGCTGGATACATAGTTTATGGAGACTTGAGTTAATATGAACTCGCGTCACCATATAGATGTTCAATACTACTCCCAAAATACTTAGCTCATATGTTTTTAAAACAACTTCTTCTCTAGTTTGAGATAATACTTAGCTTCAAAAGCCTTCTTGGAAATCATAGTTTCCATTTTCTTTTACTAAAACTAGTCATAGGCTCTGTGAAAGTCTAGCTTCCTTTATTTCTCAAAAGTTTGAAAATATTTTGTTTAAACTCTTAAGGACTACTTAGTTCTTTTATAACTCTTGAGAAGTGAACTCAACTTGTTACTCTTTGCTTAACTTGAAACTTAACTCTTAGGAAATACTTACTTCCCTTATAGCTTTTGAGAATTTAACTCAATACTTTACTCTTTGCTCAACTTATTGCTAGAACCTTAAAACAAAGTTAAAATATATTTTTAAGACTCTTGAATGTTTAAGAAACTTACTTTAACTAGCTTCTTAACTTATAGAATCAACTCTAAACTCCTTTGACTTTGATCTTAACTTCCCTTGAATTGGATTATGGATTTAAGGATCATGATCTCACGTTTATGGATGATTTCATGATGTTTAGATGTACTTTAGATTGTTGGAATAAACTCTAAATGATAGGTACATCACTTAGGAACTAGTATGAAAAGACGAGGGAAAAAAATGGGATCTCTAGGTGACCTTAGCGCTCAGAGAGGTGCAGGGTGCCATAGCCTGACAGAAAGGCACTGTCCTCAGCGCTCTAGCTGGTGCGGCGCGCCAGAACCTGACGGACAGAGTCTGTCCTGAGGGGCTCTGGTAGGCATGGCCCCCAAGGGCCTGTCAGACGGGTTTTCCGATTTTTCTTCTCCGATTTTCAACTCTAAACCTCTCAAACTTCCATGGATGTTCCCCAATCATTTAGGATCACTAATATACTAGATACCCAATATTTTAGACTCATAAAACAGACCGAAAACACGAATCAAAACCACTGATGGTACACTACAACTCTACCAACAAGGATTCAACAATTGTTCATCAAGAACTTCAAGATTCATTATTTAATCAATACAAAACTTGTTGAATTAAACATTTTTGTGTGTGGGTGAACGAACCCAACACAGAAAGATCTCACATACCTGAAAGGGATCACCCCCGACGAAACTCACTCAACGATCTAGCCGAAACCTTGGTCTTTTCTCCTTTCTTCTTTTGTCTCTTCTCTTTTCTCCCAATCCCTAAGCGTATTCAATTTTCTAAAAACTAACTTAAGGCTTAACTTTTTCCCTAATAAATCCTTAAAACAAATTAGGAAATACTAGGGTGAAAATACTACTTTACCCTTACTAAAATCCGGATTGGACTTTCCTCAGTCCAATAAACCAACTTCTGAAAGACATATCTCCCTCATACGACATCAAAAATACGCAAACTCGTGCCGTTAGAAGTCTCTTCCCAGGGGATTTCCAACCATATAAAGAACTCACCCTAACACTTCCTGAGCTGGAAGTTATGACTGTTTGAAAATGACCAAAAACTCACTTTAAAATCTAGAAACTTTCCAGATTTCTCTTTTAATTTCCAAAGATGATTGTCCTTGGTTTCCTAGCTTATTCTTAGTTATTTATAGTGACGAGATGTTACAATATCTCCCCCTTAGGAATATTCGTCCTCAAATGAGAAATCTTTCACTAAGCTAAAGGTACAACATCATTTCAGCACTCAACAACACAAACAAGAAATAACATGCTTACACATAGTCTTATAAAGTGCTAAGAAGAGAATTTTGTACCTTGATATGCATTCTCTCCGCATTCAAAGAGATGTGGATATATCTTCTTCATATCCTCCTCAGCTTCCCAAGTTGATTCTTCAACAAATTGGTTCCTCTAAATGACCTTGACTGATGCAAATTCTTTAGTTCTCAACTTGCGAACTTGACGATCCAAAATTTGAACCAAAGTCTCCTCATAGGATAAGATATCCTTAATCCCAACATTCTCAGTTGGTACAATCAATGAAGGATCACCCAAGCATTTCTTAAACAAAGACACATGGAATACTGGATGAACAACTTCTAACTCTTGGGGTAGCTCCAACTCATATGCTACATTGACAACCCTCTTGGAGACTCTGTAAGGACCAATATACCGGGGACTAACGTTCCCTTTCTTTCCAAACCTCATTACCCCCTTCATGGGTGAAACTTTCAGATACACCCAATCGTCCACCTCAAACTCTAACAGTCTTCTCCCAACATCTGTGTAGGACTTCTGGCAACTATGTGCCGTTTTCAATATCTCTTTAATCACTTTCAATTTCTCAATGGATTGGTGCACTAAAACTGGTCCTATTAACCCTGTTTCACCAACTTCGAACCACCCAATAGAAGATCTGCACCTTCTCCCAGAAAGAGCCTCATATGGGGCCATTTGGATGCTCGAATGGTAACTGTTGTTGTAAGCGAACTCAATGAGAGGTATGTGATCATCCCAATTCCCTTTGAAGTCAATCACACAAGCTCTCAACATGTCTTCCAAAGTCTAGATAGTACGCTCTGCTTGTCCATCTGTGTGTAGATGAAAAGCAGTGCTCAAGTTCACCTTCGAACCCAAACCTTTATGGAAAGATTTCTAGAATTGTGCAGTAAATTATGCACCTCTATATGAAATAATGGAGATCGGAACTCCATGCAGTCTCGACACCTCTTGAAGGTAAAACTTAGCATAATCTTCGGTCGAATAGGTAGTCTTTACCGACAAGAAATGGGCTGACTTTTTCATTCTATCGACAATCACCGAAATAGAATCATGTTGCCTGCGAGATCATGGCAAGCCTGTGATAAATTCCATATAAATCATCTACCACTTCCATTCCAGAAGTTCTATATTCTGAGCCAAACCTCCCGACGTTTGGTAATCTACTTTTACTTGTTGGCAATTTTGGCGCTTGGCAACAAACTTAGCAATATCTTTCTTCATGCCTTCCCACGAATATACCTCTCTCAAATCGCGGTACATCTTGGTGGAACCCAGATGGATGAAATATCTGGAGCTATGAGCCTCCTCTAGGATCCTCTCTTGGAGTCCATCCACCCTAGGTACACACAACCTACCTTGGTACTTTAGCACACCATCTCCCCCTTGTTCAAAAGCTAATACTCTTTGTTTATAAACATTTGCCTTCAACTCAAGCACAATG
Source organism: Solanum lycopersicoides (assembly GCA_022817965.1). NCBI lineage: Eukaryota > Viridiplantae > Streptophyta > Magnoliopsida > Solanales > Solanaceae > Solanum > Solanum lycopersicoides. The sequence continues at coordinate 14,814,693 of CM040621.1, forward strand.
GGATCTTGGTCTTGTTTCTATTTCATGTCTGACACTAGTGATGATTCAGCCCCATTAGTCACCACCATCCCTCCTTCTGTGGAATCCATAAGTCTGACTCCTAAACATGTGAGTATATGCACATCTTTAGCCAACTCCCTCTTTTCTTGTTCAACATGGGCGGTACTCCTCATGGATAACCTACTTAGAGCATCACCAACCACATTAGCCTTACCTGGGTGGTAAAGAATACTCATGTCATAATCCTTAAGTAATTCTAACCACCTCCTTTGTATGATATTTAGCTTCTTCTGAGTGAACACATATTGGAGGCTCTTGTGATCCGTTAATATGTCAACATGAACACCATAAAAGTAATAGCGCCATATCTTCAAGGAAACCACTACTGCAACCAATTCTAACTCACGAGTTGGATAATTCTTCTCATGAACCTTCAATTTTCTGGAGTCATAAGCTATCACCTTGCCATTCAGCATCAATACACATCCCAAACCAACTATCGATGCGTCACAGTACACTACAAAACCTTGAGTACCCTCTGGTAAGGTCAAAACCAGAGCAGTAGTTAATCTCTTTTTAAATTCCTGAAAGCTTTTCTCACAAGCTTCAGACCATTGAAACTTGACTTTCTTCTAAGTTAGCTTGGTCAAAGGAGACGAGATAGATAAAAACCCTTCAACAAATCTCCTATAATACCCAGCCAAACCCAAGAAACTACTTATATCTGTTAGAGACGTGGGTCTAGGACAACTTTGAACTGCTTCTATCTTTTGTGTATCAACTCTAATCCTATCACCAGAAATGATGTGGCCCAAGAATGCTACATACTTAAGCCAAAACTCACACTTGGAGAAGTTGACATATAACTCCTTATCTTTCCAAGTCTGCAGAACAATCCTGAGGTGACTAGCATGATCTTCTTTATTGCTTGAATAAACCAGTATGTCATCAATGAAGACGATGACAAATAAATCTTAGTAAGGTTTGAAGACTCTGTTCATAAGATCCATGAATTCTGCATGCGCATTGGTCAAACCAAAGGACATAACCAAAAACTCATAATGCCCATATATGGTTCTAAAGCTGTCTTTGGAATATCACATTCTCTAATTTTCAACTGATGGTAGCCTGATCTGAGATCAATTTTCGAGAAGAAAGAAGCACCCTGAAGCTGGTCGAAAAGATCATCTATCCTTGGAAGAGGATATTTATTCTTGATGGTCACCTTATTCAATTGGCGGTAGTCTATACACATCCTAAGGGAACCATCCTTCTTTCTCACAAACAAGACCGGAGTGACCAAGGTGAGACACTTGGTCGGATAAAACCTTTATCTAACAGATCTTTCAGTTGTCCTTTTAGTTTTTTTAAATCTGCTGGTGTCATTCTGTATGGCGGAATAGAAATAGGACGAGTATATGGGATGATGTCTATGTCGAAGTCTATCTCTCTTTCAGGTGGGACTCCAGGTAGATCATCAGGAAAACTTCTTGAAACTTTCACTATAGAAACTGACTGAAAGGAAGATACCTCAACACTTTAGTCATTAACTCAGACTAAGTGACAGATACACCCCTTTTTTTTTGCCTTCAGGTACAAAATGAAACGACCCTTAGGCACTGCTGAACTACTAGTCCACTCTATGACTGACTCATTTGGAATCTGGAACTTGACAACTTGAGTTCTACAATCTATTGATGTATAACAGGCATGAAGCCAGTCCATATCCAAAATGACATCAAAATCAACCATATCTAACTCTACTAGATCAACCATGGTATTCTTGTGATTGATGGAAATTGGACAATCACGATAGACTCTTTCCGCTAGGATAGACTCCCCAACAGGTGTAGAAACACAGAAGGGTTCACAAAGTTTTTCAGGAAGTATCTCAAACTGATTTGCAACATAAGGAGTTACGAAAGATAAAGTTGCTCCTGGGTCTAACAAAGCATAAACATCAAAAGTAAAGACTTTGATCATATTCGTGACAACATCTGGAGAGTTCTCTTACTCTTGGCGGCTAGTGATTGCATAGAGATGGTTTTCCCCACCATCAGTACCAGAAGTGGCTCCTCTAGGTGCAGCCCTGTCTAGTGGAGCAACTGATGAAGATTGGGATCTATTGATCGGATTAACACCTCCCTTCTTATTTTGGGGACACTCCTTCATGTAATGCCCCTCTTGACCGCATTTGAAGTAGCCCGACTGACCATCATGACACTTACCAGCCTGGTTTCTACCATACCTACCACATGCCGAGCCCAACTATCTCCTTGTGCCATACTACCTTGGTACTAGGCTGGTCTAGCCTTATGGTTCTGCGAATTCTGACCATTATAGTCACCTTTGTTTCTTGGCACAGGTGCACTAGCAGATGATGGTGCATGCCCCTTCTGTTTCTGAAAATATGGACGACTCGAACCACCTTTCTGTTGCCCAGACTCATTCCCAGTCTTGGCCTTCTTGTTTTTGTACTCTTCTATGTCCCTAAAATTTTCCTCTTCAACTTGTTGCACATAGACCATTAGCCTGGATATGTCCATGTTCCAATCAACATTGCAACCCTACCTTCTTTGCTTGAAGCACGACCCAAACTAATGACAAACAAACTCATTCTGCTCCTCATATCCTTAACCATATCTGGAGCATAGCGAGACAGTTGGGTGAACTTCAACCCATACTCATGAACACTCAGGGAGACCTGTTTCAGGGTAAGGAACTCCCATACCTTTGCTTCCTTTAGTTCTCGGGGAAATAAATGCCCCAAAAAGGCTTCTTTAAAGCCATCCCAACTTTGATGTGGTGCATCCTCAGCTCTACCATCCTTCCATTGATCAAACCAGGTTCTAGCGACATTATTGAGTTGATATGAAGCTAACTCAACTATCTCAGTGTGAACCACATGCATCACCTCAAACACCTTCTTCAACTCTTCCATAAAGTTTTTTTGATCCTCGGTAGTGCTTGAACTGGTGAAGCTGGGAGGGTTCATTCTCAGGAACTAATGAATCCTCGAGGTTTCAGCGCCTTCTTGACGAGCTCTCCTCTGTTGACCAACCCGGTTAGTCACCATTTGGCTTAGCATCCGTATAGCCTCACAAAACTCAGCATTGGTGACCTCTCCTTCAGGTTGCACATTTGGTGCATTAGGTACCTCCGGTTCTCCAACCTTTTTTTATGGCGGAATGACCTATTGCTTCTCTTCTTGGAGGCATGATAAATCTAAAACACGCGCAAGCATGAATTAGAGAGAGACTTTTAGAGATAAACTCTAACACATGAAATGAGTATGAAAGAAGTGAGAAATTCCTAAATGTTGTAGCCTCCTAATCATAGATGTGGTGCGCTTCATACTGATGACTAAGACTCTAAAGACATGGCTTCATTGACTCCCTAGGACTCTTGAACTATGTGCTCTGGTACCAAGTTTGTCAGGCCCGGAGTCTACATCCTTGGACGTGGCCGGCATCTAACGCCCATTGTTGGTCTTGAGCGAACCCTTAGCCTGACTTTCTTAACTCAGCGAAGATTTAACTTAACTCAATCATAAAACTGGAATATTCTCATAAGCAAATACTTTAAATAATTATCTTAGCCAAAATCTCACTTAACTCTCAAAGTTAAAACATCTGACATGTAAGATAAAAGAGACTAAAACTGAACTGTCTGACTAACTGACTGTCTATAAAGCCTCTACTACTAATAAAATGAAAGTTGGGACAAACCCCACAACATTCTATAAAGGAAATATAGAAAGAAATTAAAGGAGTCCTCCGAACTCAAGGAGGCTCACCATTGACTCTGGATGCTCAAAATGGATCAACGAAGCACTGCGTGCTGATCCTAGTTACCTGTATCAACATCATAAAACGATGCAGGCCAATTGACATCAGTGCATTGAACGTACGAGTATGCGAGCTGGAATGCTAAACAACAACTACTAAGCTTGAAAGGAATAAGAATGAACTTATCTTGACTCTCCTCAACTTAAGAAGTCACAACTCAATATAAAGCAGTAAAGACACATGCAATATATATGAAGCAAAGACATATGAAATGATATTGAGCATGTTGATAGGTTTTTGGCATAATTGACTCGTTAATGATATGTTGAGCTCATGTTGTTCTGAGAAGGAAATTCCTCATATTATGATTTTGAGCTCTTATGTGTAGTGATTGAAGTTTGGAATTGCTATGTGCGAATGCCATGATTGAGTTGTAACTCATGCTATATGTGTTGTTCTTGGTTGGGATGCTAGTCTTGAGTCTATTTCTTCCTTCCAAAAGATTTTATTGTCATTCGAGGACGAATGTTCCTAAGAAAGGGATAATGTAACACTCTGAAAAGTATAAGACGTAATCTAGAGCCTAACATGAGTGTCTAAGGGTTAGGACACTGTTTTAAGGTAAAAAAAAATGAATATAAGTCATTTAAAAAGTTTTATAATCAAAACGTCAAAGAACGTCCATGACGTTCGGAAACTAGTTCCAGGGGTGCTAGTGTGCCTTAGCCTATTTAACTAGGTTTTAAGAGTCAGAATTTGATGGAATTTGGTAGTAAGGTGTATAATACGTGTTAGAGTTGGTTTATAGTCGAAATGTATGGGTACGACTCCCCAAGGACCAACCAAGGTCCTTTGAGAAGGACCCTTGAAGAATGACTAAAAGTTGTCTAGGACAGTAGCCATCGACGAGGGGCAAACTACGAGGCGTGGTCCAATCAACGGGGCGTCGATGGAAATCATCGATGGACACTTATCCAATTTTGTGGGAAGTCATTTTGGCAAATCCCTGTCGCAAATGACGGATGAGTAGCACGGAGGGGGAGCTTGGCCGTCGACTGACCTACGACCCGTAGGTCGGGATCTCATAGTTTAGGTCACTGTTTTGCTGCCATATTTTAGTTGGTTAAATTAAATGAATTATGCGGTTAGTTAATTAGTTAGGGGTTAAGGGAGTTCTAATTAAGTTAGTTAATGACTCATATAAAGACCCTAACCTAATTAAACTAACCCAACCCTCATAATTCCCAAAACACAAATTGTTCTTCCTTCTCTCTTCTTTCTCTCTCCCAAAGAAAATCCATAGAAGACCAAGGTCAAGAGGGTTCTAGGACTGCAAATATCAAGTTTTCTCCATCAATCTTCATAAAATTACAAGGTATGGGAACCTTTCACCTTTGGGATTCCTTTCCCCAAAATGTTCTTCCAAAAGTGCTTTCAAAAAGTTGAGTTTCATGTGGGTTTCCTTCCAATATGAAATTGATCTTATAAATTGCTTTGTTTATGATTCCTTTTGCTTATCAGGAGTAGATTAACATGTATTATGATTCAATTATACTATTTCTTGATAAATTGACCTAGTTTGTGGAAGATGACCTTTTCCCCTTAACCCTAGGTTGTGATCTTGAATTGAATTATCTAGTATTTATAAAATTGTCTTGGTTAATGTGTGAATTACCATTATATGTTGTTATTATGCCAATTTATGAGTTAATTGGTATGGGTTGATGGTAATACCATGATGATGGCTTTGGAAGAGGTAAGACATTGTGATTTCCAAACCTTAACTCTATTGTGATAACTTATACCTAATGATTGTGATTCAATTAAAGTATATTTGAAGTGATTGGATTGATTAGGATGGTATGATGTTTATATTCATATGTCTTATCTTATGAATTGTGAGATCAAGTTAAGGTTGTAATGATATATGAATGATATTGATTCATTTGTGTGCATTACTATGATATGTTATATGGTGTTGATCTCACTATGAGGGATGTATTGAAAGGTGATTCTCATACAATTCCTAATGAGATAATTATGATGATATACAAGGAGTAGTCTCCTACGACCTAAACTAAGTTATGATTATTAATGAAAGACATTTCAAAAAAGGGACTCTAGCTTAGAGCCGAGTGAACTAGATGTGAGGGGTGGAACCTTCCAAAGAGGGAAGGTAGGGTTCACCATTGTACTCAAATAGATTGGAGACTATAATGTGATGTACATAAATAGGGTCCCAACTATATCACCTAGTTCTTGAACTATGTTGCCTCCATATGAATACTAGCTAGTAGATCCACCTAGATGTTACGTTCATGTTTGGTTCTACTTTGGCCGGTAGACCACATTCTATCAGTGTAAGGTTTTATAACACCGGATTCCACACATAGCTCTTGTGATCTATGTCGGTTAAGGCAAGTGTTTCCGAAAGTAAAATGAAGTAATGAAGTAAACACTAACTAGGGTGACTTAAGAGGTTTGACTTAGCCTAGGTAGGGGTATGGGACTCTACATATGCCTTGCACTAGTTTGACTTGATGGAAGCCTTAGGAGTTTGTTCTTGTGTTCTATAATGTATATGTTATGTATATGTTGACTTTACATGTTATTGAATTTATATGATGTTAGGTTCACTTATGAGAATGTTGTTGGTCGATATTGCTAAAGTATGATGATGGTTACTTTTGATGTATGTTATGTGAAGATTTGGCATTGCTTATGGTCCTTCGTTTGGTTTACTTGTCTAAGTGAGGTTATAGGGCTTTTGTTGGTCATTGCACATGTAGACTTGATAAGGGGCTATGGGTAAGGGTCTTGTATATGTTAAAATGTTATGAAGTACTTATATATATGCCTTGTGCTTATAATATGATGTAGAGGTTGTTTGGCTATACCTATGTTGACTTGACTTTGTATTGTTGGTCTTGTGTTGAATATGATATTATAATGATGATTATGTGGTTATTGGTTCATATGATTCTTAATTGTGCATAAAAGGGGATTTTACAGTAAGTTGACATATATTTACAAATTGTCCTTTTTCAAGCATGATTTCTATGTTATGTGTGCATGGTTCCTATACTTAGTACAAGTGATGTGATAACCCCTATTTTTCTCCCTTTTCCCAACATTTTAGGTTCCCGTCGTTGAAGAAGTTGAGACCATTTGAAGAAGACTTGGATCCTCATTCTCCAAGTTAGGTAGGTCCTCACCACTTCGAGGAGAATGCCACTTTCTAGCATTAGATGTTGATTAGTCTTAAATACACTTTGTTCATTTCCTTTCATTTGAGTACTAAGATTGTATAGCCTATATGTGGCTTTAATTGTATTGATGTATGGGCTGGCCAAATGTTATACTCTTGTTTAGATGGTTATGAGATGATACATCCAATTTAAGACTATTTTATATTATATATATGTGTGCCATAAAAGTAGAAGACAATGTAATCTTCTTATACAAAGGGTCTATGTATATTCAATATGAATATATTATCTGTATGCTAGAGGTCTATGTAAATCTCATGATAGATATAGAAGAAAAGTTTTAAATTTTCCAAATTTTAACCTATGAATGTAATGATGTATGCTAAGAGGCTAGTCTTAATCCTCTTCGAGGACGACGACGACGGCTACGTCTAGGGGTGCTCCTTGGATGTGACTAACTTGGTATCAGAGCATGAGGTTGTATATCTTTAGAGTCGATGTCTCATAAAAACCACGTTTATTTATATTCTTAATCATAATTTTGAAGCGCGCCATACTTATGAATAAGAAACTATATGATTCTTAGGAAACTCTCATTGTTCTTAGAAATCCAATATCGTGCCTCGAGAGCCGTGACTCTATGTGACATTAGCATCTAATCCTTTTATTGTGATTATAGGCAATGAATACTCGAAGGACAGCCGCACGAAGACTTGATGAAGATATTGCAAATGTGGAAGTTCCTCCACGGGGCAATCTAGTCCCTCCTGTTGAAGTAGTTGCTAATGATGATCAATCTCCGGTCAATCATCCGCCCTTGACGGATGGGGACATAAGGGCAGTCTTTCTCCAAATGGCCTAAGCCATTACTACCCAAGCACAAGCCATCACCACTCAAGCACAAGCCATGACGACCCAAGCTAATCGGGAGGTGGTACCCCGAGGAAACCAACATGTTAGCATCATGGCCTCCCATTTAAGAGATTTCACGAGGATGAATTCCCCTACTTTCTATGGGTCCAAAGTAGAGAAAGACCCCCAAGAGTTCACTGATGAAACATACGAAATTCTTTATGCTATGGGGTTGACTACTAGTGAGAAGGCCGAGTTAGCCACCTACCAACTCAAAGATGTGGCCCAAACTTGGTACGTCCAATGGAGAGACAATAGTCCTTTAAGGGGTGGACACGTGACATGAGAGATTTTCAAGAAGGCTTTTCTTGATAGGTTCTTTCCTCAGGAGAAGAGGGAAGCCAAAGTGGAAGAATTCATCAAACTTCTTCAAGGAGGTATGAGTGTACTTGACTACTCTTTGAAATTTACTAAATTGCAAAGTATGCTCCTTCTTTCATTTCTGACCCGAGGGATGAGATGGCCGCTTTGTGACGGGAGTGTCGAATGACTTAAAAGAAGAATGTCGTCAGTATATGCTACATGATAATATGAACATTTCTCTTCTCACGGTTCATGCTCAACAAGTGGAGGAGACAAGGGTTAAGAGGAAGAGTAGGGATGCCAATAGGGCAAAGTCTTTTGATGGTGGTTCTTCAAAGGGTAGACTTGATATCCAAGATAAGCCTAGGTTCAAAAAGAGTTTTTCTAATCAAGTTCCTTCCAAGTTCCCTAAGGCTCGTGATGATATGGTGTCTTACCCTAAGTCTCAAAAGGGAAGAGGTACTAGTTTACCAACCAAGAAGCCAACTTGTGGAAAGTGTGGCAAAAAGCATTATAGTGATTGCCTCATTGGGACGGACAATTGCTTTGGTTGTGGAAAGAGTGGCCACAAGGTGAAGGATTGCCCAAATTTGAAGGTTCAAGACAAGGGTAGTGGTTAAACTCAAGCAAGTGATTTAAATGTTGATGCTCCGAAGAAGAATTGCTTTTATGCTCTCCGCTCTAGGGGTGATCAAGATACTTCTCCCGATGTGGTGACCGGTATGTTGAAAGTCTTTTCTATTGATGTATATGCTTTACTTGATCCCGTTGCTACCTTGTCATTTGTTAACCCTTTAGCAGCTAAAAAGTTTAACATTTTTCCCGATATCTTGAATGAACCTTTTGCGGTGTCTACTCCGGTGGGTGATTCAGTTGTTGCAAAAAAAGTGTATAGAAATTGTCCTATAATGTTGCCAACTAGAGTTACTCATGTCGAACTAGTGGAACTTGATATGTTTGATTTTGATGTCATTTCGGGTATGGATTGGTTGCATGCATGCTTTGCTTCCATAGATTGTAGAACAAGGGTGGTGAAGTTTAACTTTCTAAATGACCCCGTTTTAGAGTGGAAGGGAGGAAATTCTATTCCTAGAGGTCGTATCATTTCTTGTTTGAAAGCTTGTAAGATCATCTCTAAGGGGTGTGTATACCATATTGTAAGAGTCAAAGATTTAGACTCCGAAATTCCTCCCATTGAGTCGGTCCCCATAGTAAGGGAATTTTCGGAGGTCTTTTCTAATGATCTTCTTGGTATTCCTCCCAAACGGGAAATTGATTTTGGTATCGACTTGCTACCGGATACAAATCTCATTTCAATTCCTCCTTATCGGATGGCTCCGGCCGAATTGAAAGAGTTGAAGGCTCAACTCAAAGATTTACTAGACAAGGGCTTTATTCGACCTAGCATTTCTCCATGGGGTTCTCCGATATTGTTCGTGAAAAACAAGGATGGGTCCCTTAGAATGTGTATCGATCACCGTCAACTCAACAAAGTCACAATTAAGAACAAATATCCTTTCCCTAGGATTGATGATTTATTTTGATCAACTCCAAGGTGCGAGTTACTTTTCCAAGATTGACTTGAGGTCGGGATATCACCAACTTAGGGTGAAAGGTGAGGATATTCCCAAGACGACATTTTGAACAAGATATGGTCGCTATGAGTTCTTAGTAATGTCCTTTGGTCTCATTAATGCTCCGACGGCATTTATGGACCTAACGAATAGGGTGTTTCAAAGTTACCTAGATTCATTTGTCATTGTCTTCATTGACGACATCTCGGTATATTCGGAAAATGAGGGTGAACACATGGACCATTTGAGAGCAGTTTTACAAGTGCTTAAGGAACATAAATTATTTGCCAAGTATAGCAAATGTGAGTTTTGGTTGAGGTCGGTAGCGTTTCTTGGTCATATCATCTCTAGTGAGGGTGTAGAGGTTGATCCAAGGAAGGCCGAAGCGGTGAAAAATTAGCCTATACCTTTGGCTCCTACGGATATTAGGAGTTTCTTAGGCCTAGCCGGTTATTATAGAAGGTTTGTCGATGGGTTTGCATGTCTTGGTTCTCCCTTGACAACCTTGACTCAAAAGAATGTGAAATTCGAGTGGTTGGAAGCATGTGAAAGAAGCTTCTAAATATTGATGGATAGGCTTACTTCCGCTCCGGTATTGAACCTACCGGAGTGTACTAAGGGTTTTGTGGTATATTGTGATGCATCCCGAGTCGGGTTGGGGTGTGTTTTTATGCAACATGGCAAAATTATAGCATATGCTTCTAGGAAACTCAAAGTCTATGAGAAGAATTATCCGACTCATGACCTTGAGTTAGCAGCCGTGGTATTTTCCTTGAAAATATAGAGGCATTATCTCTATGGGGTTCATGTTGATGTGTATACGGACCATAAAAGTCTTCAATACGTATTCACTCAAAAGGAGTTGAATCTCCGAAAAAGGAGATGGTTAGAGTTGTTGAAAGACTACAACATGAGTGTTCTCGATCACCCTAGCAAGGCTAATGTGGCAGCGGACGCTCTAAGTCATTTGTCCATGGGAAGTGTATCCCATGTGGAAGAATCCAAGAGAAACCTAGTGAGGGATGTTCATAGGTTGGCTTGTTTAGGGGTTCAAATTGAAGATTCTCCAAATGGTGGTGTTGTGGTACATCATAACTCCGAGTCGTCTTTGGTGGTTGAGGTGAAGTCTAAGCAATACCTTGATCCATTATTGATGGAGTTGAAAGAATTGGTTCTTGGAAAGATGAATGAGTCATTCTCCCAAAGGGGGGATGGTGTTCTTAGGTACCAAGGGAGATTGTGTGTGCCTAATATCGATGATTTGAGAAATTGGATTCTCGAGGAAGCTCATGGACCCGTTACTCTATTCATCCGGGTTCTACTAAAATGTATCATGATCTTAGGGAAGTGTTTTGGTGGGATGGCTTAGAAGGGGACATTGCGGAGTTTGTTGCAAAGTGTCCAAATTGCCAACAAGTGAAAGCCAAGCACCAAAAGCCGGGTGGTTTACTACAAGAGATCCAAGTTTCTACTTGGAAGTGGGAAGATGTTAACATGGATTTCGTAGTTGGGTTGCCTCGGACTAAAAAGAAATATGACTTTATAGGGTGGTGGTGGACAGATTGACGAAGTTCGCTTACATTATTCCCGTTAAGTCTACTTATTCGGCGGAAGATTATGCAATAATCTATATTGACAAGATAGTAGTTTTCATAGGGTTCCTTTGTCCATCATATCAGATAGAGGTGTTCAATTCACATCTAGGTTTTGGAGGTCATTTCAAAGAGGTTTGGGTACTCAAGTGAAGTTAAGCACCGCTTTTCATCCTCAAACGGATGGTCAAGCGGAGCGTACTATTCAAACTCTTGAGGATATGATTAAAGCTTGTATCATTGACCTCAAGGGAAATTTGTATGAGCATTTTACTTTGATGGATTTCTCATAGAATAATAGTTTTCAGTCAGCCATATCTATGGCTCCTTTTGAAGCTTTGTACGGTAGGAGGTCTAGATATCCTATTGGGTGGTTTAAGGTTGGAGAGTCTTCGCTTCTTGGTCCCGATTTGACTTATAAGACCTTAGAAAAAGTTCATATCATAAGTAACCATTTGCAAACAACCTATAGTCGATAAAAGTCTTATGCCGATCATAGGAGAAGAGACCTTGAATATGAAGAGGGTGATAAAGTGTATTGAAAATTTTCCCCATGAAATGGGTGGTTAGATTTGGAAAGGAGAGTAAGTTAAGTCCTCGTTATGTAAGTCCCTATAAAATTTTGCAAAGGGTTGGCAAGGTCGCATATGAGTTGAAACTCCCTAGTGAACTATCCTCGGTTCATCCGGTTTTCCATGTATCCATGCTTAAGAAGTGCATTGGTAACCCCGAGTCCATTCTTCCTATCGAAGGTCTTGGTGTGAAAGAGAACCTCTCTTATGAGGAGGTTACGGTTGAAATCCTTGATCGTCAAGTGAAGAGGTTGAGGAACAAAGAGGTGGCCTCCGTAAAAGTGTTATGGAGAAACCACCTAGTTGAGGGAGCAACATGGGAGGCTGAGGCTGACATGAAGTCCCGTTATCCTCATATCTTTTCTAACGAAGGTTAGTTGTTCTTACTAATAATGAAAATAATGAGTAAATTTGAAGTTGTCTTATTTTTGGTGAAGTTCTGCAAAAAAAGGTGCATGTTACAGTGAATCACAGTGAACATTATGCCTAAAAATTAAATTTTGCTCTTTTGCTTGTTTTGAGCTTATGTTGTGTATTTTGGTATGTTGAAACTTTATGAAATGATATTGAGCATGTTGATAGGTTGAGTTTTGGCATAATTGACTCCTTAATGACATGTTAAGCTCATGTTGTTCTGAGAAGGAAATTCCTCATATTGTGATTTTGAGCTCTTATGTGTTGTGATTGAAGTTTGGAATTGCTATGTGTGAATGCCATGATTGAGTTGTAACTCATGTTATATGTGTTGTTGTTGGTTGGGCTGCTAGTCTTGAGTTTATTCCTTCCTTCCAAAAGATTTTAGTGTCATTCGAGGACGAATGTTCCTAAGGGAGAGATAATGTAACACTCCGAAAAGTCTAAGACATAATCTAGAACCTAACATGAGTGTCAAAGGGTTAGGATACTGTTTTAAGTTCAAAACAATGAATATAAGTCATTTAGGAAGTTTAAGAATCAAAACTTCAAAGAACGTCCATGACGTCCGAAAACTAGTTCAAGGGGTGCTAGTGTGCCTTAGCCTATTTGACTTGGTTTTAGGAGTTGGAATTTGATATAATTAGGAAGTAAGGTGTCTAATACGTGTTAGAGTTGGTTTATAGTCGAAACGTCTGGGTATGACTCCCCAAGGACCAACCAAGGTCCCTTGAGGAGGACCCTTGAAGAATGGCTAAAATTTGTCTAGGACAATAGCCATCGACGAGGGGCAAACCACGAGACGTGGTCCAATTGACGGGGTGTCGATGTACAGTTATACAATTTCGGGGAATTCATTTTGGCGAATCTCTGTCGCAAACGACAGATGAGTAGCACAGAAGGGGAGCATGGCCGTCGACTGACCTACAACCTGTAGGTCGGGGTCTCGTAGGTCAGGTCACTGTTTTGCTGCCATGTTTTAGTTGGTTCAATTAAATGAATTAGGTGGTAAGTTAATTAGTTAGGGGTTAAGGGAGGTCTAATTAAGTTAGTTAATGACTTATATAAAGACCCTAACCTAATTAAATTAACCCAACCCTCATAATTCCCCAAAAAACAATTGTTCTTCCTTCTCTCTTCTTTCTAAAGAAACTCCATAAAAGACCAAGGTCAATAGGTTTCTAGGGATGCAAAGATCAAGTTTTCTCCATCATTATTCATCAATTTACAAGGTATGGGAACCTTTCACCTTTGGGATTCCTTTCCTCAAAGGGTTCTTCCAAAAGTTATTTCAAAAAGTTGAGTTTCAATGTGGGTTTCCTTCCAATACGAAATTGATTTTATAAATTGCTTTGTTTATGATTCCTTTTGGTTTTTAGGAGTAGATTAACATTTATTATGATTAAATTATACTATTTCTTGATGAATTGACCTAGTTTGTGGAAGATGACCTTTTTCCCTTAACCCTATGTTGTGATCTTGAATTGAATTATCTAGTATTGATACAACTGGCTTGGTTAATGTGTGAATTACTATTCTATGTCGTTATTATGCCAATTTATGAGTGAATTGGGATGGTTTGATGGTAAGACCATGATGATGACTTTGGAAGAGGTAAGACTTTATATTTCCAAACCATAACTCTATTGTGATGACTTATACCTAATGATGGTGATTCAATTGAAGTATATGTGTTGTGATTGAATTGATTAGGATGGAATGATGTTGATATTGATATGTCTTATCTTATGAATTCTGAGATCATGTTAAGGTTGTAATGATATAAGGATGATGTTGATTCATTTGTGTGCATTACTATGACATGTTATATGGTGTTGATCTCACTATGAGGGATGTATTGAAAGGTGATTCTCATACAATTCCTAATGAGCTAATTATTATGATATACAAGGAGTAGTCTCCTACGAACTAAACTAAGTTATGATTATTAATGTAAGACATTTCAAAAAAAGGGACTCTAGCTAGCATCGAGTGAACTTGATGTCAGGGGTCACACCTTCCCAAAGAGGGAAGGTAGAGTTCACTATTGTACTCAAAGAGATTGGAGACTATAATGTGATGTATATAAATAGGGTCCCAACTATATCTCCTAGTTCTTGAACTATGTTGCCTCCATATGAATACTAGCTAGTAGATCCACCTAGATTTTACGTTCATGTTTGGTTCTACTTTGGCCGGTAGACCACATTCTATAAGTGTAAGGTTTTACAATACAAGATTTCACACTTAGCTCTTGTGGTCTATGTCGGTTAAGGCAAGTGTTCCCGAAAGTAAAATGAAGTAATGAAGTAAACACTAACAAGGGTGACTTAAGAGATTTGACTTAGCCTAGATAGGGGTATGGGACTCTACCTATGTCTTGCCCTAGTTTGCCTTGAGGGAAGCCTTAGGAGTTTGTTCTTGTGTTCTATAATGTATATGTTATGTATATTTTGACTTTACATGTTATTTAATTTATATGATGTTAGGTTCACTTATGAGCATGTTGTTGGTCGATATTGCTAAAGTATTATGATGGTTAGTCTTGATGTATGTGATGTGAAGATTTGGCATTGCTTATGGTCCTTTTTTTGGTTTACTTGTCTAAGTGAGGTTATAGGGCTTTGCTTGGTCATTACACATGTAGACTTGATAAGGGCTATGGGTAAGGGTCTTGTATATGTTCAACTGTAATGAAGTACTTATATATATGCCTTGTGCTTATAATATGATGTAGAGGTTGTTTGGCTATACCTACGTTGACTTAACGTTGTATTGTTGGTCTTGTGTTGAATATGATATTGTAATGAGGATTATGTGGTTATTGTTTCATATGATTCTTAATTGTGCATAAAAGTGGGATTTTATAGTAAGTTGGCATATCTTTACAAATTGTCCCTTTTCAAGCATGATTTCTATGTTGTGTGTGCATGGTTCATATACTTAGTATAAGTGATGTGCTAACCCCTGTTTTTCTCCCTTTTTCCCCAACATTTTAGGTTTTGGTCGTTGACGAGGTTGAGACCATTTGAAGAAGACTTGGATCCTCATTCTCCAAGTTGTGTAGGTCCTCACCACTTCGAGGATAATGACACTTTCTAGCATTGGATGTTGATTAGTTTTAAAGACACTCTGTTCATTTCCTTTCATTTGAGTACTAAGATTGTATAGCCTATATGTGGCTTTTATTGTATTGATGTATGGGTTATGCCCAATTGTTATACTCTTGCTTAGATAGTTATGAGATGAGATATCCGATTTAAGACTATATTGTATCTTAAATATATATATATATATATATATATATATATATATATATATATATATATATATATATATATATAGTTCATAAAAGTAGAAGACTATGTAATCTTCTTATACGAAGGGTCTAAGTATACTCTATATGAATATATTATGTGTATGCGAGAGGTCTGTGTAAACCTCATGATAGATATAGAAGAAAAGTTTTAAATTTTCCGCATTTTAACCTATGAATGTAATGATGTATGCTAAGAGACTAGTCTTAGTCCTCTTCGAGGACGACAATGCCGGTTATGTCTATGGGGTGCTCCCCGGATGTAACATGGACAGACACTGTCCTCAGGTGTGCTGGCTGGCGTGCCGCGCCAGAGCTGATCGATAGAGTCTGTTCTGAGGGGCTCTGGTAGGGCCGGCGCCGCAGGGCCTGTCAGATGGGTTTTCCAACTTTTCTTCTCCGATTTTCAACTCTAAACCTCTCAAACTTCCATGGATCTTCCCCCAAACACTTAGGATGACTAATATACTCAATAACCAATAGTTTAGACTCGTAAAATAACCCTTAAACATGAATCAAAAGCACTAAAGGTACACTACAACTCTACCAACAAGGATTCAACAATTGTTGATCAAGAACTTCAAGATTCATTATTCAATCAATACAAAACTTGCTGAATTAAACATGTTGGTGTGTGAGTGAACGAACCAACACAGAAAGATCTCACATACCTGAAAGGGAATGTAACACCCCGTAGCTAAAACAGACAAAAAAAATCAATTTTTTAGAAAATCTGCAGGTGCAACAGACGATACCATCAACGGACCGTAGCCTGACCAACGGTCCATCCTGCACAACCGTCGATGGGATCAGAAACTCCCAAAAATCTTAGCCAGGAAAATTGGTTAAGTGTTGGTCGACGGACGGACTTACGGTTCGTAGGTCAGACTACGGTCTGTAGTCCATGACCGTCGATCAAGACTCCCTTCACCCACTCTCTGAAAAGAGCTACGGATGACCAGCACGGTCCGTAGGTGTGGCCGTAGGTGGACCTAAATCCATAGGTGTGACCGTAGGTGGGAAATTAGAAGACAACTAAGGGGAAATACAGTTGGGTCAACTTCAAATGGGCATAAGTCTTAGAACAAAATGAATTAGTGTCCCATCACCTACCCACATATAGATAATTGATATATATTTCCATATACACCGACCTTGCTAAAATCAAACCTCCGAATAAAGAGTTATGCCCGTTTTAGTAAAGTCTTACCGAAAAGGCCCAACTGACGGGGCGTCGGTCAATCGATGGACCGTCAGTCCTGGCCGTCAATTGTACCGACAACAACTTTCCCAGTGGTCTTTTGGACCTTTCCCACTTCGTTTAAACCCTAAGTTACGTCGTTTGACCCTAAATCATCATATTTTAGTCAGTTTAAGCCTAAAAACATAATTAAAACATATCTAAGTCAAATCATTAAATCAAAACTTAGAAAATTAGAAGCAAGAGAGGAGAAAAAGCTCAAGAACCCTAGTTCAAGAACGCAACAAGTTCCAGCAGTTCTAGCCCCGAAACCTAAGTATTTTTCCGTGGATTTCATCACTAGATATGTGGGATTTCACTAGTGGGTTCCTTTCACCCGTTGAGTCCCTAGTTTTAAGTCAGATTCTTGATTCTCTTATCATGATTAAACCTAGGGTTACTAGAACTTTGATAGAACTTCATGAATTTATTAAATATATGATTCAAAATTAGATTATCATGTTATTTCTCAGATCATCGCATGAATTTCAGAACCCTAGCTTTGTATTTCTTTAGTTCTTGAATTACACATGCTAGGTCAGATATTTCAGACACTTCACATATACATGCCTCAGTGATAAATGCATAATTACCAGATTAATTGTTGCATTCTCAGTTTGCATGTTCAGTTTTGAGCTATCTAGTATTTGCAGAAACTCAGACATAATTAGTTAATTTACAGAATTCATTGGGAGTAGCATAATACCGAGTTGGACTAGGGTTTAGCGTACTCAATAGTCCCAGAACTACTAGCCAAGTAGGTTGTAAGTTCCCTCTGTGCGCAATCAGTTTAGTGATCACGCCAGCATGCCTTTATACCTTTGACAGGGTATATTGGGTCCTCTCGATGGGGCGTATACATCGGACTCCACATTTAGCTCATGTGGTTTTATTATCGGTTATTAGTAGCTCCCACAGATCAGTGAGACTCTCTGTATTGACCATTTATCAGTATATTTAGTACTCAATTTCAGCATGTTATAAATTGGTCATTGCATCCAGTTAGCTCAAAATTCAGTTTATTATGTCAGATTATTATACTTGCTTTTGTTCTTCTTCAGTTATGTTTTATTTCAACTTTATTCTATCCTACATGCTTAGTACCTTTCAAGTACTGACGCATACGTGCGATACATCTTCTCGTGATGTAGGTTCAGGTTCTCAGCATCCAGATCACGCATAGATCGATTTTCTGATCTCCAGTTCAACGGATTCAGTAGTGAGTTCTCATTCTCCGAGGACAATAGTCATGAGTTTATTTTCAGTATTTATTCATTTAGTTTCAGTTTTTGCTAGATTTAGCTTGGGCTTATCCCAGTACTTCTAGTCCAGTTTAGAGGCTTATTTCAGACATAGTTAGATTCAGCTTAGTATTGAGTTAATATTTCTTTTGTATTAACCTCATTGTTTTCAAATATCTCAGTTATAGAATATGGGCATCCCCATCTTTTCATTATAAGTTATGATTTAGCTTCCGCATTAGTTTATTATCTTTAGTATGCTAATGATCATGCCAACAGGGTTAGCTTGGGATCACTTGTGGTCCTAGGTTCCATGTCCGCGTCTCGGGGGTAGCTCGGGGCGTGACAAAACTTGGTATCAGAGCACTAGGTTCAAGAGTCCTAGGATGTCTGAAAAGCCGCAATAAGTAGAGTCATTTTCATGGGTGTGAAGTGCACCACATCTAATGAGAGGGAGGCTATGAAGTATTTTAGGAAAACTTTAGTTTCTTGTTACTCTTATCGTGCGTAAGGTATGATCTTATCCCATTCTAACTTGACGTTCTACGTTTCAGATCATGCCTCCTCGTAGAGCTAACGCTAGGAATGCAAACGCAGCTCCTCCAGTCCCAGATCAAGAAGTCTTCAAAGTTGAGTTTAGGAATGCTATACAGGTGTTGGCTCAGAGTATGACCAACCAGAATAATCGGGTTCATTCTCCTGTGAATGAAAATGGTAGATCAGCAGCAGCAAGGGTCTGTGACTTTGTTAGGATGAATCCGCCTGAGTTCTTAGGATCACAGACTAATGAGGATCCTCAGAATTTCTTGGATGAGATCAAGAAGATCTTTGAGGTAATGCAAGTCACTGGGAATGATCGGATTGAGTTGGCATCATATCAGTTGAAGGATGTAGCTCATATCTGGTACACTCAGTGGAAGGAAAATAGGGGTACAGATGCAGCTCCTATCACTTGGGATTGCTTTAGTGAGACCTTTCTGGACAGGTTTTTCCCAATAGAGTTGAGAGAAGCAAAGGCTCAAGAATTCATGAACTTGAGGCAGGGATAGTTTAACCAACTCTCCAGGTATGCTCCTCATATGGTTGCTGACTCCAGGGCTCAGATGAATAAGTTCTTGTTTGGAGTATCAGATTTGGTGAAGACAGAGTGTAGAAATGCTATGTTGCTAGGAGATATGAACATCTCTAGGCTTATGACTCATGCTCAGCAGGTTGAGGGTGATAAGCTTAGGGAACAGTCCAAGGAGAATAAGAATGCTAGGACTGGGAACTATGAATATTCTCAGCAGAAATCGGGTGGTGGAAATCACTCTCAGGGTCAGCAGAAGTTTTCAGCTCCAGCCCCTCCATCAGCTAGTGTTCCATCCTCCAAGAACAGGTATGACCAGAAGGGTAGAGCATCAGGCTCTACGTCTCAGGAAAGTGTTTCAGGCACCAAGACTTACCCCACTTGCCCTAAGTGTGGTAAGAACCATCATGGCGAGTGCCTTGCAGGAAAAGAAGGATGTTTTGGGTGCGGTCAGTCTGGTCACAGGTTGAGGGATTGTCCTTCTAGGCAGGGTCAAGTAGGTGGAAATGGTAGAGTTTAGTCTACAACTTCATCAGCACCAGCAAGTCGCCCGCCTCAGCAGGGTAACGCATCTGGTACAGGTGGCGGTCAACGCCAAAACAGACTGTATGCTCTTCAGGCTCGCCAGGATCAGGAAAGTTCTCCTGATGTAGTCAGTGGTACGTTACGAGTCATTGACCTTGATGTTTATGCATTGTTAGATCCAGGGGTTACTCTTTCTTTTGTAACTCCTTACATAGCAGTCCAATTCAGTGTCAATCCAAAAACTCTCTCAGAACCTTTCTCAGTCTCTACTCCAGTCGGTGACCCAGTTATAGCTAGACGGGTATACAAAAATTGTCCTGTCACAGTCTCTCAGAAAGTCACCTCAGCAGATCTAGTAGAGTTAGAAATGGTAGACTTCGATGTCATTCTAGGCATGGATTGGTTACATTCATGTTATGCCTCAGTCGATTGTAGAACTAGGATTGTTCATTTCCAGTTTCCAGATGAACCAATCTTAGAATAGAAGGGTAGTAGCTTAACGCCTATGGGTCGATTTATTTCTTACATTAAGGCCAGAAAGATGATCTCTAAGGGTTATCTGTATCATCTAGTTCGGTTAAGGATTTTAGCCTTGAAATCCCAACTGTTGAGTCAGTTCCAGTAGTCAGTGAATTTCCAGAGGTGTTTCCAGAAGATCTTCCCGGAGTTCCTCCTGAAAGGGAAATCGACTTTGGAATTGATCTCCTTCCAGATACCCAGCCTATTTCTATTCCTCCTTATAGAATGGATCCAGCAGAGCTTAAGGAATTGAAAGAGCAGTTGAAAAACCTTCTAGATAAGGGTTTCATCAGACCTAGCATTTCACCATGGGGTGCACCAGTGTTGTTCGTAAAGAAGAAAAATGGTTCTCTCAGAATGTGTATTGACTATAGACAATTGAACAAGGTCACAATCAAGAATAAGTATCTCATCCCCAGGATTGATGACTTGTTTGACCAACTTCAGGGTGCTAGTCATTTCTCAAAGATAGACCTCAGATCGGGTTATCATCAGCTCAGAGTTAGAGATAGTGACATTCTAAAAATAGCCTTCAGAACTCGGTATGGTCATTATGAATTTGTAGTTATGTCGTTTGGACTAACCAATGCTCCTGCAGCCTTCATGGATTTGATGAACAGAGTGTTCAAACAGTACTTGGACTTATTCGTTATCGTCTTCATTGATGATATCCTCATTTACTCTAGGAATGAGGAAGAACATGCGAGTCATTTGATAATTGTTCTACAGACTCTCAAGGATATCCAGTTATTCGCTAAGTTTAGCAAATGTGAGTTCTGGTTGCAATCCGTTGCTTTCCTTGGTCACATTGTGTCTAGCAAAGGGATTCGAGTGGATTCGCAGAAGATAAAAGCAGTGAAGCAATGGACCATACCTACATCTGCTACATATATCAGAAGTTTCTTAGGTCTAGCGGGTTATTACAGAAGGTTCGTGGAAGGATTTTCATCCATAGCCTCACCATTGACTAGGTTGACAGAGAAGATGGTCAAGTTTCAATGGTCAGATGATTGTGAGAAAAGTTTTGCAGAGTTTAAAACTAGATTGACTACAGCTCCTATTTTGACTCTACCAGAGGGGTCAGATGGTTATGTGATCTATTGCGACGCATCAAGAATTGGCCTTGGTTGTGTATTGATGCAGCGAGATAAGGTTATAGCTTATGCTTCTCGACAGCTTAAGGTGCATGAGAAGAACTATCCAACTCATGACCTCGAGCTTGCAGCAGTGGTGTTTGCACTCAAGTTCTGGAGACACTACTTGTATGGTGTTCATGTAGATGTTTTCACTGACCATAAGAGCCTTCAGTATGTGTTCACTCAGAAAAAGTTGAATCTTTGCCAGAGGAGATGGCTTTAGTTCCTTAAGGATTATGATATGAGTGCGCATTATCATCCTGGTAAGGCGAATATAGTAGCAGACGCTCTTACTAGACTATCTATGGGTAGTGTAGCCCATGTTGAAGAAGAAAGAAAGAAGTTAGTGAAGGATGTTCACATGCTTGCTCGCATGGGAGTTCGCCTTTTGAGCATATTAGACAATGGTGTAACTGTTCCGAATGGGGCAGAATATTCCTTGGTAGTGGAGGTTAAGAAAAAGCAAGACAGTGATCCAATCTTACTTGAACTAAAAGGTGCAGTCCACAATAAGAGAGTGGAGGAGAGTGGAGGTGTTCTCCCAAGGGGGAGATGGTGTACTTCGCTACCAGGGTAGATTGTGTGTTCCTGATGTGGGCGAGTTGAGACAACATATTCTTGAAGAAGACCATAACTCCAGATATTGTATTCACCCAGGTGCCACTAAGATGTACCGCGATCTGCGAGAAGTCTATTGGTGGAATGGCATGAAGAGGGATATAGCAGATTTTGTGAGTAAGTGCCCCAATTGTCAGCAAGTCAAGGTAGAACATCAGAAACCAGGGGGTATGACTCAAGAGATCGACATTCCTACTTGAAAGTGCGAAGTAATCAATATGGATTTCATCACAGGGTTACCGCGTACTCGCACACAGCATGATTCCATTTGGGTGATAGTTTATAGGATGACTAAGTCTTCTCGCTTTTTGGCGGTCAGGACTACATATTCGGCAGAGGACTATGCCAACCTTTACATTAATGAGATTGTGAGGTTACATGGAGTTCCTTTGTCTATCATCTCAGATAGAGGTCCTCAATTTACCTCTCATTTCTGGAAGTCATTTCAGAAGGGTCTTGGTACTCAAGTTAACCTTAGCACAGCATTTCATCCGCAGACGAATGGACAGGCAGAGCGTACCATTCATACCCTAGAGGATATGTTGAGGGCCTGTGTGATCGATTTCAAAGGTAGTTGGGATGATCACCTTCCTCTTATTGAGTTCGCCTACAACAATAGCTATCATTCCATCATTCAGATGGCCCCTTATGAGGCTTTATATGGGCGTAGATGTAGATCTCCTGTTGGTTGGTTTGAAGTAGGTGAAGCAGCTTTGATAGGGCCAGATTCAGTCCTTTATGCTATGGAGAAATTGCAACTCATTAGAGATAGACTTAATACACCCCAAAGTCGTCAGAAATCTTATGCAGATGTAAGGAGAAGGGAGCTAGAGTTCCAAGTTGATGATTGGGTTTTTCTGAAAGTCTCACCTATGAAAGGGGTGATCAGATTTGGAAAGAAAGGGAAGCGCAGTCCTAGATATGTAGGCCCTTACAAGATCTTGAAAAGGGTTGGCAAGGTGGCATATGAGTTAGAGTTGCCAGCAGAATTAGTAGAAGTGCATCCGGTCTTCCACATCTCACTCTTAAAGAAGTGTGTGGGTGATCCAGCCTCTATAGTCCCATTGGAGAGTGTGGCGGTGAAAGATAGTCTTTCTTATGAGGATGTGCCAGTTGAGATTCTTGACCGTCAGGTTAGAAGGTTGGGAGCTACTTGGGAAGCAGAAGCAGCCATGAAAGTCAAGTATCCTCACCTCTTTCCTTCCGATTCCACTCCAGCTTGAGGTAATAGTTCCTCTTCAGTTTTTTTTCAGTCATTCATGCGCAAATTCAGTCTTAGAATCATGTTCCCTCAGTTTGTACTTGCATTTTCAGCGTATTTGCATGTACTCGGAACTCAATTCAGTCAAAAACTCAGTTCTCAGTGTTTAGTAGTAGGAGTTTCAGCTCTCTCCCTCTATTTAAGCTAGTTTAGTCTTCATTCGAGGAGGAATGTTCCCAAGGGGGAGATAATGTAACACCCCGTAGCTAAAATAGACAAAAAAAAATTAGTTTTTCAGAAAATCTACAGGTGCAACAGACGAGACCATCGAAGGACCTTATCCTGACCAACGGTCCGTCCTGCACAACCGTCGATGGGATCAGAAACTCCCAAAAATCTCATCCAGGAAAATTGGTTAAGTGTTGGTCAACGGACGGACTTACGGTCCGTAGGTCAGACTACGGTCCGTAGTCCATGACCGTCGATCAAGAATCCCTTCATCCACTCTCTGACAAGAGCTACGGATGACCAGCACGGTCCGTAGGTAGAGCTACGGTCTGTAGGTGTGACCGTAGGTGGGAAATTAGCAGACAGTTAAGGGGAAATGCAGTTGGGTCAACTTCAAATGGTCATAGGTCTTAGCACAAAATGAATTAGGTGTTTCATAACCTACCCACAGATAGATAATTGAATTAGCTTTCCATATCCACCAAACTTGCTAAAATCACACCTCCGAGTAAAGAGTTATGCCCGTTTTAGTAAAGTCCTATCGAACAGGCCCAACCGACTGACCAACCGACGGGGCGTCGGTCAATAGACGGACCGTCAGTCCTGGCCGTCGATTGGTCTGACAGCAACTTTCCCAGGGGTCTTTTGGACCTTTCCCACTTCGTTTAAACCCTAAGTTACATCGTTTTGACCCTAAATCATCATATTTTAGTCAGTTTAAGACTAGAAACATAATTAAAACATATCTAAGTCAAATCATTAAATCAAAACTTAGAAAATTAGAAGCAAGAGAGGAGAAAAAGCTCAAGAACCCTAGTTCAAGAACGCAACAAGTTCCAGCAGTTCTAGCCCCGAAACCTAAGTATTTTTCCGTGGATTTCATCACCAGGTATGTGGGATTTCACTAGTGGGTTCCTTTCACCCATTGGGTCCCTAGTTTTCATTCAGAATCTTGATTCTCTTATCATGATTAAACCTAGGATTTCTAGAACTTTGATAAAACTTCATGAATTTATTAAATATATGCTCCAAATCAGATTATCATGTTATTTCTCAGATTATCGCATGAATTTCAGAACCCTAGCTTTGTATTTCTTTAGTTCTTGAATTAATCATGCTAGGTCAGATTTTCAGACACTTCAGATATACATGTCTCAGTTATAAATGCATAATTACCAGATTAATTTTGCATTATTAGTTTGCATGTTCAGTTTCGAGCTATCCAGTATTTACTGAAACTCAGACATAATCAGTTAATTTACAGAATTCATTGGGAGTAGCATAATACCGAGTTGGACTAGGGTTTAGCGTACCCAATAGTCCCAGAACTACTAGCCAAGTAGGTTGTAAGTCCCCTCTGTGGGCAATCAGTTTAGTGATCACGCCAGCATGCCTTTATACCTTTGGCAGGGTATATTGGGTCCTCTCGATGGGGCATATACATCGGACTCCATATTTAGCTCATGTGGTTATATTATCGGTTATTAGTAGCTCCCACAGATCAGTGAGACTCTCTGTATTGACCATTTATCAGTATATTTAGTACTCAATTTCAGCATGTTATAAATTGGTCATTGCATCCAGTTAGCTCAAAATTCAGTTTATTATGTCAGATTATTATACTTGCTTTTGTGCTTCTTCAGTTATGTTTTATTTCAGCTTTATTCTATCCTACATGCTCAGTACCTTTCAAGTACTGACGCATACGTGCGATACATCTTCTCGTGATGTAGGTTCAGGTTCTCAGCATCCAGATCACGCATAGATCGATTTTCTGATCTCCAGTTCAACGAATTCAGTAGTGAGTTCTCATTCTCCGAGGACAATAGTCATGAGTTTATTTTCAGTATTTACTCATTTAGTTTCAGTTTTTGCTAGATTTAGCTTGGGCTTATCCCAGTACTTCTAGTCCAGTTTAGAGGCTTATTTCAGACATAGTTAGATTCAGCTTAGTATTGAGTTAATATTTCTTTTGTATTAACCTCATTATTTTCAAATATCTCAGTTATAGAATATGGGCATCCCCATCTTTTCATTATAAGTTATGATTTAGCTTCCGCATTAGTTTATTATCTTTAGTATGCTAATGATCATGCCAACAGGGTTAGCTTGGGATCACTTGTGGTCCTAGGTTACTTTTCCGCGTCTCGGGGGTAGCTCGGGGTGTGACAGGGAACACCCTCGACAAAACTCAATCAACGATCTAGGCGAAACCTTGGTCTTTTCTCCTTTCTCCTTCTTCTCTTCTTTTTCTCCCAATGTATCACCCTAAAATGATTTAAGGTGAACTAGAGCTTCGTGAATGTTTCTTGAGTTAATTTTGTGTTAAAATGAGTTATAATGATGTCCTTAGGCAGGGTGTGAAGTTTGGTTAAGTTTGGAGGTCAAACATCCAAGAGCATCCATGACGTTCGCAAGGTGCGCCTTAGAAAGTGCTTGTGTGTCCTTATGTGATTGAGTGAGTTTTACGTGTTCTTTTTATTTGAAATTAGTGTGAGATGTTCCTAAGACCTAGATGACTATGTTTAGGAGCTTAACATCCGGGTAAGACCCCACCTAGAACCCACGAAGGGCCCTAGATAAGGGCCCAAGATGTACACCCAAAACTGCCTAGGCAGTGTCCACCAACGAGACCAATTGACGGCTTGTCTACTTGGTCCGTTGATTGGACCTGCAGGCCTGCAGGATTTGGAAGTTTCAGGCTCAACCAATGAACCACCACCAACGGGCCATTGATGGACAAACGGTCTGTTGGTTGGAGTCGTCTGTGAGACTGCAAAAAAGCTGTTACTTTTCTATTTTGACTTGGGGTGTTTGGTAAATTCACCCCAAGTCTTTTATGACCCTAGGATGATATTTTTAGGGTTTTAAAGTTATATTAGATTATTTTTAAGTCTTATACCTAGACAAGACCCCTCACTTCAAATATGCAAACTCTCTTTCTAAAGGAAAAACTCTCTCAAGTCAACATTGGAGCTAATACTCAAGGAACAACTAGGAGGGCTGGTTGGACGTGTTTCTTCATAAAAGATTAGTGGGTTCCCTTCTCATTGATGTATGGTATTCATTCTTGAACCCTCTTCCATTCAAGGAGTCATTTCAAAAAAAATTCAAAAAGGGTTTTCCGACTCTACCTTCTTCTAGTTTTGATTCTAAGCATGGGTCTTCATGTAAAAGTGTTTTAATGATTCAAATATGTTTCTCCTATAATTATTTGATTATTTTAGTGTCAAAACCCTAATGAACTCATGTTTATGCATATTTCCAACTTTTAGCTTAAGAAATGGGTTAAATGAGTATGGTTTTGTAGTCTTTGAGCTTTGGTTTCTTGTGTTGATATTGATGTTTATCTACTGACCTAAGGGCTATATTATGATGAATTGTTGAAGAAACTATTATAGGTAAATGAATCTTGAATAAAGGGTAAGTTTGTTATGTTGCTTAGATTTATTTATGAAATGCTCTTGAGTGGTATGGTCCACCTTCTTGGTGGCGGTGTTTACTTGATGAATTTGGATATACTTGGTATGTATTGTAAGTGTGGATTTGAAGGCCTAATGTGTGAAATGAATTAATAATAAGATAGTTCTAGTAATGTGTATTATGAAGATTGAATTGCATGTTTTGCTTTGATTATGCCTAAATGAAGTAATGTATATGTTGAGCATGTTAAAGTGTGTAATGTGATGAATGAAGGTCTAAGAATGTATAGAATTGAATGTAAATGAAATGATACTTATGTGCAAGGTGTGTTCACATGTGTACACACACACTTGAATGAATTAATGAAGCTAAGTTAAGTAAAAAGGGGAGTTTTGGGGTGAACACTCTTCGTGAGTTGAGATGAACTGTTTAGTAGCAACCTCACTACATCCTAAGAGCTTTCTAAGATAGGTTGGAGGATGAATACCCTTCGTGAGTTGAGATGTGGTGTTCACTAGTTATTCTTTACCTATAGTATATAATGTTGAGAATCCTTGGGGAATTATGCTTAGCACCGAGAGAATATGAAGAAGGGGTGGTTACACTTCGTGAGTTGAGATGATGTATTCCAATGTACCTCTTGAGATGAGTACTCCTCGGTAGTAGAGAATGAGTTACTTAGTAGCAATCTCCTTATCCCTTAACTATGCGCCCGCATAGGTGTATCTATTTGGAAAACCATGTAAAAGCTAAGAGCATGACCTTACTCTAGGCAAGTGAGGATCCCTCATCCGATAGGGGTTAATATCGGGATTGCATGTCTAGCTCTCATGGTCTATGTCGGTTAAGCTAACCCCCACAAAAGAAATGAAAGTACTAAGTCTTCTAAAAGAGTGTACTATTTAGGGTAGGTAGTGGAATGGGACGCCATCTATCCATTGCACTAGGTAGGCATTCCGAAGGGGGATTCTTGGTGAGTCTTATATCAATTGAGTGATCTAAGTCTTCTAAAAGAGTGTACTACTTAGAGTAGGTGGTGGAATGATACGCCATCTACTCATTGCACTAGTAGGCATTCCGAAAAGGAAGTCTTGGTGTGTTGTTTGAGTGTTCTTCTAATGTTTGGTCATTGAGTGGGGATTCGTTCTCCCGAGGTGAATAAGCCTAAAACTGGGTAGTCTTGGGTTTCACATCCGAGGAGCATCCTTAGAAGTAACATGGCGTACTTGACCTCTCAGAGGTCTTATACAAGCCATAGTTATCATTCATCACATTGACATAGTAAATTTAGCGAAAAATTTAAAACTTTTCATAGCACATCATATGCTAGAAACTTTACTTCATATATATAAAATATCTTATTACATACTTAGACCTTAAGTGTCTTTGCCATCTTAGAATCAATAACATTAGAGTACATTAGGGACACGACCCTTACTACATAAGCATAAGTATACAACTTATAAAACTTTACGGTAAACATAAGTAGGAGATCCTTGAACTTAAGGATTCATATAATTGAGCTTGAGAATCATCTATCAATCTCTTCATCATTCAAGACATCCTTTAAGCATCTATAACCTACACTTTGTGTAAAAATTAGACAAGAATGGGATTAGCACAAGAATGCACTAAGTATGGCAACCATGCAAAAACATGCATTTAAAAGGGACATTTTCTTGAAATCATACTTCATGCCTTTTTGAGTAAATCTTCATAAAACCTTTAGTCAATTGCATTCATATCATTCCCATACTTTATAAAAGCATAATCAAAGGCCAAACGTTATATAAAATCACATATAGAATTTATTACATTTTGAAGTCACATTACAGTGAACTATTCCTATTTTACAGTGAACATACTTTTCTTTTATTCCTTAACCTCCCAAGTAACCCTTTAGTGATACTTGGTGCAATGCATCACCTTAAGGTCACAAGGAAAGCATACATACCATCTACACAAGGCAACACATACCATCATAGAAGTATAGTATAACATAGACATATTTAAGCCAATACCATAGGACAATTACAGTAAGCTACCTTCAACTTGCACATATACCGACTTCACTTCACATCAATGCATTATAAGACCTTACTCATAATCCTAATCTAAGTCTACTAGTGCAATGTATATGTGAAGCCCCATAACCTCACACATACTTAGTAAACCTATCATAAGACCACAAGCCTTACCATCCAATTCATACATCAACAAGTAAGTGAAGACAACTTCATTCATGTCAATACAAGACCTTCATCATATAGTCTTTTAGACCAACATAGTGCATATAATGATAATGTCACATCATATAAACTCATACCATGCACATCTTCATCATAAGTAGACAAATACTATAATGTCATGCACAAAGACATAATCATAATCATATACATTAGGTCACCTCTCTAGGACTTCCTAAGGAGCTACTTGTGCAATGTCTAGATGGGTTCATTACTTCCACCTATCCTAAGTAACCTCCCTTAATTCATCCTTGTTAGGATCCTAGTTATTTACTTCCATTGTCTATTTTACTTTAGGAAAACTATAGCCTTAACCGACACTAAGACCATGGGTGCTAAACATGGAATTTGGTGTTTGTAGAGACTTACACCAATGGAAGGTGTTCCTACCTAGACAAGGTAGAACATTAACATACATCCTAGCATCCTAAGTGAATTCACTTTGCTAGATCCTATGTGGCAAGCATAGTTTATGGAACTAAGAGATAGGTATAATCCCTCTACATGCCATTGGCAATTGGGGCCTCATCTCATGAGAAAACATGGGTGAAGCTTCCTCAAAGTGAAGTTACCACCTCATGTGGGTCCATAGGTGAGTATTCCTCTAAGGAAAGTCAACACTCTATAAGGGACAAATGGTGAATCTTCCTCCAAGGGAAGTCAACACCTCTCAATATCAAGTTCACTCGGTGCTAAGCTAAGTTTCCTTTATTGAAAATCCATTATTACATTTTTCGTAAAACACAGGCTTAGAATATTTGATTCACATACGCTTATAGCATACTCAAGCACCTATCTAGTTATAGAGTAATCTTGGGCACCCCTCTCAAGGCCCCTCTATTAACTAGATTTTCATAAATGTGTGTGAGTGTATACATAGATGTGAGCAAACCTTTCACATAACACATAATGCCACACATGTTCATATATCAATGCATAAGTCTATAGGTATAACAACATGAACAATCCTTTCATATAAATCCACTAAGACTCTATGCACATTCATACTTCATCATATCATATAAATCATACTCATAACATGTCTATACATTCATTTTCATGTACATAGAAACCAAACCTAGGAACTATCCTATCAAGCTACACATATGCAATGCATAGACAAGGTCCCATACCCTTTCCCATACTAGTACACCTATCAAGTCATCCTAGTAAGGAATACATACCATACTTCACATACACATACTTTACATGCATAGTAGTAGACACTAGTGAATATGAGAACAACCTTTCATTAGACACTATGAACATTTACTACATTGTAAGCATGCATAGTGTGTGAGTGTGTGTATACATTGATCAACATGATCACATAATGGCTATCAACAACACATTTGAGGCAGCCACCCTCTTAAGACCACAATACTCTTCCAAGCATAGACCATACAACACACAATAGCATAGGAGACCAGTCAACTTCATATTACACTTAAGACTCCTAACTTTGGCGATCCATGCATTCGCATAAGGGTACATAGGTAAGGGATTATTAACCACTTTAATTCATTAATTGAAGTACCTACACTTTACCCTAACATGGATATACACATGCTTACACAATAGCCATACAACCTAAATCACAACTAGAATAGGAAAAGTAGGCATAAGCTTCACATAGTGTGATCATCACCACTCATTCATATAATCATCAATTTGCCTTCAAGGCCATGGTCAACACATATATAATGACATAAAGTAAACACCTCCACCATAAGTGGACCATACCACACAATGTCATACAAGGCTTCATCCATTAACAATATTATAAGGAAAGTAGAGGAGATAGACATCCTTACCACTTTCTCACCCTTTGATCATCATTGATCATTACACCTTGTTTATCAACAATTCATATATAGGGAAGTATATATGTACTTTAATCATAAAATAAACCATGTACGAGTTACTAAAAGATCGCACCATAACATAATACAAGACATCTCATATGTACTAGAAAGTAGAGAGTCTTAGATCACTTACTAATATGCTTTACTTTGATTACCATGTCTAACATTCATAATATACCAATAATGCCAACCTAGGGAAGTATCTAAAACCATATAATTCACGACAATATCATGCTTCATATACCCCAAATAGAGATCACATTATGTTCATAGCATTATCAACTTTTAGGCTAAATCATGTAGATTAATCCTTACCAAGGTTCCTTTAATTTGATAATCAAGGGTTTATACCCATAATTCATTCATAACATCAACTTAAAACAGTAGTTATAATCATCTTCTCCCACTCGAATTCATCATTCAACCAATTAAAAAGCAATGCTACAGTGAACTCCTAGAATGCTAAACTAGGCATGTTCAATTCTTCATACATTGATCCACATGGATCCTTTATCATCAATTAATCATAAATTCACGTAAATAACAGTAGATATAGACAATTCAACGTAAGAGAATCATAATTCAACCATTAACAAGCCATGATCACAATGCCCATGCAAGGGCTAAATCGATTTAGGGAAGGAACATGGGTTCATCATGCAATTGGATTAAAATCACATTCAAACCAATACATTAACATCAATTCATCATAATTTAACCATTTAAAATGTTTTTTAGAAAGAACCCATGGCTAGATTGAAGATGAAGAACTTTGATCATGAAATCTCTTTTGAAACTTTGAGATTAACTCTCTAGATGGAAGGATAACTAGAATGAAGGATCACCATACCTTTGTTTAGTTGAAAACCTTTAAAACTTGGTGAATTATCCATGGAAATCCAAGCTCCAAGTTGTTCTTGAGCATCACCAACAATGGTGGTTTCTAGGGAGAATATTTTTTGAGGGAAAGGTTTAATTCGTGAGAAGGAATTGGGAATGGGTTGCTCACGTGTTTGACCCTTAATACACCCAAAAATAGGTAAATAAATCAATTAGGGTCAGTTTAGGACGTGGGATGAATTTCCCATTCACCCCTTAAGTGGGCAGTGCGCAGGCAGCAGTTGCACCAGCCTGCATCGACAGACCCAACGACGGGGCATTGGTACATCGGCGTGTCGTTCTTTGCCATCCGTCGATTGGGTCTGAGGCTGTCATTTGGTCAAGACTTCCCCAGGATAAGTGAACATTGACGCCTCCCCATCGACGGGGCGTCAGTCAACCCACGGAGCGTGCATTGGTCTCATCGATTGACACTGCCAAGGCAGTGTCTCGATAGCCTTGGTCCTTCTTGTGGAACCTTTTGCGGGGCCCTTTAGAAGTCGTACCCAAACGTTTCCAACATAAATACAAACCTTAACAAGTTTAGACCTTCCACATCAGTTTCACCCAAAATAAATACATGTAACACGTCCAAACAGGCTAGGCCCCTTCAAGACATATACATGCATGTCTTAAGGTTATCTTTCGAACGTCGTGGACGTTTGACCTCCAAACTTCACTAAACTACATATAATACCATTAAACATCATTATAACTCATTTTAAGACTTTATGAGCTCATGAAATACAAATATAAGCACGCATAGACACATGAGGCACATAGGTGACTAGTCGTCGAACGTCTTGGTCGTCCCTTGACGTTCGACTTCCAAATCACCTCAAACTTTACACACTGCATCAATATCATATTATAACTCATTTTAGAACATTATAACCTTAAGACAAAAATGTTAGGCTCTAGACACCCTAACTCATTTTGGGGGTCTTACATTGGGGATCATCTAGGTGTATTGAAGGAAGTGTATGGGCGTTTCCTTCATGTATTACCTTGGTGAGTCTTAGTATAACCTTATCTAGGGAAACTCCTACAGAAATGAGTTCACTTCTTCTTGGCTTGACTTTGGGAGTTCACTGTTTTGGGATAAAATGAATTCACTGTAAGTTGAAGGGGTTCATTGTATCAATTTTGTAGCTTACTGTAAAATGGTCCTTTTGTGTAAGATTATGGAAATACTTCTTTAAGTGTTAAATGTTGATTCCTATATTGTTTACTTCTATATTCATTAATCTTTTACTTATTTGTCATGAAAGTGTATTTATACAAAAATGTCCCATTTTGCATATTTTTGCATATGGCATACTTAGTACATTATCTGTACTAACTCCATACTTTTTCTATACTCTATAAGTATAGGTTTTGGAAGCAAGGTTGAAGTATAGAAGGCAAAGCTTGGGAAAGATTCTCTCAAGACTAAGTATGTCATCATATATCGAGGGCATAGTTCTATTTCTTAGTTTTTGTTATTAAGACTTATTATGTATTTCTTTTAATGTAAAGGGTCGTGTCCCTAAGATATTATGTCGAGTCTCTAAGTTTGGCTTGTGACGATGATATTTCCTTAGTATTATGAAAGAATTCCTCTTTATATTAAATGTCGTGAAAAGTTTTAAATTTCGCACTACTTTTCATGTCTTATGCAATGAATGATAGTTAAAGAGCTTGTACAAGACCCCAAAGGGTCAAGTACGCCTTGTCCCGATCCAAGGGTTCTCCCTAACTTCTAGGGGGTACTTGCGGGTCATGACACCTAAGCCCTAAGCGTATTCAATTTTCTAAAAACTGAATTAAGGCTTAAGTTTTTCCCTAATAAACCCTTAAAACAAATTAGGAAATACTAAGGTGGAAAGACTACTTTACCATTACTAAAATCCGGATTGGACTTTCCTCAA
Organism: Solanum lycopersicoides; assembly: GCA_022817965.1. NCBI lineage: Eukaryota > Viridiplantae > Streptophyta > Magnoliopsida > Solanales > Solanaceae > Solanum > Solanum lycopersicoides. The sequence continues at coordinate 14,848,473 of CM040621.1, forward strand.
TCCAACAGCCCAACTTCCGAAAGGAATATCTCCCTCATACGACATCGAAATGTTCAAACTCGGCGCCGTTGGAAAGATCTTCCCAAGGGCTTTCCAACCATATGAAGAATTCACCATAAATTCTTCTGAGCTGGAAGTTATGGTCGTTTGAAAATGACCAAAAACTCACTTTTAAAATCTGAAAATTTTCTACATTTCTCTTTTTATTTCTAAAAATGGTTGTCCTTGGTTTCCTAAATTATTCTTAGTTATTTCAAGTTACAAGATGTTACACTCTTCCTCCGTCACCTCTATCACCAAATCAACGATTTGATATGATGAATTGAATATCATTACCGATGATTACAATTTCATCAAATCATATATTTATATAAAAGAGAACCCTAGGCCCGCCTATGTGGCGACACCACAAGCAAGGATTCTCTTTAAATTTATTTTATTTTCAAAACTAGTCTTCCTTTTTCATGAAAAGTTGTGACTTTTATGAAATGTCCTAACTGTTTTCATGAAAAGTTGCGACTTTTATGAAAAGTTGTGACTTTTAATGAAAAGTTGCTACTATTATGAAGAGTCGCAACTTTTACGAAACATTGTGTCCTTTCTGAAAGGTTTTAACTTTTCCAAAGAATTGTGCCCTTTCCGATAAGACACATTAATCATTTTTTTTACAAATTCCATTTGTTGTCTATAAAATAGAGAATTACAATATGCATTCAATGGGCTCGATTTGTATCATTCTATTTCATTTTAATGTTCCATATCCTGGTACATATTTTACAATAATTAGTTTATGCTTATTTTATTGATTGCTATTTTTGAGTATATGTTTTAAACTTTGCTATTTATGTTTATGTAAAGTTATTGTTATAAGTATTTGTTAGTACAGATTATGTAACAAATGTCAATTGAATATTCAAGCAACTTTTCTCTACTGAAATTGTTGGATGTACATTAAAAAGGGTCTTTTCAAATCTCAAATTTCTTCATCAACAACGTTATTCCTTCACATACAAGGATATGATTTTGTGTTCTTCAGAAAATCCTCTGAGAGTTAATAACTTTGCATGCCCATATTTTTTTATTATGTTGTTATTTATTTTTACTTAATTTTATCACTGAATATTATGATTACTTTAAGGATTGAAAGTTGATTGAAGTGTTAGTCAGTTTTTTGAGGTATGTTATTTCAAAACATAAGAACTTTTCTGGTTAGAGTGATTTGTTATCATCATTGAATATCTTATAGTTTACTCCCTTTAATGTATGTTTTTTCTCGCTGTTATGTTGTCTCCTTATAATTATATTGATTTTTTTTGTTTGTATGTATATAATCTGACTATGATAACGATTTCGTCCTTTTAAGCTCTTCTAAATATTTTTGTTTTAAGTTATGACTATTTTCGTCAATATTAATTTGAAGAATATGAAACAAAACCTACTCTAAATAAAACTAATATCTTAATCTACAAAAGATATGTCTATTAACATAGATTTATTATTTAATTTTCGAGAATATTTCTTTAACATGAGTCTAGAATCCAACATTTTGATCTATTTGTACTTTCATAATGCAACAAGCATACGTAAAAATTCCCAAATAAGTCATAAAGTTTCATTGATGAAGCATCCGAAAGGGTCTTCCGCAGTTTAATGAAGAATGAATTTATATAAGGGTCAACAATATAATTTTGTTGTTGTTCCAAATTTATTTCTCCTTCTATAAGTTTTCGTTAGAGTAATAAATTAATGATAACGAAAAGTGGTGAACATTTGACCTCAGACAAGTAGATTGTCTCTTAAAAAATTATTTATGTTGTTGCATTCTACATTTTTAAACGGTCTTAATTTATTTATAACTAATATTGATTATCGAAAATTTCACATAAATATCTTTACGCAAGGAGTTATTCTAACCATAAAAATTATAAGATTCTATATTTTTCATGTACAAAAAAATAAATAGAAAAAGTGATGTTTAATTGCTACATAAAAACATCACTCAATTTTAACAAGTTAATTATATCATCAAATATATAATATGATAAGTTATGTAAAAGATAAAAATAATTAGATTATCAAGATATTTTTAATCATTAATTATATATTTACAATTCTTGAGATATGTGATAACATCAAATCATTAGTTTCTGTAGAAATGTTCTAAAACCCTACAACAATTTTACTTTTTTTTCTTTATAAAAGCGATTATTGGAAATGTTGTTCAAAAGGTAAATTACCTAGTATATACTAAAATAATAAACAGTGGGAGTATTATTCAAGCTCCAAGACTACTTTTATTTCTAGGTCTCCTTTTGGGTAAATTAATAGTATAGTATGTACATGAGTACAAAAAGGATGATAAAAACATTTTAATTATTTTATCAAAATCAACGCATTATTTGATCACTATGTTTCATAAAGAGATGAGTTCTTGAATGATAATTAAGAAAATAAGACTTAGGATCAAAAGAGATGAGTTCGGAGCTGATGAAACTTATAGAATTTTATTTCAAAACTCGAAACTTCCATTGTTACTGAAAATCACTTTTAAACAACTTAAACATTCCAAAACTAAAAACTTTCAAAAACATAGCTTTTCAATAATATTTTCAAACCAACTTCACAAGCCGGATGGAAATGATTGGGGACAACTATCAGGAGGGATAAAATTTTAATTTTACGAAAAAAATTGAAAATAACCTTCGAATCATAATAATATTAAACAAAAATAAATTATTTTTTATTTGTCTGTTTTAACAAATCAAAAAGTTCTATTACTTTTCCTTATTATTTTTAATGATTTTAAGGAAAGTGTCAAGTTAACATGAATCAAATAGTGTGAAATGGTGAAGAGAGCAATTACTTACGTTTCGCGTTTCCACCAAAGCACACTCTCCTTTGAATATATGCATTGTGCCTGATATTTAACAAGGTAGGACAGTAAAAACGTACTCATATTCAATATATATTAGTCTAATTTTTAATACTTAATTTTATTATTTCCATATTTATATATATTTTATATATAAATTTACTTGATATAACGCTTTGTTTTGTGGCCTTTTAAAACAAAATGCTCTCAGCATACGATAAAAAGATTGAAATCCGTTGACTCAAGTCAATGACTATATATATTTCACGATATTTACTTAAGTACGAAGTAAGGTGTAAAATCAACATTACAATATAGGGTAGTTGGGTAGGTTCACTAATACCAGTATATCACATCAAAGTAAAAACATATTATTACTTATGTTCCTAATTACTTATCCATTTTTCTTTTATAATAATTCATAATTACCTGTTCATTTTGACAAATCAACAAAGAACACTTTTTTTATCTATTATACCGTCAATTAATTATTTTGAAAAAGGTAAAACTTTTTTGAAAAACTTAAATTTTTATTTCACACACTTCATAATTAATAGGGGGAAAATGATAAAGTCACTATGTCATTATTATTTTTTTAATAGGTGTGTCAATTCAAGAATGGACAAATAATTATGGACATAGAGAATATTATCTAAGCTCCAAGATTACTTTATTTATGTCTCCTTTGGATAAATTAACTGTATATTATTTTCCCCATTCCTATTTATATATCATACTTACTAACAATAAATATTTATCATTTCACAAAATGAATGCATAAGTGACATTATTCTTTCTATTTTACCCTTTGAAAGTTACTAGCATTGAGAGTATACACTTGTCCAATATAAAAAAGTTAAGTACTATTAATTTGACAATAGGGAGTTGCTCGGATGATAAGCACCCCTCACTTCCTACCCGAAAGTTGCGAGTTCGAGTCACTAAGGGAACAAAATGAGTGGGAGCTCATAGGGAGGGGGAAAAAGTACTATTAAATTATTTCATTGATCAAATTAGTAAATAAAAATAAATTAATTCATATTTATTTAACGAAAATTTGACTTCAATAGAATATTAAAGGGAGAATGCACAAGTACCACCTCAACCTATGCCCGAAATCTCAGAGACACATTTATACTATACTAAGGTCCTATTACCCCCCTGAACTTATTTTATTAATAATTTTCTACCCCTTTTCGGCCTACGTGGCACTATCTTGTGGGGCCAATGTTGATTGACTTTTTTTTTCAAGCTAGTACCACGTAGGTCGAAAAGGGATAGAAAATTACTTATAAAATAAGTTCGGGGGTAATAGGATCTTAGTATAGTATAAGTGTGTCTCTGAGATTTTGGACATAGATTAAGGGGATACTTATACATTTTCCAATATTAAATAAATAAAGTACAATTTTAAATTTATATAATTTCTTAAAAGAAGATGGAGAATATGAATAGGAAAAGAACGATATAAAGCATTATAGTCATTTTTATCAAAATCAATGCACTACTTGGTCACACACACTTAACAATATTTAACACTTCAACGTAACTTGTCTTCCCTTTTAGAAACAACTATGGAATTTTATTCACACAAATTCAATAATCTTCCTATTAAACTAAGTTTCACATGATTTTTTGGTCATCAACATTTATAAGTTAATTTTAATAAAAATCAATTGTATGTTACTCACATCAATCCTGTATTATGGTTAGTAAGTTTGAAGCCTAGTCAATATGGCGATTCATATCCGACTTTTCTCCATTTTTTTCTATCTACTTTCTCTATTTTTTTCTATCTATTTTCACATGTTTGGATACGAGACACATGACATAGATAAAATTGATGGCTAAAATTTATTTGATTAAAATAAAATTCTAATTATTATTTAGATAATTCATATTTAATGAAAAATTAGTAATGCCACAAGCCCACAATCATTACAATATATTATTTTAGGAAAAATTAGTAAATTAGTCACAATTCCTAACTTAATTAGTAAAAACATCTACACTTTAAAATATTTATTCAAAACGTCAAAATGTCAATATTTTAAAAATAATTTATATCCAAATACTATTATTTGTTTTTCCTTTTATTTCTCAGAACAGTCCAACATTAAATATATTCACTACTCATTTAGACTTCTTCTAAACTTTAATAGCATTAAATTTATTTTCATCTTTATGATTTTCAAATATTTTTTCTCTTTCATCATTTTGACCATTATTCTCTCTCATTGTTGAAAAAGAATTAATTATTCAAGTTCTTATCAATTTGTTCAGATCTATCTATAAATTCAAGAAATCTCTCAATACATAAAGGTATTTTTTAAATTATCATTTATTTTGCGAGATTTTACGAGATTTTATTTTCGAAATAAAAAATTATGTTGAATTTTGGATTGTATGTATTACAGATTTTTCGTCATTTTTTCGATTTTTATGTGAGTTTGTTAATATACTCATCAAATATTTATGCATTTCTGAATTTTAGTATTTGAAACACTATTTTTATGATTTTATTTTCATATTTGAGATTTAGTAGTTGTAATTTGTAGTAATCCACATAAGCATTCATACATAATATATTGTTTGATTTTTTTTGTATATTCATATTTAATAATTTCTAATTTTGCTTATAGGGTTATTAATTCACAAATAAACACAAATTCAGATTTGAATTTGGTGAAAAGAATTGGAAAAAAGGAACATATCAGACGAAGAAGAAAGAGAGAGTCAAAGAAGAAGGTTGCGAAATTGTATTCATATCAGAATAATATTCATATTAATTTTTGTTTGTCAATTATTTTTCTTTTACTCATCATTTGTATTTTTATTAAGAATATTGTATTTCTTTTTTATTTGTAGTCATTCAAATATATATCTCATATGTATTTTTATTTCTTAAGCATATATGTATCCTATTTTTTAACAGTCAATTTGTATTTTTTTAGAATATTGTATTCTGATTATATCATTTTCACTGTGTATGATATCTCATATGAATTTGTATTTCTTAAACATATACGTATCCTGTTTTTCAACAGTTAATTTGTATTTTTTTAGAATATTGTATCCTGGTTATACTATTTTACTATGTATGCTATCTGTTTTTCAGAGTTTCTTTCATAGTCAATTTGTATTTATTTTTTTAGAATATTATATCCTTCCTCAATAAATTTATTATTTCCACCAAGTATGCTATTTTCCCCCCAAAATTTTGTACCCTTTCATAAATCATATTCATATATATTGAGATACGTGTATATATATATGGATACAATTTTGATCACCAAAATACAATTTGTAGTTTGAAAGAAAAAAATCAATTTTAATTTGAATGGTAAAGTGAGCACATAAAATGAAAAAGAATTGGTATAAAATTATAATGAAAACATAACAAATGAAAGTTGATCTAATAGAATGAAATTTTTTTTTTTTTTTGAAATTGTAAATTATGAGAATTTTATGTGATATGTTCCTTTTCTAAAAAATGTTATCTCACTTTTTCATCATACTATTTTTTTTTTGTATTTTATATATTATTATACAATATTCTAAATAAAAACTAGAATAAATATAAATACAAATAAAATACCTATTGAAATGAATACAAAATACAAGATTTTCGAAGAAATAAATAAATACACATGAAAAAAATATACGAATACAAATATGTTTCTTAAAATAACTATAGATTCATTTGGCATATCTTGTAATGAATACAAACTAATAAAAAAAAGATTAAGATTATGGAGAGAAAAAAAAGTTTGAGTTTTATTTGAAAATGTAACTGATGAGAAAATTAAGTGATCTTACTTTTTTTTGAAATATTCTCTCCCTTGATTTTCTCCCTTTTGTTATTAAATAATTGTATTATTTAAATAAAAGTAAATAATAAAAACATAAATAAGATACATAAAAAAATTAAAATTTTGACATTTTTACTAAATATTAAAAGTGTTGCTAATGAGCCTCCTTAAATGTTAAAATATTAACATTTTGAAACATTTCTCATTATTTTATCCATAAATATAGTATAAAAAACTCTCTTTTCTATTATTTGTTTTCTCTACGAGTACTTATGTGTTAGCATTATCATAATTGCTTTTTTTTTTTTTTTAAAGAAAAATATAATTTTATTCCATATTTGGTTTAGTCTTTTCTTAGAGGAAAACTTTGGAGATTTATAATTTAAAGATCTCAATTCTCATAGCATAATAACACAATAACTTTCATAATATACACGTTTAAGAGCTTATTTATGGGGAGATTTATTCTCTCAATAATTTATAACATTTTTCTTTTATATTAGTTTTAATATGATAATATTATGTTTTTAGTGTAAGTTTTTGTCGACTGATTTATCAACTATATGATTTGCAATTGTAAGTTTCTGCATGACGCTCTAATCACCCTGCGAACCCAACATTATGTTTTGTTTATTTTTTTAACTGAGTTATTCTTAGATTGCAATTTTGAACTTTTTTTCTTTAAAAATTGGTAATCACATACAATTATTCGCAAAAAAATATACTCATAGGAAAAAAAATTAAAAAATAAAATATTCTATGATATATTTAGGACAAAAACAGAAGATAATGCTAGTAAGAAAAAAAAAAGAATTTTTTTTATAACATATTTATGGACAAAATATGTATTTTTATGATTGTGGTATTACTATTTGTCCGTCATCAACATTTATAAGTTAATTTAAAAATCAATTGCATGTTATTATTCACATTTACAGGTGTCAAAAAGGCGGGCTGGGTTGAAACTGGAGATATTAAAATGGGTTGAAATAAAAATTGATTAGATCTTGACCCACCCAAGTTTACTTTAGGCTCAAATGGGTTGGGTTCAAATGGAATAAAATACGAATTTGGTCTTGACCCGCCCAATTTGACCTGATTAATCTCAATAATTTTAACATAGTGATATTTAATTTTTATAGTCACAATTCGAATTTAAGTTCAAGATTTTTTTTTAAAAGTAACAAATTGATAGATAAATCCTAAAAGATGTTAAATTAGATAATAATCAATACCTTTAATATAAGAACATATTTTAGTAAAGAGTTCTAAAACGGATTGAAATTGGAGATTGAATTGAGTTCAATTGAGGATTCTCTTCAAATGGGTTAGACATGATTGTGTTGAGATTGAACCTAATTCAAATTATCTTGAGCTCAACGCTTAAAATTCTAGACGGGTTGGACGGGTTCTTTATGTTTGGGTTCATTTTTGACACCCCATTCTTATATTATGGTTAGTAAGTTGAACCCTACGTCATTACGGCGATGTCATCTTCATATATATAACTTGTCTCATTGAATTATATAATCTAAAATAAAATAAAGATGCTATATATATATATATATATATATATATATATATATGTAAAATAGTGTCGATAAAAGAGCCCATATTTTGGTAACCTGCCTAACCCGCTAGATCATATTTAATGGATTGGGTGAGTAATTATCAACCCATATTTAACCCATAAAATATGGGTAAAATATGTGTAAAGTATGGATTAGTCAGGGGCAGACCTACGTGTTGAGTTTTGGATGCTCGAGCACCCATTGATCCCGACGAAAACTTTGTATATGTACATAGAAAAATATTGAAATGTTATAAAACGTATTTCTCAGCACCCCTTGAACAAAGGGTCCCGTGGGTGCGCTGGTTCAAAACTTGAATTTTAAAGTCCTTGGGGGTCGTTTGGTGCAAAGATGCATAATGTAGGGATTACTAAGGCATGAATTAGTAATGCAGGGTTTAGTAATACAATGATTGGTTTTTATCAAGTGTTTGGTTCATTGTTTTCCATTCAATCTTATATTTGATTTAAAACTCTTGAAAAAGTTTCTTTCCTATTATACCCTTGATTTACTATGATATTTTATATTTTATTTAATTTGTCAAGTTAAATATTAAAATATATAAAAAATTATTGATTTTAAGGTGTGATATGTCACCGTAGAGATCCTTGATAGCACAGTATATTTCTAATCTTTTTGTTGGTCAAATATACCTTAGACTTAACATAGTTTTGAGGCTACTTAAATTGTTTAAATAGAAAAAGTTTATTATTTTTTATTTTTTAAAAATAAGTTCAACTGGTCAATCGACGAATTACATTTAAAAAAACGAAAAATATCAATCAAATATAACTAATCAAACATGGAGACAAAAAAAATAATTTTGTGAAATTATCAAATTACATGGAACGAATCTGAAGAATTTAAAAGAAAAAGTATAAATATTCTAATATAAACAAAAAAGACCATCAAATTACAAAACAAAAAATTAGGAAAATGATTTGGGGATCGGATAGTTTAGTCATTTAGGGGTCTTATCCAAGAATTGTTAAACCTTGAATTAATTATCCCTCCCTTTTATAGAGGTAAGATAAGACCTTGTATATAACTAATTCATGCATTAGGTTAAATAAAGTAACCAAATAATATTTTTGTTTGACTAAATTTTAATCCATAGACTATTTTAATTAATATCTCCTACCAAACAGGTTTTTAGGTCCTTACATATAGGGTTTGAGTCCCGGTAAAAGCGTATCTTTTGTTGAAAAAAGTCAAACTGAACTTTTTCATAGTTTTTAACTTCTTTTAATACTTTTTCACTCTAGATTTTTTGCTGATTTCTTTTATGTTTTTCCACTTTTCTATTTTTTGTATTTCATTTACTAGTTTAATTATAAAAATATTAGTAAGCATCTAGATTTATTATTTTTTTGGCTAGCAACTTTATGTTAAAGGAATTGAGCACCAACTATCATCAAATCTTAGATTCACCACTGAGATTAGTCAAATAAGTTAAACTTTTAATTTTTATTTACTATAAATTCAAGATATCACTAAAAATATTGTAATCTCTTTTGTTTTTTATGTTCTTCTATAAAACTAATTATTTTTCACTATAATTGAAAATGTAAAGTCTTTGACACTCCAAATATACATATTTTAAATGTACATTTAATTTGTTACTTATAATCATATTTTTTTTATATGTTTAATTTTATATTGGATGATAAATAAAAATATAAAATAAGCAAATCATGTATTAGTTTTGACATTGCTTAAAGTGCATTATGCATGTTTTATTCCTAAAATGTAATTATTCATTTACTTTGAATTAAAAATATTTCCCCTTGTTATTACATAATTATATTTTATATTGAAAAGTTATAGGATTTTTTTTTTTACTTTTATAATACAACAAAAATAAAAATGAAGCATTTTTCAACATTTTTCATCTAAAAAAAGACGAACATTTTCTTCATGTTGAATTCTTAAGTGGAGTACTATTTACTCATGAAAACATGGGTAAACTAGTACTTTACCCAGCCCATTTATTACCCAATTCAGTTTTACCCATATCAAATATGAACATATTGAATTATTATCCATTTTATGTTAGACTCATTTTCAACCCGTCCAAATAAGAGTATAATAATGTGGGTGATGAGTGGGTGGCATCTAACTCTTCCTCTCCTCTTTACGACGATTGTGATAGTTAGGTCAAGAAGGTAATAGAGTATAGGTTCTTCTATAGTATATATCACAATAAAGTACAAACATATTATATAAGCTTCAAAACGACTTTATTTCTATGTCTCTTTTGGGTGAATTAATTGTATAGTATATGAGTAGAAAAAGGATGATCAAGGGCATTTTAGTCATTTTGTCAAAACCAAAACACTACTTGGCCACACATAATTAACAATGTTCAACACTTATACGTAACTTACGTTTTTCTTTTAGCAACAAATATGGAGCTTTGTTCACACAGGTTCAACAATCTCAAGCTAATTTTACATGATCCACTAGTTATTATTATTCATTGGTTAATTTAGAGATTAATTGTTTGTCACCCACATAAATCGAATATTTTTATTGATTAAAATTTACTGTCTTTGAAGCCAGGATAAAATCTAAAGATAGAAAAATGAAACGTAGATGGCAAAGGAGCTAATTAGCTTAACCCTAAGTCATTATGTCACCCTCATATAAATATGAATGTGTGTCCTTTTTTAACTGTCAAATAATCTGTTGATATTCATAGTTCAAGTAATAAGAGAGCATATTTTACTTTCCTAGATATTTTTCTATCAGTATAATATAGAGAGTTGGGTGAAAAATTATTATAAAATATAGTAACTGACTAAATATAATTAATAGCGGAATAGCTTGGGATCCCCTAAATTGATCGACTTTTTCTTTTCAAGAAAATGATCAAAATGGTTGATTTATTTGGTCTTTGGTATGTTAGCACTTAGTAGAGGCGGAGCTAAGATTAAGAGTTTGAGGGTTCTAAATTGTAGGATAGAAGAAAATAATATTTAAAAACATGGGTTCGACCCACAATACTAGTGTGAAAAATATTTTCTCCATTTTACTTTTGTGCATCATTAACTAGGGGTGTATAAAACCGAACAAAAAATCGAACCGAAAATCGAACCAAATCGCAAATCGAGTCAAACTGGAAAAAAACCCCGACTATATTTGGGTTGGGTTGGTTTCAAAAAAAAAAAACCCCGAGACCAAACCAACCCGACATGATTTTTAAATATCTCTTTTACTTTTTCATAGTTTTTATATTTTAATATACTTATTTCATCTTTGGAAGTTAGAATTCTTAATGATCTAATAAAGATTATAGTCCATACATGTTGGTAATTATAATAAAGTTTAAATAAAAATCAAATTAATACTAATACAAAAAAAAAATCAATTCAACACTAAGAATGACAATAATATTGAATATTTGTTTTTTAGTTTTACATAGATTTAGACAGTTAAAATACATGATCTAATTTTACTTTCTTTTAATATTTAGTCATGTAACTAATACTTACAAAACTTATTTTAGCATGATTTAATACTTTAAATTATGACCAATTTCATTATGACTTATTAATTTGCAATATTTGTTTTACGCGATTTTATTATTATTTTGAATATATTTTAGTGTCATTAATCATATCATATTTTTTGTTATTTTCTTGAAAAATAACTTAGATGGTTGCATTTTGGTAGGACTAAAAAAATATTTGAAGTACAAGTAAATTATATGTTTGTATGAATACTTTATCGAAACCCCCCGAAGAAATTCGAAGTTGAAAAACCCGACTTTTATTGGTTTGGTTTGATTTGATTTATAAATTCATCAAAAATCCGACACAAATGGTTTGAATTGTTAATTGAAAAAGCTGAACCAACTCGATCATGTACACCCCTACCGTTAACAATTATAGTCCTTAATGTTCATAAGAAGTGTATTGTTTTGATCCCTGCTCTCAAAACTAAACATATTTGTGAAAAGTCTTTGTTAGGTTTAACCCTCTTTCATTGAGCCAATCCAACACCAATTATATAATTGTCTTCATGTGTAATGATTATCGAAATTGGGCATCAATTCAGTATTTTTGTGGATCATTTTAATTCTAGGGGTACTAATTAATTATTGTTATATGTGGTTATTGTTAGAAATTTTTATTATTATAATATGTGGTTCAATTAATGTAAAGTTCATAACTAATATTTAATATTCAAAAGATATTTTTATCTTAGGTTAACATTGGAGGGAAAATGATGAGTGGGTAGGGCCAATCAATATAGAATGTAGAATTAAAGATCACATGTCAATTTCAGAAATAATTGAGTTATGTACTTCTACTTAATTGACTTGAGAAAGATAAAGACATATATGAGCTTGCATTATTTGAGTATAATAAATATCAATGTGGGTGATGAATAGACCAGTGAGGAAATGACTCATTTGTGCTATTTAAGGGGAAAATTTTATTTTGTACTATGCACAAATATGATGTGGCTGACACTTTTTTTTATTTATATCAGGCTATACTTATATTATGTCAAATGGACCAAATTTTCTACTGTAACACTTTGGAAATGTCATGACTTATACTAGAGCTTAATCTATTAAATAATGTTTAAATGATGTTTCCAGACCTATATTAATGTAATAAACTCATTTGGTAAAGGTTAGAGCCAAAACGACAAAGAAAGACCTTGACGTCCGGAAACTAGCTAATTTGAACTAGTTGACGTCCCTATGTTTGGTGAAGGTTTTGAGGTGTCAAATGAAGTCCAAAACTTGTAAAGAGACCTTGGATAGGTAGTATGTAGTACAAAGGGTCCAAACGTCCGGTCACGACACCCCAAGGACCACCCGAAGGGTCCTTGGGGAGGACCCCAACATGGGTAGGCAGGCTGCCTGCGCGAACAAGATTGGGACTTGAGGTGTGCGACGCACAGCCTGCACGCAGGGTTCTGCCTCAAGATTTGAGAGGCAGCCTCGTATCGCGAGACTGACATGCACCTCACTGCCTCAACCAAAACTTTCAGAAAATAAAGGGAATTGGCCCCGCGACGCGCAACCACTTCCCAGAATCGTTAAAATCATATTTTTGGTAATTTAACTTCTTAAAAAGACCCATTGAAATGGAGGGTCTTTTGGATAATTCATAGGACGACTATATATGGATATTAGGTCAATTTTAGACTACTTTTACACGTCCAAATCAGATTCAAACGAAAATTCTCTCATCTCTCAAGAAACGCTCTCTTTTCCAAACTCCATTGAAGAACAAGAAGAGCTTAAGAAAGAAGACGAAGACATCAAGGTTTTCATCCAAATTTTCGTGGATTCTTCATCTATAAGGTATGGGTTTTTCACTCTTGGGATTCCTTTCCCAAGAGATCCTTTCAAAGAAAAGTTTTCAAGAAATTCAAATACTAGAGTTTTTACTCTACAAAACGGATTTTCTTCCTAACTCTAGATTTATTATTCTCGATGAAAAGCAATTGTTTTCTATGGTTAATTATGCATGTATTGTTGAGTGTTTGACTTGTAATGATAGATTTTCGTGTGAAGCATGTTTATTATCAATTTGATGATTTCGAATGGGTTATACCTACTACTTGATAATACGAAAACGTTGAGATTGGGACTAAGACTTGAATGAACTCTTAAATGACCTGTTGGGATTTATGCAGTTTATATGATTGACAAAGAAAGAAGAAACACGTCACTCAACATGGTCCAAAGGTGCACTATCACTAGCTGTTGAATTCGAGAAAGCTTCTAAAATGAATAAAGACAAGAGTGCAAAAATAAAGAAATGAATAATGTTAACGTCGTGAGAAACCCCACGGAAATAAACATCTGATGAATTGAAGAGAAAAAATCAATGAGTTTGATTTGAAGAAGGAGTCTAAAGAGGCAAGTAGTTTTAATTGAAGAAGGAGTCTCACTTAAAGTTTAACTCTTCATGTTACTGCTGAATTGAAGTATTGGAGTTCGACTACAATACAAAAGAATCAATGAATGTAATTTGAAGAATAAGTCTAAAGAAGCTAGGAGTTTGAATTGAAGAAGGAGTCTTACTTGAAGTAGAACTCTAAGACAAGAGAGTTCAAGTCAATAAGGAGTTTGAAGTAAACAATAACTCTATGAAGAATTGAGCTTAAATAGAAGTGAAGTCGTTCAGAATACAAGTGCACTTATAGAGCAAAAGAGCAATTGAGAAATTGACTTCACAAGTGCTACCAACGAACTGAAGGAACACATAGAAGGAACACATCGGAGAACCTGATCCTTTACAGAGTTTATGTGTTAGGAGTTTTTCTTTGTGAATGAGTCTTGATGTAATCATAGTTCATTGAGTTATAAACTGAAGTAGGAGTGTTGTCTTCGGGTTGTGATAACTCGAAGAGTTAGGAACACATACCTTGGGAGGTTTGTGTTGAAGGTTAGGAATTAGAGTTAGTTCCTAGGATTACAAGAGTTGTAGTTCAAATCTATAACTTGAAGTTAAGGTAGGTTGCAAAGTTTGTAATCTATCTTTTGGTGAGACTCGTAGTTGACTTAGTGAAGTTGGAGTTAAATCCTGTAAGGGTACAGGTCATGGTTTTACACCTTTTGAGCCGGGTGTTTCCACGTAAAAATATTGTGTTCTTACTTACTGTCCTTACTGCTTTGTTGGAACACGTTAAGCAACTTGTTTCACACTTAAGCGAAAATATAAAATTAATAAATTACTAGATCGTGTAGAATATCAATTGGTATCAGAGCAGGTTGTCTTTTACAGGTTAACACCTAAGATAAAAGATCGAGATGAATTCTGCACCACCTATTGGTCATAGCGAAGGACAGTCAACTGTTAGACCCTCAATGTTCAATGGGTCTCACTTTGGCTGGTGGAAAGCACGCATAGAGGACTTTATTCAAGCGGAAGATTATGAATTATGGGATAGGATAACTATAGGACCCACTATTCCAATGAAGATTGTCGAAGGAGTTAAAGTACCAAAGGTTAGGATTGACTTCACTGCGGAAGATTTATCAGCTCTCAGGAAAAATGCTAAGACCAAAAACATTCTTGTTTGTGGTCATGGACCGGATGAGTACAACAAAATTTTAAATTGTACTACTGCTAAACAAATCTGGGATGCATTGGTTAATGCTCATGAAGGAACAAGTCAAGTGAGGAAATTCAGAGTAGCCATGTTATTCAATGAATATGAAACATTCAAAATAATGGAAGGTGAGCCTCTGTTAGAAATGATTACTAGACTCACTAAGTTGATGAACGAGTTGTCATCACTGGGAAAAATCCTCACTACTGAAGAACAGGTTGACAAGGTGCTAAGGATCCTTCCTAAAAACAAATGGGATGTAATAGTAACTGCCATAAGAGAAACTAAAGACATCTCCATCATGACACTTGATGAACTTGTGGGAAATCTCAGAACTTATGAGATGAATATGGATGACTTAAAGAAGGAGGAAATGCTTAGCGAAAAAGCACTAGCCCTGAATGTGTATGATGGTGAAGATACTGAGTATGATGAGGACCAAATAGCACTTCTAGCAAAAGGCTTTAAGAAGTATCATAGGAAGGAGAAGGAAAATGAAAAGAAGGAAACCAATTAGAAGAAGTGGGTAAATGATAAATCTCAAAATGGATGCTATAAGTGTGAAAAAATGGATCATCATGTTAAGAACTGCCTGCAATGGGAAGCTAACTAGAGAAAAGAAAGAATGGAAAAGGAAAGGAATTCAAAGAAAAAGGAGAAATATGCAATGGTAGTTGCTTGGGGTTCAGGAGATGGAGAATCTGATGATGAAATAGATGAATCAGCATTCATGGCTCTGGGCGATTCAGACGCTGAAGATGATGAAAACTTTGAGGTTAGTATCACTGATCTTAAAGAAAATCTGCATTCATTTTCTAAAAGTAGATTAATTGGATTGATGAATGGGTTAATTGATAACCTTGAAGAATTAACATGTGAAAGAGATCAGTTGTTTAAAGCCTTTGCAGATAAAAAATTTGAGTACATGGATCTCAAAGATGACAAAATTATAACTGATAAAAAAAAAATTATCTGAAGAAACATGTTGAAAAACTTGAGTCATCTAACCTAGATCTAAAGTCTGAAATTTTAAGGATGACCGTTACTGAAAAAGGAAAAGGAAAAATGAGTGAAACTGAAGAAAAACTGGAAAAAGAGTTGAAAAAATGCAAAAATGACTATTTTTTTGAAAAAGAAAAGGTGAGGAAATTAAACATTGAAATCTCTCAAATAAAAGTAAAGCTTGAGAAGACAAATAGATGGACTCACTCATCTAGAATTGTTAACAAATTGAGTGATAGGGTGCACAATGAGAAGGCTGGCATAGGATTCCATAAAGAAAATATTATCTCTGAAAATTTATGTTATATTTGTGGAAAAATTGGTCATCCAACAACTGGGTGTCCAGTTGCTAATGATTTTAGAAAAAGAAATACTAAGTTTGCAAATGGAAACAGATTTATGTGTGTTGGCAGAATCAGGTCCAATAACCAGTTGCCTAGATGAGCGAGAAGAAATTTGATTCACCTTTTTGATCATAAGAAAGGACCCAAGCTTGTCTGGGTTCCTAAGACTAACCTCTAAGCTATTTTGCAGGTGAAGCAGAAAGGAAGCAAGTGATGCAATTCACAAATATTGCTTGCTTAAGAGATATCAATGAAGACAAAAAAAAGTTACTTTCGCTCACTTCAAAAAAGGGGGAATGTGTTATTTAAAAAAAAGGGAGGTAATGCATGTGCAAGGGGGAAGAAAGAAAAAAAAATAGCCGAGGATTAAAGTGAAACTGATAAGAGTGCATTGGAACACGTTGTACCACATGTTTCATTTGTTGAACAGACTAAGGGCATATTGATAGGGGAACAATTAATCTTAAAACTGATTTGTCTACAAAGTATGTGATTGTTGGATCACGTTGTTCTTTTTCAAACGACAATTGATGAATTGTGACACTAAGTAGGGAACATTATGAAAAGAATAAGTTATATTTGGGGATAATTAAGATTGCATGAACTCCCCTCAATGATTGACTAGAATAATTGTTAACTTTATGAGCTAAAATGTTATTCAATTTAGTCTTACACATTTAGTTGTGTGTCCCAATTCCAGATCCTTAACTTGTTTTAACCTAATTTTGTATTAGATTGTGCAGAGAAATGGTAAAAACAAGCAATGATGATCACAAAATTGCTCTTATCAGGTATGTTATATATTGATAGAGGTTAATATTGTATAAAGTGAAACAATTGAGCACTCATGTTCCATGTATTAATTGTTCTAATACAGAAAAAAATAATCGTCCTAGCGCAAAAGTCTAATTCTTTCAAATTGTTCTCTCTCACTTTGTCTTCTTGGATTTTTTTTCAAGCTTAAAGCAGATAGTTTCTTATTTTCAGTTCATGAGGAAGAATCAACTCCTAATCACATTTTTTTTCTCTATTACACCTTGAACTCTCATCTAGAAATCAAAAGTGTCAACAAGATGCCATTATCTTAGAGCTAAAAAAAAGAATAACATGATTTCCATTGTAAGTCTACATATACTGCCGAAGATTATGCAAGAATCTGCATTAATGAGATTGTGAGTCTTTATGGGATTCCTTTGTCCATCATTTCGGATAGAGGTTCCCAATTCACTTCTCATTTTTGGAAGGCTTTTAAAAAATATTTAGGTACTCAAGTGAAACTTAGTACCGCTTTTCATCCTCAGACGGATGGTCAAGCGGAACGTACCATTCAAACCCTTGAAGACATGTTAAGAGACTGTGTCATTGATTTCAAGGGAATTTGGGATGATCACTTGCCTTTGATTGAGTTCTCTTTCAACAATAGCTATCATTCGAGCATCTCCATGAAACCTTTTGAAGTTTTTTATGGTAGAAGCTGTAGATCTCCGGTTGGATGGTTTGAGGTTGGTTAGTCCTCACTCCTTGGTCCACATACTATCTATGAGGCTATAGAGAAGGTTAGAATCATAAGAGATAGATTGAAGACAGCCTATAGTCGGCAAAAGTCTTATGCCGACAATAGAAGAAGAGATCTTGAGTTTGAAATAGGTGATCATGTCTACTTGAAGATTTCACCTATGAAAGGGGTGATGAAATTCGATAGAAAGGGGAAGTTAAGTCCCCGGTATGTTGTTCCTTATGAGGTTTTACAACGGGTTGGAAAGGTTGCTTATGAACCAAAACTACCTAGTGAACTAGTTTCGGTTCATCCGGTGTTTCATGTTTCTATGCTCCAGAAATGCATAGGCGAACCAGTGTCTATTCTGCCTATTGAAGGTTTGGGGGTGGATGAGAACCTCTCCTATGAATAGGTTCCGGTTGAGATCCTAGATCGCCAAGTCAAGAAGTTGAGAAACAAGGAGGTTGCCTCTATAAAAGTTCTATGGAGGAACTATCTTGTTGAGGGTGCAACATGGGTGGATGAAGCCAACATGAAGTCCTGCTACCCTCATCTATTTACTCCTTGAGGTTAGACATTCCTATTAATAGAGAAAGTAATGCATAATCACGAAATTGACTTGTTTTCTAAATAGATGCATGTTTTGGTAAAAGATAGTACCAACTAGAGTTTTAAGAAAATGTCTCCATACTCTATTCTTGCACTTATGTGAAATATGTATGCATGTGTCTTCTTGAGATTTTGTTGTTTTGTTGTTGTCTTGAGAAGATGATAGCATGGTAACTCTTTGATGCATTTTGAGCTCATGATAATGTTGAGAAGGAAGTTCCTCACTATGTGTTATGAATATGTAGCTCATATATGTTGTGCGGCATAAATTGAGTGTTATGTGTAATGTTATGGTATGTGTCGTAAGGATTTGTGATGTACTCCAATGAGCTATGACCCATAATGATTTTATGTTGTTGACTGGTTGGGCTACTAGTATTGAGTCTACTCTTACCCTCCAAAAGATTTTAGTGTTATTCGGGGACGAATGTTCCTAAAGGGGGATAATGTAACACTCCGGAAATATCATGACTTATACTAGAGCTTAATCTATTAAATAATATTTAAAATAATGTTTTCAAACCTCAGTTGATGTAATAAACTCATTTGGTAAAGGTTGGAGCCAAAATGACAAAGAAAGACCTTGACGTCCGAAAACTAGCTAATTTGAACTAGTTAACGTCCCTATGTTTGGTGAAGGTTTTGAGGTGTCAAATAAAGTCCAAAACTTGTAAAGAGACCTTGGATATGTAGTATGTAGTACAAAGGGTCAAAACATCCGGTAACGACACCCCAAGGACCACCCGAAGGGTCCTTGGGAAGGACCCCAACATGGGTAGGCAGCAGGCGCAAGATTGGGACTTGAGGTGTGCGACGCACAGCCTGCACGCAGGGTTCTGCCTCAAGATTTGAGAGGAAGCCTCGCGACGCGAGGCTGACACGCACCTCACTGCCTCAACCAAAACTTTCAGAAAAATAACGGGAATTGGCCCCGCGATGCGCAACCACTTCCCAAAATCGTTAAAATCGTATTTTTGGTAATTTAACTTCTTAAAAAGACTTATTTAAGTGAAGGGTCTTTTGGGTAATTCATAGGACGACTATATATGGATATTAGGTCAGATTTAGAGCACTTTTACACGTCCAAATTAGATTCAAACAAAAATTCTCTCATCTCTCAAGAAACGCTCTCTTTTCAAACTCCATTGAAGAACAAGAAGAGCTTAAGGAAGAAGACGAAGACTTCAAGATTTTCATTCAAATTTTCGTGAATTCTTCATCTATAAGGTATGAGTTTTTCACTCTTGGGATTCCTTTCCCTAAGAGATCCTTTCAAAGAAAAGTTTTCAAGTAATTCAAATACTAGGGTTTTTACTCTACAAAACGGATTTTCTTCCTAACTCTAGATTTGTGATTCTCGATGAAAAGCAATTATTTTCTATGGTTAATTATGCATGTATTGTTGAGTGTTTGACTTGTAATGATACATTTTCGTGTGAATCATGTTTATTATCAATTTTATAGTTTCGAATGGGTTATACCTACTACTTGATAATATGAAAACGTTGAGATTGGGACTAAGACTTGAATGAACTCTTAAATGACTCATTTTCCTTCTCGTACATTATGCATTGATCTTGTATATGATTTGAAGAGTTGTTCTTGATTATGATATTGAGTATTTAACTATGTTATGGTTATGAATATTGTAAGTTGAACTAAGTTATTGAATAAGGTTCTTGGAAGCAAGAGGTAAGTCTTCTAAAGTTGTGATTACTCTACGATGTTTATGTTAGCCTATTAAATCATGATGCTATGTTATGGAAGTATGTATGATGTTTCTATGCGTATATGTTGGGATATGAACGTGTTACTTGTGATATCATGATAAGAACACAAAAATACAAGCTACGATATTTTCTTATATGCTTTAAGCAAGATGACTATGTTATGTTAATCTCACAAACGAAGGGTTAGAATGAAAGGAAATTCTCATCTAATCCTAAGGATCTTATGATCATGTTTATACAAGGAGTTAATCTCATATGACCTATGATAAGTTTATGATAAAAGACAACTTAAAGGTTATTCAAGAAAGGGAGTTAAGCTAAGCACCGATGAACTAGATATGAGAGGTGTCCGTTCCCTAGTTGGAAGGTAGGTCACAATGACTCTCATGAGATTGAGGCTACCATGTAATGTGGAACTATGGGTCTCTAATACATCTCCTAGTTCTTGAAATATGTTGCCACCATAGGATACTAGCTAGTGGATTCACCTAGAAAGCTATGTTATTTTTTGTTCTACTTTGGCTGGTAGACCACCTTCTTCGTTGTGGGGTTTTATGACATCGGATTTCATGTTTATCTCACATGGTCTATGTCGGTTAAGGCGAATGTTCACTCATGTAAAATGAAAGACAAGTAAATGGACGTTGACTAGGGTGACTTGAGGAGTCTGCTTAGTATAGGTAGGGGTATGAGACATTACCTAGACATTGCACAAGTTGACTCTAAGAGAAGTCCTATGAGATTGTTCCTATGTAATATGATAACATGAAAGATATATGTCTACGATACATGATGTTACTCTTATATGATGTTGGTCATTATGATGAATATGTTATTGGGTTATATTGTTATATGAAGTGATGACTACTTATGTTACAAGTTATATGAAGAAAAGCTTTACTCATGGTCTCCTATCTTATCTACTTGGTTGTGTGGGGTTATGGGGCTTCACATGACCATTGCACTTGTAGGTTGGGAATGGAATCATTGGTAAGTGTCTTGTATGTTATGTTCTATGATCTTTTGAATATGAAATGTTAACATGACTCTATGAAAATATATCTTTGATTATGATCATGCTTTATGTTGATGGAATCCTTAACTTGTATATGTTCTATGGTATGTTCATTGAAGACACTCACATGACTACATGACTTAGCATGTTTTTTAAAGAAATGATAAATGATCATTTTTTATGCATGTCCTTATATGTTATGTGCATATACCCATACTTAGTACATGTGGCGTACTAACCCCATTACTTTATATTACTATAACTGTAGGTTCCGGCCATTGAAGTTTAAGGAGGTCGATTTGAAGAAGCTTGGAACTCTTTCTCCAAGTCTTGGTAGGTCTTCATGTTCGGGAATGATATCTTTCATATTCAAGCTTATGAAGACTTAGTAGTTTTAAGAATATTCTACTTCCATTTATGTTCTTTTGGATTCTTTTGTATTAAGGCCTATATGACATATTGAATATTTATTGGCTAAGTCTAGATTAGTACTCTTTAGATGGTTTTATATATTTGAGACAAGTTTTAGGATATCGTATGTCATCATGAATATTAAGTATGAAGTCTAAGTATACTTCGCATAGTACATAAAAATTTTAATTTTTCGCAATTTTTACTGATCACATGTTATGACGAATGTTAAAGGCTTGTCTGAGTCCTATGAGAGGACGACAACGCCGGTCGCATCTGGGGTATGCTCTCCGGGTGTGACATCTACTTCCATAATTCAGTAATTTTATTCATGAAAAAGTATGATATACAGAAAATATATATATAAATTTATTTGTCAATTTACAAAGATATAATTAATTACAACTTTTTTATTTTACTATAACAACTATATTTTATTTATGAATATTTCTTGAGAAATTTGTAAATTTATACGATGTTTTTTAATCTTGAAATTCAATAAATACTTTATTTATTTACTTTCCTTACACGTTTCTTTAAGAAATTATAAATAAAAATGATAGTTTCATTAATTTATTCCTTAAAAGAATTTTTGCGACTTAAAAAATTTTATTTACACTTTTAAAAAAATTACTTATATCTTGATTTTATAAACCAAAAATTAAATAAAAACAACTGTTTATTATTATATAATGTGAATTTAAACATAGAATGGGAAAAAATAATATTAGAATAATAAAGTAAACTTATATAATGATCATAAAAATTAAATAAAAAATCACTACATAAAAAGGAAAAAACATAAACTAATTAGATAAAATAAAATAAAATTAGATTTGGTTAAGGTAATCTTAAAGAAGAAAAAAATGTTTAAAAAAATTAAAATACAAATACATTTAATAGGGGCGTAAAAAATGAACGAGGGGACTTAAAAAATCTCACTTTGTTTGCTTGGAAATGACTAAATAGGTCCCATTAATGTCCATTTATCGACCAAACAATGTCTCATACAAGTATATCTTGGCGTGCCTCATTCATGATAAAAAAATTCACATAGAAACTTATTTTTGTATCGAACTGATCTTTCTCTCCTCTTTATGACGATGATGATAATTAGGTAAAGGAGGTAATTGAGTAGGTTCTTTAATACATATCACAACAAAGTACAAACATCTCTATATATATAAGCTTCAAAACTACTTTATTTCTAGGTCTCTTTTGGGTGAATTATTTGTATAGTATATGAATAGAAAAGCGATGATCAAGGGCATTTTAGTCAATTTGTCAAATTCAAAACACTACTTGGCCACATATATCAACAATGTTAACACTTATATACGTAACTCACGTTTTTCTTTTAGCAACAAAAATATGGAGCTTTGTTCACACAGATTAGAACAATCTCAAACTAATTTAGGGATTAATTGTTAGTCATTATTATTCATTGGTTAATTTAGGGATTAATTGTTTGTCACCCACATTAATCAAATATTTATATCGATTAAAATTCGTTGTCTTTAAAGCTACGATAAAATCTAAAGATAGCAAATTGAAATGTAGATGGCAAATGAACTAATTAATTAGCTTAAAACCCCTAAGACATTATGCCACCCTCCCACCATTTAATTTAAATAAAATGAATATATTACACACATAAATATGAATATGTGTCCTTTTTAACTGTTAAATAATCTGTTAAAATTCTTAGTTTAAGTAATAAGAGAACATATATTACTTTTCTAGATATTTTTCAATCAGTACGAAATGTCAATTTCAGATATAATTAAGCTATGTACTTATATTTAAAGAGGGTAATTTAATTGACCTGAAACGATAAAGACATATATGTGCTTGCATTATTGGTGCTACAAATAGCTCATATTTTGGTAATCTGCTCATATTTTAATGGCTTGGGGGAATGACTTTGTATATGGATAAAATATGGGTTGATATTCATATTCAACCCATAAAAATATGGGTAAACTATGAGTAAAATATGAATTAGCCAAATGAGTTAAGCTTTTAACTATTATTCACTCAAAATTTATGATATCACTAAAAATATTGTCACTTCTCTTCTTTTTTATGTTCTTTTATAGAACTAATTATTTTTCTCTATTATTGAAAAGATGAAGTATTTGTCCCTCCAAAATATACATTTTAAATATACATTTCTTTTGTTAATTATAATTATAGTTTATTTATTTATTTGATTTTATATTGGATAATAAATTATAGTGCAAAAAAGAATATCATGTATTAGTATTGACATTGCTTAAAGTGCATTAAGCATGTTTTATTCCTAAAATGCAAATATTCATTTACTTTGAAATTAAAAAAAAAAAAAGATTTTCCCCTTGTTATTACATTAATTTATTTTATATTGAAAAGTACAGATTTGTTTTTAACTTTTATGAAACAACAAAACTAAATGAAGCATTTTCAACATTTTTCATCTAAAAAAAGACTAAAATATTTTCTCCATGTTGAATTCTTAAGTACAGTACTATTTACTCATCAAAATATGAATAAAATATGAGTAAACTAGTATTTTACCCAACCTATTTGTTACCCAATCTATTTTTACCCATATCAAATATGTAAGGATTGAATTATTATCCATATTATATTGACCCATTTTTAATCCGCCCAAATTTGATTCAACCCGCATATTTGTCACAACTTGATGGGAGTATAATAAATATTAATGTGAGTGATGAGTGTTAGTGAAAAACTTACTAGATAACAAAAAATACAAGATTACAATTGAAAATTAATGAAGAAAATAAATCTCTTCAAGGCTGAGGCGCGGATATCTCGCTCTCTTTAAGGAGATTCAAGCCCACTGCAGCAAATGTTTTCACCGGTCCAGCAGTAGTTCTCTTTGACTTGTCCCCTCCAGGATACAACAACCTTCACACAAAAGATAACTTAACAACTCTGGACAAGAGTTGAGTCTATAGCTCCACAAAAAAAAAACCTCCTTCAACTAATAAGAACTCTCTTTTAGACAAACTTTATGCACTCTATATTTTCTTTTGTGTTGTGTATCAAACCAAATGAAGACCACCACTATTTATACTACAAGAAGTCTTCCTAGCAATGAATAGAAAGATAATGGAGGTAGTAAATAGTGAAGATAATGGCCTTAGGAGTTTCATAGGTTACATAGGTTACAATAGGAGTTACATAGGTTACATATGTTACAAACAAATAATGGAGGATTTAAGAATGAAATAAAGTGATGGATAACCAATGCTAATGGATGATGTAGAAGTTATCCATTCCAATGTTTATTGGAATGTTTTTATCTCACAATGAATTCAGCCAATAAAGCCAAAAGTAATGGCATTACATGGCTACCAAGTCAAAGATGAATAGCATGATTAAATTGGTAGTTTAAGACACAAATGTCTACCAATGGTCATTCTTATAACTCCAAAATAAAGCAATTTAATATGTTAAAATATTAATATTAAAATGCTATAACTTAACAATCCCCCACTCATTTTAATATTTAGATAAGAGAGTATATCAGCTGAAGGAAGACTACTATGCATAATGAAGATGTGCTCTGCATTGAACCTCCACTTAGTGAAACAATAACTTTTACTCCAGAGTCGTAGTGATCTCAGACTTGAACTATGACTGCTTAAGGAAAATAAAATAACACTGATCACACATAATAATCAAGGTGTTGACATGAGCTTTAACAGTCAGCACGTTATGGCCATGTGCTATCCCGGTTTCATGAGTGCATTTGAGAATAAGCCACATTGTCATAGGAAGCGACCTACTTCCACACATCATATAGGTGAAATCTGTCGAGAGTGCTCCTGTAAGATTAACACTCCACCCATACGGGGTACAGATATTCATTAAGAGTTTTATCAACTCAACCTTCACAAACTACAGGAAATAATGCACTCACATCATAGGGAGGGAATAAAAAGATAGTGCATTTTTCACAACAAGTCATCATATGATTAGTTTTTCCCTTTGAACCTGGTTATAGGATCTCTAGTCCCCAGGTTGGGTTTCCTCATATATGACTCAAGGATTTGTAGGCTTCAATCCCATCCCCCTCGATGTGTTCCAGATCTTTTCTCTTGTTAAGGCCTTTGTAAGAGGATCTGCAAGATTATCACAAGATTTGACATAATCAACATTAATGGTACCATTTGTCAAAATACGATCTTACATTACTGTGCTTCCTCCTTATAGGTCTGGATTTACCGTTGTAATAACGATTTTGAACTCTACCAATTGCAGCGGTGCTATCACAATGAATTAAAATAGGAGGAATTGGTTTTTCAAAATAAGGAATTTGAAATAATAAATATCTTAACCAATCCGCTTCCTCACTAGCTGAAGCTAAAGCAATTAGTTCAGCCTCCATTGTAGAGTTAGCAATTATAGTTTGCTTTTTTGATCTCCAACAAACAGCACCACTTCCTAGACATAACCAGTGGTAGAACAGGAATCACCTGACAAAGTGTTCCAATCTGCATCACAAAAGCCTTCAAGTAGAGCAGGATATTTTTTATAGAACAAACCACAATTTTTCGTTCCAATTAAAATATCTCATAACTCTTGTTATAGCATGCCAATGTTCATTACCTGGCTTGCTTGTAAACCTGTCAAGTACTCCTACTGCATATGCAATATCAGGCCTAGTGCAATCAGTCACATATCTCAAACTTCCAATTATACTAGCATATTCCTTTTGATTTATTACATCATTTTCACTTTCAATAGGAAATAAGTGAACACTTGAATCAAAAGGAGTAGCAACATGCTTGTAATCATGAAAGTTATATTTTTTTACAATTTTCTCAACATAATGTGACTGATCAAGGAAAATTCCTTCACATGTTCTTGTTATTTTTATTCCAAGAATAAAATTTGCCTCACCAAGATCTTTCATATCAAAATGGCTTCTAAGAACATTTTTAGTTTCATCAATAACATTCATATTAGAGCCAAAGATCAACAAATCATCAACATATAGGCAAATAATCACATGTGAATTATTCCAAGAATTATGATGTATGCACTTATCACACTCATTTGTTTTATAACCGTTTTCAATCATGCAGGAATCAAACTTTTCATGCCATTGCTTTGGTGCCTGTTTCAAGCCATATAGAGATTTATTAAGTTTACATACTTTGTTTTCTTGTCCTGCTTCAATAAAACACTCGGGTTGATCCATATAAATTTCTTCATTTAGGTCTCCATTTAGAAAAGCAGTTTTTACATCCATTTGATGAATTTGCAAATCAAAAATTGCGGCCATAGCAACTAAAAGTCTAATGGATGTAATTCTTGTTACCGGAGAAAAAATATCAAAAAATTCTAGGCCTTCTAGTTGTTTAAAACCTTTTGCAACTAGCCTAGCCTTGTATTTATCAATAGAACCATCCGGTTTTAATTTTTTCCTTAAGACCCATTTGCAACCAATTGTTTTACAACACGGTGGTAAATCAATTAACTTCCAAGTTTTATTAGAAATTAGAGATTCCATTTCATCATTTACAGCCTCTTTCCAAAAAATAGAATCATGTGATGATAATGCTTCTTTCAAAGTTTGAGGGTCATTTTCAACATTAAACACATAAAAATCAGGACCAAAATCTTTTTCTACTCTAGCTCTTTTACTTCTTCTTAACTTAAAATCATTAACTTCTTTATTTTTCAAAGTTGAAGTAGAAGAACTAGGTAGTGACAAAATATTTTGTTCAATCCTTTGACCCCCACTATTTTTAGTATCAAAAGAAAACTTATTTTCATGAAAAATAGCATCACCAGATTCTATCACAATATTATCTTCAAGATTAAAAAATCTATAGGCTGTATTATTTGAAGCATAACCAAGAAAAGCACAAGTAGTAACTTTCTTATCCAACTTTGTAATCTTGGGATCCATTAGCCTCACAAAGGCTAGACAACCCCAAACTCTTAGATATCCCAAATTTGGCTTGTAACCTTTTCACAATTCAAAAGGTGTCAGTTTTGACTTTTTATGAGGCACACGATTCAACACACAACAAGCAGTTAAAATAGCTTCACCCCAAAAATTCAAAGGTGCATGTGACTCAATAAGCATGGCATTAGTCAATTCAATCA
Organism: Solanum lycopersicoides; assembly: GCA_022817965.1. Taxonomy (NCBI): domain Eukaryota; kingdom Viridiplantae; phylum Streptophyta; class Magnoliopsida; order Solanales; family Solanaceae; genus Solanum; species Solanum lycopersicoides. Next base: position 14,876,546 of record CM040621.1, read on the forward strand.
ATGTTCTATTTTTCCTTTCTGCTACTCCATTAGATGAAGGAGAGTAAGGAGGAATAGTTTCATGAATTATTCCTAATGATCTAACAAAAGAATTAAACTCATTTGATTCATATTCACGGCCTCTATCACTTCTAATTCTTTTTATTTTTCTTCCAAACTGATTTTCAACTTCATGGAGATAAGTTTTGAAATTTTCAAAAGCATCACTTTTATTTTTCATCAAGTAAACATATGTAAACTTAGAAAAATCATCAATGAAAGTGATAAAATATCTATTACCTCCACGAGTTAGAATTTCACCAAGTTCACAAATATCAGTATGAACTAATTCTAACAAATCAGTTTTTCTTTCAACTTGAAAATGAGGCCTTTTAGTGATCTTGGCTTTACTACAAGCCTCACACTTCTCAAAATTCTTTTTAACCATTGGGATTAATCCTAAACTACTCATGATTCCAACATAACGATCATTAATATGACACAAACGAGCATGCCAAAAATTAGTAGAAGAAAGCATATAAACAGAAGTAGAAGTTTTATTCATTTCAACATTGAACTTAAACATCCCATCACATGCATATCCCTTCCCCACAAAAATACCTTTCTTCACTATTACATATTGATCAGATTCAATAATCTGTTTAAAGCCTGCTTTATTAAGAAGAAAACTAGACATCAAATTTTTTCTCATAGAAGGAGTATAAAGTACATCTTTCAATGTTAATACCCTTCCAGAAGTAAAACACAATTCAACATCTCCCTTTCCAAGCACTTGAGTAGTATGAGCATCACCAAGCATGATGGTTTTGGGCTCCTCAAATTAGTATATTTTTTAAACCAGTCTTTGTCATAACAAACATGACGGTTTGCACCAGAATCAGCCCACCATCCATCAACATTCTCAACCATGTTTATGTCGGTAATCACCGCCACAAAAGGTTCTTCGGTAATTTTTGCCTGAGGGTTAGGACCACGTTTCCGAAATCTGCAAAATTGAGCAATATGCCCACTCTTGCCACAAACAAAACATGGTCCTTTTTCTTGAACATGTTGATTTTGTGCTTGGTGATTTTCACCATTATTTTTCTTGGGAGGTCTACCATTATTTTTCTTGAATTTTTTCTTCTTAGGCTTTTAAGAAGTATTTTTGTGAGTTTCAGAAGTAGCATTATTCGAAGTAATTAAATTTACCTTCGATGTGATGTTGTTCTCTTCTGTTTGTAAAAGTGCATCTTGGCCCCTTGCTTCTTCTTCCATGCAGATTTTCATGATCAAGGTTTCAAGAGAGGTTTCCTTTTGTTTGTGGCGCATAGTTTTTTGAAATTCCTTCCAAGTAGGTGGAAGTTTATCCACTATGCCACAAACAATAAGGTTATCTCCAATTTTTACCTCTTCAGACCTAAGCTCTCCAACAATCATTATGAAGTCTTGAGCTTGATCTACCACTGATTTGTTGTCCACCATTTGGAAACGAAAAAATCTACTAGCCACATATTTTTTCGCTCCTGCCTCTTCGGTACCATACTTACTCTGCAATGCTTTCCAAATTTTCTTGGCACTAGAGTAAGTTCTATCATAATAATCATAAAAATTATCAGACAGACAATTAAGAAGATAATACCGACACTTATAGGAATCGCCATCATACTTTTCCACTTTCTCTAGATGAGTAATAGTTCATAGTGGTGATGTCTACTTTATTAGGATTCTTCTCAGTTAACACATAAGAAACATTGAGAAGACTTAAGTAGAAAAGTACTTTACCCTTCCATCTCTTGAAATGGTTACCATTGAACCGAAATGGCTTGTTAAGGTCTCCCAACTTGACATCCGCGGTTTTTTCAATTGTAGTCATGTTGAATCTCCTTAAAATTGTTAGTGAAAAACTTACTAGATAACAAAAAATACAAGATTACAATTGAAAATGAAATGAAGAAAATAAACCTCTTCAAGGCTGAGGCGCGGATATCTCGCTCTCTTTAAGGAGATTCAAGCCCACTGCAGCAAATGTTTTCACCGGTCCAGCAGTAGTTCTCTTTGACTTGTCCCCTCTAGGATACAACAGCCTTCACACAAAAGATAACTCAACAACTCTGGACAAGAGTTGAGTCTAAAGCTCCACACACAAAAAAAAACCTCCCTTCAACTAATAAGAACTCTCTTTTAGACAAACTTTATGCACTCTATATTTTCTTTTGTGTTGTGTATCAAACCAAATGAAGACCACCACTATTTATACTACAAGAAGTCTTCCTAGCAATGAATAGAAAGATAATGGAGGTAGTAAATAGTGAAGATAATGGCCTTAGGAGTTTCATAGGTTACATAGGTTACAATAGGAGTTACATAGGTTACATATGTTACAAACAAATAATGGAGGAATTAAGAATGAAATAAAGTGATGGATAACCAATGCTAATGGATGATGTAGAAGTTATCCATTCCAATGTTTATTGGAATGTTTTTATCTCACAATGAATTCAGCCAATAAAGCCAAAAGTAATGGCATTACATGGCTACCAAGTCAAAGATGAATAGCATGATTAAATTGATAGTTTAAGACACAAATGTCTACCAATGGTCATTCTTATAACTCCAAAATAAAGCAATTTAATATGTTAAAATATTAATATTAAAATGCTATAACCTAACAATGAGTGGGTGGCATCTAATTCTTCCTCTCCTCTTTATGACGGTTGTGATAGTTAGGTTAAGAAGCTAATTGAGTAGGTTCTTTAATATATATCACTACAAAGTACCAACATATTATATAAGTTTTAAAATGACACTATTTCTATGTCTCTTTTGGGTGAAATTAATTGTATAGTATATGAGTAGAAAAAAAGATGATAAATGGCATTTTAGTCAATTTGTCAAAACCAAAACACTACTTGGCCACACATAATTAACAATGTTCAACACTAATACGTAACTCACGTTTTTCTTTTAGCAACAAATATGGAGCTTTGTTCATTGGTTAATTTAGAGATTAATTGTTTGACACCCACATTAATCGAATATTTATATCGATTAAAATCCACTGTCTTTGAAGCTATGATAAAATCTAAAGATAGCAAATTGAAATGTAGATGGAAAAGGAACTAATCAGCTTAAAAACCCTAAGTCATTATATCACCCTCTACATACATGTACCGCCATTTAATTTAAAATAATATGAAGATATTACACATATAAATATGAATATGTGTCCTTTTTAACTGTCAAATAATCTGTTGAAATTCATAGTTTTTAAGTAATAAGAGAACATATTTTACTTTTCTATCAGTATGAAATGGAAAGTTGGGTGAAAAATTTATTAAAAGATAGTAACAAACTTAAAAAATAATTAATGACTGAATAGATTGGGATTTCCTAAATTAATTGACTTTTTCTTTTCAAGAAAATGATCAAAATAGTCCTTACTTAATATATTAGAGTTGATTTATTTGGTCCTTTGTACATCAGTTGAGGCGGAGCCAAAATCAAAAGTTTGAGAGTTCTAAATTAGACGACAGAATAGAAAAATATGAAAAAGCATGGGTTCAGACCCACAACACCAGAGGCTTAGCCACAGCCACTCCAGGGTATCCTATTGGACACCTTTCGTTGAAAAAATATGTTGTATATATATGTCAAATTTTACATTTAAAGGGCATATATTTAAAGTTTGACATCCTTAATATTCCATCCGTTTCACAAAGAATGATCTAGTTTGACTTGACACGAAGTTTAATAAAATAAAGAAATCTTTTGATCATGTCGTCCTAAATTAAAGTTATGTCAAATATACAAAATTGCCCTTTAATTTTGTGGCCTTAAACATGTCACGTGGAAAGTTGTTACCAAATAAAGAAATAGGTTATTCTTTTTTAAACAGACTAAACAGAAAAAGAGATCATTCTTTTTGAAACGGGAAAAGTAATATATATATATATATGTATATATATATATATATATGTATATATATATATATATATATATATATATTACAAATATACATTATTCTTGGACACACTTAATAAATTTTTCAACTCTGTCACTGAATATCATTTTCTTCATTTTGAATAAAAGAGTTTCAGAACAACTTTAAAATAACCCAAAGAAGAGGGACTATTTTAATTCTTTCCTCGTGCACCGTTAACAACTATAGTGTATCGTTTTGATCCCTGCTCTCAAAACTAACAGATTTGTGAAAAGATTTTGTTATATTTAATCCTCTTTCATGTGGCAAATAAAAAATACTTTTAGCCAATCCAACTCCAATTATATAATTGTCTACATGTGTAATAATGATCGAAAATGGGCATCAATTCAGCATTTTTTGTGTATCAGTTTAACTCTAGGGATACTAATTAATTATTGTTGTGTGTAGTTATTGTTAAAATTTTTTGTTATTATTATAATGTGTGATTCAATTAATATTTAGTTTATAACTATTGAGGAAATTACTCATTTGTCTCATTCAAGCAAATCAATTTTCGTGATTGACTTTATATTTATGGTCATTCAAGCAAATTAATTTATGTTTGGTCATGAAATCAAAATTATTAACTTTATTTGAAAATTTAAATGTTGGTAATTATGTTGGCTATACTTTTTAGTATATATGTTTTAAAAGGCGGGGCGTGAGGGGAGGGGGAGAGGATTTTACTTAACATAGAATAAGGCGTAAATCTCAAGATGTGGTGTATAAGTCTTATGGATCTTTAAATTTTTAATTTACAATATAGTATAATTATGTAATAACACAAAATTATAAAAATACATCAAAAATTTGAAATAATTACAAACATGATTAAGGAAACTCATAGAAAATAAAACTTATAACATAATTATACAAGTATAAATAATCTAGTATCTTAACTTTTTAATGATAAAAGAACCATTATTTCTAAAAATATATTATTAGCATACTATTCAATTTGTCCCACTAAAAAATTAATCAATAAAATTTACTAGCATTATAATAAAAATATCACTTCATCATGAATAAAAATAAAATTACTTTCAAATATTTAAATAAATTATTATAATTTTGACATATAGAAAAACATGATAAGTGAACATAACTCTTTTTTGCTACGTATTTTTAAAAAGAAATGTTACATAATACTCCCTCCGTCCGGTATTGTTTGTCATGGTTTTTATTTTTAGAGTCAAATTATAAAAACTTTGACTAACATTTTAAGATGTATTTTTTCATCATATTAATATGCCAAAAATTGCAGTTTGTAGTACTTTTCATATAGTTTTAGAATATCTAATTTTTTTGTTTAAAATGTCAAATTAATGTGATCTAACTTAACTTTGAAAATTAATCAAATTGACTTTCGAAAAGCGCAACATGACAAACAATACCGGACGGAGGGAGTATATAATGTCCAACATAGGGATGGCAAAATGGGTAAACTAATATGGGTATCCATTCATATTACCCATATTAAATGAATTGGGTATCCAACTCCTTTGAAAATGGATAAAAAAATGAGTAATAGTCATATTACCCATTTAAAATGGGTAGTTAAATGGATAAAATGGTAAAAGCAAACAAAAAAAAAAGTGATAAAGGATTGGATAGTAAGAAAGTTTTTTTCTTTTAAAAAAAATCTATAAAAAATCATGAAACTTGTTTTAACATTTAATTTGGGATAAGGATGGTAGGGTTAGGGTGCGGAGGGGGGGATGGTAGGGGGTAAGAGGGTGGCGGGGGCTAGTAGGGGGTAAGGGGGTAGGGGATAAATTTTTTTCAAAAATTTTTTTTAAAAAAATGTTAATTTTTTTTTGGAATGAGGTGTTGGGGGGGGGGGCTGGTAGGGGTAGGGGCTGGGGGGTAGGTGTGTGTGTAGTAATTTTTTAAGAAAAATTTTGATGATTTTTTTAAAAATAAACTTTAATAATTTTTTTTGGATGGGGTGGGGTGGGTGGGGGTGGGGGGTGGGGGCTGGGGGGCTGGTAGTGGATGGAGGGGGGTAGAGGCCAGGAGGTGGGGTGGTAATTTGTTTACAAAAAAAAAAAATGATTTTTTTTTTCAAATTTTGTTAATTTTTTTTGGGATGGTGTGGGAGGGGAGGGGGGGGGGGGCTGGTAGTAGGGGGGATGGATTTTTTTTTTTTTTTTTGGCATTTTCTTGGGAGGTGGTGTGGGGTTTGGGGGGCTGGTACGGGTGGAGTTAATTGATAAAAAAAATATATTTTTTTTCTCTTTAAAGCATTTAACAAGATCTCTAATATAATATGGGTAATATGGTTATCCATATTATTCATTGGGTAAACTCGTTTTACCCATTTAAAATATGAGTCGAGTCGGATAACTTACTCATTTTTATTTAAGTCATTTTTTTATCGACTTATATTCGACTCAACTCGCCTGTTTGCCATTTCTAGTCCAACATAACTCTTTTTTTCTTTCTTGTTTTTCTGTCCATTCAAAACAGTTTTTTCATAAATATCCAATCAGTTTCATTCTTTAACTCCACCTATGACTAGTGCCCCCAACAGGTGTCAAATTGGTACGAAAATTCGGGTAAATCGCAAGTCTAAAAAAAAAAATTGTTCTAAACCTGCAACTTGCCTCGCCTCACATGAATTTTATAAAATTATAATAAAATTCATCTCGTCCCATTATTATTCCTAAGTAAAATGGAAGTGTCCAATATAGAGAAGGTAGAGGTAAATAACTGGAATCTTTGGGTTGGACATCAGAGTATAGTTGCTCACGAGCAATGATATTTCACAAGAGGATTTCCATATCACAACCAGGGGCGGACCCACACTACCGTGATGGTGCACGTGCACCAATTAACTTCCAAAAAAATTATATGTATATGTGTATATCTATTTTGAAAAACTGGTAGAAATTAAAATATAGTTAAAAAACATAGAACTGCTCTTGTGAAATTGGTAGAAGGTAGAGATACCACTCACTAGACCAGGGTTTGAATCTCACTTCAGCCTATTTTTATTTTAAGTTTATCTTAGACCTTATATTTGAGTTATTTTTATATTGGTGCACCCAAAGCTTTCAAATCCTGGGTTCGCCTCAACGAAAACTAGAGATTGTCATCAATCCTAGAAAGATATATTTCATAACCTGAAGTGCTTAAGAGAAATAATTTCTTTAATGACAAACTATGAATTCAGTGGGCTCAATTTTTCCTTCTTTCATCTTTGGTTGTTATTATTATTTGGGTGTTAGACTTGAGTGATTTGTGCCGTGGTGATTGTCAGTTCCCTACCATGAGTTAGTTATACAATGTTGTTGGAGGGACAAGTCAAGAAGATTACTGATCGATCAATAAAATTTATTTCAATGAGCTTGAATCTTCTTAAAAATAGTGAGATATTCACGTCAATTTAAAGATATATTTTATGCTATAACTATAATTGTACTTTCACCTACAATTAATAAACCTCAAGATTAATAGATACTTGAAATAAATTAATTAGCATTCAACTAATATATAATTAATGAAAAACACGTATATAAGCTCATCAACATTATATACTACAATTGGGATTATTACTATTTACTTAATGGAACTTGTAAAAGATAGGATAGTCTGTTAATTATGAGTATGAGGAGTGTGATAGCTGCCAGAGTTGAAGCTCCTTTTCAAGGACTATTAAAATAAGGGAAAATTTTCAAAAATAAAAATATTTTAGTCTTTAGTGAGACTCCTTAACAATAGTTTCACTATTTATTAAAAATGACAATATTTTTGTTAAAAGATGAGTTGTGAATTTATTTTGATTTTTTTGAAAGAAAAATAATTAATAACAGATTAGAGAAAATCGTTGAATAGAAAATTTAAAAAAAAAAGAAAGTGATTTTAAATATAAATTAGTTACGTTTTGAAAGAGTAGATGTTGCCATTTTTTCTTTCGAGCGTTTTTGTGAAAACGTAATTTCTTTGGGAATATCGAGCTTTAATATAGGCAGGAGTGGGTAATATAGGATCTTGGACTTTAGGAAAAGATTTGATTCCCTAAAATTGAGCTTGAGCTTCAAACACCTCCTCTTGCAACCTAGCTACCTTATAGTCTTGCAACAAAGTTTTTGGAGCATGTATTCTAATAGACTTGTTCAACTCCCTCTTCAGACCTCCCAAAAAACAACTAATGACATTTTCATTGGAGAGATTAAGTCCAGTTAATAACCTATCAAACTCAGCCTGATATTTGCTCACACTACTGATTTGTTGTAAGTTCTTTAGGGCTTTCATGTGATATTCAAAATCCTCTCCGAACCTTTCATTCAATGCTAACACAAATTCAGTCTAAGATGGATCTAAAACCGAGTTTCAAGACCTAATGTAGGACATGTGCCATGTCATAGTTTCACCTTCAAAGTGGATAGAAGCCACCTTCACCTTTTGTTCAAAAGAAACTTCATCAATGGAGAAGAATTGATCAACTTTGTACAACCAATTTCTTAACTCACCACCAGAAAAACGAGGAAATTCTAATCTAGAGTAACGATTGAAAAACGTACTATTGTGGTTAGGACCATTACCAATATGCATATTATTGAATCGAGCTCCTTGCGGCGTTTCTCCTAAACAATACCGACCAGAATTAGATTATGCCCTAACTGGATCATTTTCTTTCCCCTTCTGATTCAAATACCCAATTACTTCCCTGATTTCTAGCAATTCCTTATCAGCTGTGCATTGCGATCGTTCATACTAGACATCCCTTCCATCAATTTTTGTAACTGGGTCTGAATCTGTTGAAGTTTGTCCTTTGTTTTCTTTTGACCTTCGTTGCGCGTCATTAGATCAATGTCAAGGATTGCTTGCTCTAATACCAATTGATATAATTATAGAGAATTACATAGAAGAAACAAATTTCAGGAGTAATCTCGAGGAATATGAATAGCTAGTTCAGGGATTAAATCCGAGAATTCAGCTTAAGAGAAAATTACAGAGAGAAGAAAACAATCTTATTATCAATCAATGAATGAATGTCAATGATCTAATACAATCCTTTTATAGGCTCCTATTGATTTGCTAAAACAGTTAAAATCCATAGCTACAGTGATAACAAAATTTAACCATCTAACAGTGCTAACTGTTCTAACTAACTTCTGAACTTGTTAACTGAAAATGTCAGATCAGCGATTAGTTATCGATTAGTTCTCCTTTTGCTAACTTGTATCAAATTTGCATATAAATTACAAGCAAATTGTTTTGCAAAAAATAAAAATTCATGAAAAAAATAATTTTCGCAAGTAATTTCCCCATGAAAAATCTCAAGTAAATTTGTAAAGATTTAAAATATTCTCAACTCCAAACCTACCCCATAATGGAGGCGCGACACAATATTAAGCTCATCATCACACAATCACTATAATAAATTTGATTATTAGAGATAAATTATTTCGTCATTCATAAATCATATTTCGTCACTAAAAATCTTATGCGACGAAAAATAATTCATCACTCTGTCGTCAATAAATGTGTGTCGCTAAAAGTATACAAAGGCGTTTAGTGCTTCATTGATAAAAAGTATTATATTAACTACAAAAAAAAAATCATCCCTAATTGCTTAACCATTTGTGATAAATTTATTTGTCGTAAAAAGAATAATTTTTTTGTAATTAATTGTATACTTTGTCACTAAAAAGGTAATTACTACCAACAATACAAAAAATTATTTTGTTCTTAAATGTATTAACTAGGATCTTCGTCGATAAAAGTATTTTATTAACTACAAAAAGAAAAATCGTCCTCAAATGCTTAAATGTGACAAATTTATTTATTGTAAAAATGATATTTTTTTTGTAGTTAATTGCATACTTTGTCACTAAAAAGGTTATAACTACCAACAGTACAAAAAATTATTTTGTTCTTAAATGTATTAACTAGGGATAAATTTATGATTATAAAAATTATTTTGTTCTATATGCATCTCAATTTGACAGTAGCGCTCGCACATTATGCTTTCATGGGAAATCAAACTCACAACCAAAAGGTTGGAAGTGAAGTGTGCTTACCATCTGACCAACTCTCTCTTTTCTCTCATTTTTATTTTATTTTTTACTTCATTCATTTCTTTTAAGTTTAATTTTTGTAGAAATAATATATTATATGATTACTTATACTCATACACAAATGTATGAAATTTATCACACACCATTATAAATTTATATAAAATTAAACTTTAGATTTTATTAAAATAATTGAATAATCAGTTGAATTTGATTAGTAAATCAATTATTTTGAAAAAAACACCAATACTCATAACTATAGTACTTCATCATAATATATTTGAAATCCTAGTTGGTTCATTTCTTTTATTTTTATTTTCAATTTTCACACTAATGAAAAAAATAAATAGAAATTCATGAATATTTCTCACCTTTGCAAAATCTAAGTTTGTAAGTCAATGTTATCTTTGTATAGTTATTCTACGTATGTATTGGGAAGTACTATTAAATATGTACATATTTATTGACAGAAGCAAATGGATCGACTTATTCTATTCAGTTTATCAATCACAAATCAATAGAAATACACAAAAATTAGCACCAAGACTTGAGAAATTATTATTTTTTCATCACCTTTATCAATGAAAGTATATCAAATAAAAAAAATGTTAAACCAACAAATATTAGTGATCTAGTGGAGAACCGTATCCCACTCACAATACTTATAACCTTGATTGTATTTTTCAAATGATGCATTTTATAATTGCGTAAAATTGATGTATTGAACTTTTTCATTTTTACACAATCGATCGAATTTGTTGATTATAATATTTTCTCTCGCCAATTAACGAATGGTCTTTGTCTATTTCTTATGAATGTATTATTCTTTTTTAAGTAAGTTGTCACTTGTAATTATGAACAATTGTAGCAAAAAAAAAAAAAAACTTGCTATGAATTTTTTTCGTAGCAAATAATTGAATTATTCACTACAAATTTTAAGTCGTCGCTATTTAACACCTTACATATGTTGTAACAATTTTTTTGTTGTAACTAAATCGCAGATTGATTAGAGACAATAAAATATTTGACACCAATTATTTATATTATTAGTGACAAAAATAAATGTCATAATTAAATCTAATTTTTCATATCTAAAACTTATAATATTTAACTATGAACTCTAATTTATCGATATTGTACCAACATATTTTTTTAGATGATTTTTTTTTTTGTAAAAAAATTGATAAATTTTAAGACAAAAATAATTTGTCATGAATTAGATACATTATTAGTGACGAAATAATGTGTCACCGATAACTTTAAATTCGTGACTAACACTACATAACAAATGACGCCAATTAATTTTTTGGTGAAAAACTTTAGTAGACAAAACTTTGCTACGGATTTTTATGTTTAATTTGTCACCTAAAGTATGTGTCCAATATATATAAGCACAAAAAGTAAATTTTATCACTAAAAATGAACAATTAGTGATGTTTAATGTCGTAGCTAATAATTTTGTAGCTACATATCATATTAGTTGTAGTGTAGTAAAGAAACACTCACTCAATTAACAGTTATATTACAACAAATACTAGATCTCAACGTCATCGGTAAAAACTAGAACAATCTGTATAACAATGAATACAGAAAGTGTTATAACAATTTAAATGTATTTCTTCTTATTGGCAGAGAGGGGGGGGGGGGGGAGAGAGGACGAGAGAGGAGAGGACAAGAGAGAGGACATTTTATAAAAAAAAAAGAGAAGAAATACAGATAATTTAAGTTAGTATTTGGATACATGTGTAGGGTAGGGTGTGTTTATGGTGCTATCGGTTATTTTATAAAATTTATATACTTTATTTTTATTATTTTACTTTAATAATTAAAATTAGACCTTTTGAACTAGTCTTATTAATTTGAATTTTCATAAGTACTATTAAGTTATTTTTTGATATTTTTATTAAACGTTATAATGGGAAGGTGTGGATGATATAAGTTAGGATAGAAATTTAGTAGTGCGTCTATACAAGTAGGTAGGACTGTATTTTCTTGTTTTATTATATTTTTAGGATTATTTTTGTAGTTTCTTGTTCTTTTATTTTTATAATTATCTATGATTTCATGTAGTTCAACAATTATAGTATAATTTTATTGTAGTATTGTCCTGTTATACTATATGGTGTTTTTATTACTATCTATTGTGTCTTATACTTTCATTACATCTTTTTCAAGCTAGATTGCTTTCTTCTTAAGCCGAGGGTCCATATATCGAAAACAACATATCTACCTGACTACCTCGCATACAATATAGAGGCAAAATCTGCATTTTGCATATACTCTACCCTCCTACAGTCTACTTTGTGGGACTACATTAAATGTATTGTTATTGTTGTGTAAGAGTCACATATAGAAGTTAGAATACAATACTAAGCATATTTTCCTAAGATTTTGATAGAAACTCTCTAGACGCTTTTGCAGTTTTAAAAGTACACAATCAAGGATATACTAAAGATAACAAAAATGGATATCCACTCCACTATTTTTACAGTATTGTAAAATAGGGTTAAACATGACAACAAATTTAAGTCGACTAAAATTAACTATCCAACAAAAATAAATTAAATCATATAAAAAAAAGAATATAATATCGTATAGCTTATTAATCAAATCAATAAATATCTTGTTACTCAAAATGTTAAAACTAATTTAGTTTCAATGGAAAGTAATATAATGGATTTCGAAGATCCAAATTTTTAAGTATAAGTTAATCATCAATCAACTTGTAGTCATTTTCATCATTCCAAGTCCAGGAATTGAAAATTAATATATTATTATTATTATTAAAGGGAAAATACACATGTACCTTCCACCTATGTTTGGAATTTCAGAGATATACTTATACTTTACTAAAGTCCTATTACCTTCAAACTTATTTTATAAATAATTTTCTACCGTTTTCGACCTACGTGACATTATCACTGAAAAAATTGTCAATATATATACTTTCATAGGAATTTGATAAAACCTCTTTAGACTCTTTACTAGTTTAAAAGTGCCGAATCAAGCGCATAAGAAAGACAACAAGATTATAGATCCTTTCTACTATTTGGAAGTATTATAAAATAGAGTTAAACAAAGAAATTTAATCTATATTATATATGAGTAACAATATATTAATTAATATACGAGATTCAAGAATTAAGTCTACTAAAATTAAGTATCTAATAAAAGAAATTAAAATCATATGAAAAAAGATACCTTATTTTTGTAACTTATATTAATCAGATTGATAGAATATTGCTTAAATCACAATATTAAAAACTAATTTAATTTCAGTAGGAGTAGCATAAAAATTTAAAGAAAATTTAGATATAAATTATCTATTAGCTTGTAGTCATTTTCATCGATCTTCTTAAATTCAGGTCTAGAACAAAAAAATTAATATTTCATTATTTTCAAATTTAATATATAAGATATGTTTTATGGCCTGGTTTTACACATAAATTTATTGGATATATGTTTTACTTTTGCAGCATTTCAACTTAAATGCTATTGGCCGACAAAAAAAATTGAGAGATCCGTTGACTCAAGTCAACGACTAAAAATTTATTCCACGATATTTTACTTTCGAGTACCAAATAAAAAAGTTAAGTGCAAAATTAATATTACAAAATAAGTTAGGGACGTTAGTTAGGACCTAGAATCAGTTAGGGAGCTCGGCCCCACATGGTCCGATAAGCCTGCCCCATAACCGCCCTAACCAATTCGGTTGGGCTTGTCTCTTGGCCGTTGGTAGCACATGTGCTTGCACATGTGTTGCCGTGCACTTTCCCTGACCATGCACTTCTGTAAAGTTCACTCCTTGTACAAGGATCCTCACTATGTCCTTGGGCACTGCTTAATCTACATGGTCATTTTAAATGGTCATGTGCTATTGTACCTAGGCTTGACACTTGGATGCCTCGTACCTAATATGTGTATGTGAAGAATACTGTATTTTATCTTAGGGTCTTCATTGCAGGTACAATTCCTAAATAAGATTGGTTTAAGTTTCTTGTTAATACATGAAATTTGGCTAACACCCTTAAGCCAATATTCTCTAACATGCACAATATTACTCAATATTGGGCATTGGAATGCGTATGTACCCCCAATACGTATTCTTAAAACCTAATAGGCTCTTCACTAGACAAGTACATTTTCTAGAATGTTACATTATCCCCCCCTTTAGGAACATTCGTTCCCGAATGACACTTTCCACACTTTGAACAGTTTAAGGGTGAAGACTCAAATACTAATAGCTCATAACCATACAACACAGTATACAATACACAATACACGCATGAAGGGAAGACATCAATTTCACATACCTTTAATAGACTCACAACACAACAAGAAGATAGAACTACTTATACAACTTATCATGCAATAAGACTCACCCTTTTTATTTCATATAGGAGGAATTTCCTTATCCACATAATATCATGCTCATATACAACAGTTATATACACATCATAACCATTTTTCATGAAAGACCAATTTAGCAAATTTTCAAAACCTTTACAGTAAACACGAATTTCTTTACAGTGAAACATGCTCAGATTTCCAATAATGCAACTCTTGAGCAATTTATGATGGAAGCACGACAATATAAGAGATAAAACCATATTAACTCACTTTAAAACATAATCATAACTTCATGAAATGCACAATGCAAGGAATCAATGAATTTCAATTTCAACTAGACCTCTAAACACAATGCAATATGCAACATGCTACTATGACATTCTATCTCTCAAGCTTGAATTGAATAGAAGAGATGAGACAACAAATCACTATTCTACTACTCACCATACTCTCCCCCACTTAGAAGGAACTCATATAACTAAAGAGAGAAATACAAGAACTTACCATCATCATCATCACCCTCATCCGGCTTTGCTCCTCTAGTCCAAAGTGCAAAAGAAACTCATAACATTTCACTCTACGGCACGACATAGGATTAGAAAAGAAGGGAAACTCTATTGTCCTATAGTCTCTCGCCCATAGATGTGTCGCGACTCACACCGATGGTCAAGACTCTACTAGACATGGCTTTTTGAGACTTTTCGATTCCTAAGTACTACTTCATAACCTTATGCTCTGATACCAAGTTTGTCACGACCCGAAACCACACCCTAGAAGTTAGGGTTCAATCTTGGATTGCGATCGGCGTCGTCGACCTCTCGGAGGTCTAAGACAAGCCCTTCGTACTATTCATTGCATACATGTATGAAAAGTAGTGCTGAATTAAAACTTTTCATACGAATTAATAATACTCCAAAATATCTCTTTTATAGAAAAACATAATGAAAGGCTAAGTCTCAAAGTCACCATCTTAGACATATGAATATAGAAAATAGCTAAGTCTATTACAATACTTTCAATAAGGAAAACTAAACATCAAGATGTCCTCGGATCTAGTGAGGACATACCAAACTCTTTGCTTGAATGGACACTAATCCAAGTTTCAACTTCGAGACTCCTTTAAAACTCCACCTACACCTTTAGAGATAAACAAAAAGTATGGAATTAGTACAAACACTTGTACTAAGTATGACGTAATGCATAAAATCATGAAAAATGGACATTCGTATAAAACATGATCTTTTTGATGAAGACATCATAATATAAGTATAAGAACAACATTTAACACCTTAGAAACATACAAGGCATCACATAAGCATTTTATCAAATATTGAAGAACATTACAGTGAACTAAGTTCATCTTTACAGTAACCTCTTTTATCTTGCATTCTTCTTACCAAAGGATATCCTAAGATAAGATCATTCCCTTTTTCCTTTTATTAACTCCCCACCAAGGTTACTCGAAGATTCACCTAAGTAGGACAAGAAGAGACCGCCCATACACCCTCTTCAATCTTACCTAAGGAACCCTCAAAGCTACCCTAGATAAATCACATTCTATTCCTCATACGTTAGCTAAAATCGTGATCATTCTTTAAGTCAATTAGAAGACATTTCATTCATTATAGACTTCACATAATGGTCTTGGAAAGACCTAGGGACTCACATACTAACAATTTCAAAGTCTAGTCGTGCAATGTCTAGATAGCGTCCCATACCACTACCTAAACTTCCTAGAACTTATCCAACACTAGTATGTATCTCATGTGATGAGAATAGGCAATAACCAACATAGACCATACTAGCTAGGTATGGAATCCGGAGTCTACCCTACTCCGATAGTGGGTGTTCTACTTGACAAGGGTAGAACTAGGACACATCCCATGTAGGCACATGGTTAAGGAATATCAAGGTCTTTTATGTACTCTAGTCTCATTCTCAAGTAGAGCTACTAACCATAACATATTCACTAGGTGCTAGCCTTTGTTCTCATAGAGTAAGTTCAATATAAGGGACATATGAAAAGGTACCATCTCTTAGTTATTACCTAGTCATAATGCACCTACCAAAGATGGGTCCACTAGGGCTGTCATTCAATGGTCTATAAGGATAGCTCATTCTTAGCCTTCTTTCTATATAGAAGATTCCACATATTAGTCATGCTTAGAAGGGCACCATCTTAGGTCTACCAATCCTAGACTCTCATTAAACATTAATCCATACACATACAAGACAAAGGTGCCTAAGCCTACTAAGTCAAGACATTCATATTCATTATATACATGTATCAAGTAAGGGACATAATCTACCAAAACAAGACACATCATTAATTCACATTAGCACATATAACATATCATTCTTTGAAGCACTTAGGAACGACCCTTATCATCTTTATGTCATCCTATACATTACTATAACATCATTAATATAACCATCATATACTAATCTAGTCAAGTAGGAATAATAATGTATCAACTTTAAGATTACACACATAAACACAATCATAATCCAACATAATCACCTAATATCCATAGAAGAACACATACTTTCACTTAATCGCATAAAGATAGATATAAGCATACTTAACAAAATAGTTGAAGTCTAATTAACATAAAATAAAGTGAATTAGGGCAGTGTACCACCAATCCATTCTTACCACTTCAATCCATGTCTAAATAATCCAATTCAATAATATAAGGCCTTTACCCATGTCCATGAATATCAATTCAAAGTATAAGTCATAGTACTAGACGAAACTAGGTCAAATAAATATATATTTAAAAAATTAAGACCAATTAGACATCAATTGAATACAATTCTCACATCATTAGAAAGCCCATAAGAGACTACTCATTAATTCATAAGTATAGAAACATGATCACTTAACCATAAAATAGTCAAAATAGGAATTTGCATGGGTTCATAAGAATTATAGATTTAAAAACATTGAATTAACATCAATTCAATTCTAAAACATTGATTTAAAACCTTTTATGCAAGAACCCATGGCTAGATTATGAAAACTGGACAAATCATGTTTTTTTATCATCTTTAAAAAAATCGTTTAAATTGACTCCTTGAAAAAAGAGATTTCAAGGATGAATAACCATACCTAATATATGAAGAATCCATGAAAATCTTATTGGAGACTTCAAAACTTTCGACCTCTTCCTTAAGCTTTTCTTGTTCTTTAATGGAGTCTAGAAAAGAGAGTGTTCTTGAGGGATTAAGAGAATTCCGTTTGATTCTGGTTTGGGACGTGTAATTGTGGTCTAAAACTGACTTAATATCTATATATAGACGTCCCATATATTACCCTAAAGACCTTCCACTTAAATCACCAAAACGCCCCTCCTAAATCGACTACAAATAGGAGAACATTTGACTAAGGGTCTTCGGGTTTGACTAGGAGTTAAATTAATTAATGAAGTTGCTAATTTAATTAATTAAAGGACCAAGGGTAATTACTAAAGTGCCCCTAAGATTTTAGGACCATAACCAACCCCTTTGGACCATCCTAGGTTATGTACTAGGATGTTTCTTTAGTTAGTTATTCGGTTAGGTGACCCGGTTAGGTATTAGGTTTTCGGGCACCCTAGTTAGTTAATTTTAGCTAGTCCTAGGTTAGTTAGTTAGTTAGGGACGTTAGTTAGGACCTAGAATCACTTAGGGAGCTCAACCCCACATGGTCCGACACGCCTGCCCCCTAACCGCCCTAACCAATTCGGTTGGGCTTGTCTCTTGGCCAAGCACATGTGCTTGCACATGTGTTGCCGTGCACTTTCCCTAACCATGCACTTCTGGAAAGTTCACTCCTTGTCCAAGTATCCACACTATGTCCTTGGGCACTACTTAATCGACATGGTCATTTTAAATGGTCATGTGCTATGGTACCTAGGCTTGACACTTGGATGCCTCGTACCTAATATGTGTATGTGAAGAATACTGTATTTTATCTTAGGGTCTTCATTGCAGGTACAATTCCTAAATAAGATTGGTTTAAGTTTCTTGTTAATACATTAAATTTGGCTAACACCCTTAAGCCAATATTCTCTAACATGCCCAATATTACTCAATATTGGGCATTGGGATGCCTATGTACCCCCAATACGTATTCTTAAAACCTAATAGGCCCTTCACTAGACAAGTACATTTTTTGGAATGTTACATTGTTGAATTTAAGGTTACTATATATATTTGTAAATTTATGATGTTATTTTTATATTTTTTCCTATATTTAATTAATCAATTACTCATTTTTGAGATTATCAAAAGAAATATTTTTTTTAAAACTATTTTTAAAAAAAAATAAAAAACTTATTTGTGGAAGGTAATATGTGTTTGTACCTTAGAACTTGCATATTTGGGTTGTACAAGTTCATTATGAATCTTGGAAAAAAGCGACATCGGCCAACAACAGGCAGCATCAGCCAAGGCCTGCGCGTATAAGCCATGGCGTGTGTGCATCATCTAGGAAACATCGACGTCAGGAAACAGAAGGCAGCATCAGCCAAGGCGTGTGTGCTTCAGGCAAGCGATGTCGGCCAACGGCTAGCGGCAAAGGCCAGGCGACATTTGTTATGACCCCCCACATCGGTCATGGTCTGTGTATATCACTTACCCGACGGTTTTCGTGGACTGTCCACATATGTCGTGGCTTATGCACATCGCTCAATCATTTTAGAGCGTGGACTGTGCACATAACCATTGGCCTACACAGAACGATCAGTCGACGTCAAGTGTTGCCAGTCCGTATCGCCCTTGACCTGCACCCAATTGTCAGCCAACGTCACACATGGCCTGGCCTTTGGCCTCTATTCAATGGTTAGGCGATGTCGGATATGGTATGCAGTATCTTCTTTGGCCTGCACACAATGGTCAGCCGACATAAGGCATGGCCTACCCATAACGCCTTTGACCTGTATACAAAGGTTAGCCAAAGTAGGACATGGTCTTCTCGCGTCGCCTTTGTCCTGCACACAGCGGTAAGCCGACGTCGAATGTGGGTTGACAAAATTGTCCGCAACCTACACACATCGGTCTGCCAACATCAAATGTGGCCTGAAAGCATCGTTTGTAGCCTTCAGACATCGGTTTTTCGATGTCGAACGTGGCCTGCAAACATCATCTTTGCCTTGCACACATCGATTTTCTGACGTCGGATATAAACTGTCAGCATCGTTCGTAGCCTGCACACAATGGTCAGCAGACGTCTGCCAATGGAAGGCAGCATCAGAGAAGGCTTGCACGCATTTGATGTTGCATGTGCGCATTTGGCAAGATATGTCGGCAAATGGCATGTGGCTTCAACCAAGGCCTATACGCATAAATGTGGAATGTGCGTAGTCCAATGGTATGCGACACCATCCATGGTTTGAATTCACAGACGTGGAATGTGCGCATCTCGCAAGCGACATCTACCAACGACATGTAGCATATGCTAAGGTCTGCAGGCATTAGCCGCATCGTGTGCGCATAAGTTGGGCGTCTTCAGCCTTTTTATGAGCGCATCTGCTAGGCGACATCAGCTTTGGCCTACGCGCACCGACATACAACAGGCAGCAACAACCAAGGCCTGCACGCATCAGCCGTTGAATGTGTGCATCGACTCGACGACATCGGTCATGTCTTATGCATATCGGCCAGGAGACATTGACTAATGACAACCAGCATCACCCCAAGGCCTAGAAGCATCAGCCGTGGCGTGTTTGCATCGACTGGGCAACATTGTTCATGTCCTGCATGTATCGTTTAAGCGACGTTGCCAACGATATGCAGCATTAGCCAACGCTTTCATGTATCTATCGTGGTTTGTGCGCATCTTGCAAGCGACGTCGAACAACATCATGCAGCATAATCCAAGTCATTTATGCATAACCCGTGGTATGTGTGCATCGGCTAGGCGACATTGACGTGGGCCAACTGCAGGCACCATCAACCAAGGCTAGTGAGTTTTGGGCAAGCAATGTCAGCCAACAGCAATCAACATAATCCAAGGCCTTCATGCATCCGACATGGCATGTAAGCATATGGCAAGCGACGTTGGCCCATAGAATGCAGTATCAGCCAAGGCTTGCAAGCATCGGTCGTGGTATGTCTGCATCGGCTGTGCGACATTTGCATTATCCAACATTAGGAAGCATCAGTCAAAGCCTATGTGCTTCGGTCATGCGACGTTGGCCAATCGCAGGCAGCATCAGCCAAGGCATACACACATCAGTCGTGGCGTGTACGCAGCGGTAGGGTAACATCGGTGTCAGTTAATGGCAGGCAACATCAACCAATATGTTTGTGCTTTGGGAAAGCGACATCGTCCAACGGCAAGAGACATCCTTTAGGAGACATTGGTCATGCACTACCGCATCGATCATGGACTGTGCACATTGCTCAGCCGGCGTCGGGCATGGACCGACCGCAACGGTCGTGGTCTGTTCATATAACTCAGCGGTCGTCAGTCTTGGCCTTCCGACATCGCCCTAGACCTAAACACAACGCCATTTGACGTCGGATGTGGGCTACCCACATCTTCCCTAGCCTGCACACTGCTCAGGTGACGTCGGCCTTAACAGCCCGCATCGGTCGTAACTTTTGCACATCGTTCAACTATTTTCGGGCGTGGACTGCCCGCATCAGCCGTTGTTTGTGCACATCATTCAACCATTTTTGGGCATGGACTGCCCGTATCTCCCTTGGCCTGCAAACAATGGTCAGATGACATCGACGTTGCCTTTCCCCATCGCCTTTGGCCCACACAATGATCAGTCGATGTTAGGGTTGTTCCCACATTGCCTTTGGCTTGCATACAATGGTCAGTCGACGTCATACATGGCCTGCCTAAATTGACTTTAGCCTGCACACAACGGTTAGCCGACTCGAATGTGGGCTGCACCTATCATCTGTGGACTGCACACATCGGTCAATCGACATTGAACGTAGCCTGTTAGTATCGTACGTAGCCTGCACACATCGGTCTGCTGATGTTATACATGGCCTGCCAACATCGTCATAGCATGCACAAATCGGTATACCGACGTCATACGTGGCATGGCTGCATCCCTCTGGCCTACACACTTCAGTCAGCCAGCGTCGGACGTGCCTACCCGCATCGTCCGTGGCTTGCACTTGTTAGGCACGAGCGATGTCGCATGCGGCTATATTGATCGAGGTCTAGCCGACAAGATGCGGATGTCCATGCCGTACAAAAATCAAAAGAGTATGAAACACCCTTCCTGCATAATAGCATATTCATCTATTTTCCATCTTCTATTCTTAACGTTTCTGCCTCACTTGGTCATTCGTACCAATTTCATTACGTTTACATTTTGCAAGTTATTGAAACATCATTTATTTATAAAACATATGTACTCTATCATTAGTTTCACATGTTTAGAAGTATTTTCGAGAATTTGCATATTTTTCTAACTTTTATTCATTTTATAAATTTATTTTTAAAGTTTTTTATTTTTACATAACATGTTAAAAATTAAAATTTATGAAATTTTTTAATTTAGGTTTACTATTTTTTTCTATTTTTATTAATTAATTACCAATTTTCGGGATTTATCGAAGAAAATAAAAATAAAAAAAAATATTGAAATTGATGAATTTAAGGTTACTATATTTATTTGTGAATTTTTGGCATTTTTTTATATTTTTTTCATATTTTTTCTTTTTTTATTAATGATTACCTATTTTCGTGATTTACCGAACAAAAATAAAAAATAAATATTATTGAAAACTATTTTTTAATATGAAAAAAAAGTTATTTGTGGAACTAACGTGTGTTTGTACCTTAGAACGTGCATATATAGGTTGTACATACTCATTGTGAATCTCTGGAAAAAAACGATGTCTACTCTTCTAGATCAGAATTCATGCCACAGAATCAAGAGCTACAAGTTGACCATGCATCGGACGTGGCATGTGGGTATCGCATAAAGCAACGTCTGCCTATTGCAGACGACTTCAACCAGGGCTTGCACGCATCGGACGTGGCATGTGTGCATCGGAAAAGTGACATCGGCGTCGGCCAATGACATGAAGCATCATCTATAACTAGTGCGTATCAGGCAAGCGATGTCGAACAACGATAGGCAGCATCATCCAAGGCCTGCACACATGAGTCGTGGCATGTGTGCATCCATTGGGAAACATCAGCGTTGGGAAATGGCAGGCACCATCAGCCAAGGCTTATGCACTTCAGGCAAGTGACCTCGGTAAATGGCATCGACCAGGAGACATTAGTCGTGGACCGCTTGCAACGGTCCTATCCTGTGCACATTGCTTAGCTGACGTTGGTTGTGGACTGCCCACATCGCTCGTGGTTTGTGCATAGTGCTCAGTCATTATCGATCATGGACTAACTGCATCACCCTTGGCTTGCACAAAATGGTTTGCCTACGTTGGGAGTTGCCTACACGTATTGATTTTGGCCTACACACATTGGTCAGCCGACGTTGGGCATGGCCTATCCGCAGGCCTGCACACCACGGTCAGTCGATGTTGGACGTGGGCTGCCAGCATCGTCCACAACCTAGACAGATCAGTCTGCTGACGTCGAACGTGGCTTGAGAACATCGTCCGTAGCCTGCACACATAAGTCTGCTGATGTAGAATGTGGCTTGCTATAATCATCCATAGCCTGCATATATCGGTCTGCCAACGTCGGATATGGCGTGCCAGCATCCTCCGTAGCCTACACACATCCGTCTACAAATGCCAGCCAATGACAGGCTACATCATCAATGGCCTGCACGCATCTAACATGGAATGTGCGAATCTGGAAAGCGATATCGGCCAAAGTCATGCAGTTCAAGCTAAGGCCTGCACGCACGGACGTGTAATGTGCGTATCTCGAAAGTGACATCATCGAATGGCATGCGACATCATCCAAGTCCTGCATGAACAGACTTTGAATGTGCACATCTAGAAAGTGAAATAAGCAAACACATGTAGCATTAGCCAAGGCTTGCACGCATCAGCCATGTCGTTTGCACATCGGCTGGGCAATTTCAGTCGTGGTCTGAGCGCATGTCTAGGCGACATCGATTGTGGCCTACGCTCATTGGCAAATCAACATCGGCCAACGGCAGGTAGAAATAGCCCAGGCATGTACGTATCAATCATGGCGTGTGCGCATCGACTTAGCAACATCGGTTGTGGCCTTTGCGCATCGGCCAGACAACTTCAACCAATGGCAGACAACATCAGCCAAGGCATGAATGCATCAGTTGTGGCGTGTGTGTATCGACTGGGTGATATTGCTCGTGGACTGCTTGCATGATCTAGGCAATCTCGGCCAATGACAGGCAGCATCAGCCTAGTTCATCACGCATATGAAGTGGTTTGTGCGCATCTAGCAAGCGACATCGAAAAAGGACATGTAGTATCATCCAAGGCATGCACACATAACCAGTGACGTATGTGCATTTTTTGCTGACATCGACGTCGTCCAATGGTAGGCACCATCAACCAAGGCTTATACACTTCGGGCCAGCGACGTCGACCAACAGAAGGCAGTATTATCCAATGCTTGCACGCATCTAACATGGCATGTCCGCATCTGGCAAGAGACATTGCCAATGGAATGCAGCAGCATCCAAGGCTTGCACGCATCGGTAATGGCATGTGTGTACCGTATGAGCGATATTTGCATCGACCAACGTCATGCAATATTAGCCAAGGCATGTGCGCTCTGGGCAAGCGACGTTGACCAACATTAGGCAGCATCAGCAAAGGCTAGTGGCATGGCGCATCGCCAAGGTGACATCGGCCAACAACAGGCAGCATTAGCAAGGACATGCTTGCTTTGGGTAAATGACAGCGGCCAAAGGAAAGCGGCATCGGCGAAGCGACATTGGTCGTAGAATGTCGCATTGGCCGTGGAATATGCTTATCTCTTAGAAAACGTCAAGCGTGGACCGACCGTATCAGTCGTGGCCAGTGTACATCACTCAATGGTTCGAGATTGGCCTTCCCCTTGTCCTACACTACACGGCTAGAGAACGTCGGTCGTGTGCTGCTTGTATCGGTCGTAGCCTGCACATTGCTCAAGTGACATCAGAGGTTGCCTACCCCCGTCGCCTTTATCCTGCACAACCGTCAGCCGACATCGAGCGTTGCCTTCCCACATCGCCTTTGGTCTGCACAACAGTCAGCCAATGTTGGGCATGGCCTTCCCGCATCGCCTTTGGCCTGCACACAACAATCAGTCGATGACGGACGTGGCCTTCATGCATCTCTTTTGGTCAACACACAATTATCAGTCGACGTCATACGTGGCCTGCCCGTATCGCCTTTGGCCTGCACACAATGGTCAACTGATATCGGACGTGGGACATACCTATCGTCCGTGTTGTGCACTCATCGATCAGCCGACGTTGCATGTGGCCTTCCTGCATCATTCGAAGACTTTACACATTGGTCTATCGTCAGACGTGACTTGTCAGCATCATCTATAGCCTACACATATTGGTCTACCGACATCAGACGTTACTTGGTGTCATGACCTGAAATCATCCCTTGTCGTAACACGGCGTACTCAACCTCTCAGAGGTCTTATACAAGCCCATAACATTCATTTATCGCATTGTCATAAAATGGGGTGGAAATTTAAAACCTTTTTAAAGAAATCATAAGGCTTAGGATCCAACACTTTCCAAAAGAAGTCTTTATAAGCAACGAGATTCTAGACTCTTATTGGCCAGCATAGACCCAAAATTATAAGAATTTCAAACTAGGGACACAACCCTTACATTGGATGCAAATTATAATGTCTTATACAAATGTCTAAATGGAAAATAAACTAGAATAAAAAGTCTTGTCCTCGGCATATGAGGATATACCCAAATCTTGAGAGAATATCTAAGTCCCGAGCTTCAACTCTAGAGATCACCTCACTTGCCCACACCTACACTTTGTATAAATAGAGGAAAATATGGAATTAGTATGATTAAGCACTAAGTATGATGATCATGCAAGAAATCATGTCAAAAGGGACATTTTAGTTGAAATATGCTTTTCATGGTATTTTGATAAAGTCTCATAAACCAAGTATAAAAGACATCATACAAGTCAATCATCAACATAAAAGATAATACTCCCATAATTTACAAGATATGACCATATTCTTTAAGTAACCCATTTAACCATTTAGACCCTCTACATAAGGTTATTCTAAGACCCACCTAAGTAAGACATGAAGTGGCTGCCCATACAACCCCTTCATACACACCTAGATGATCCTTAAGACTACACTAAGTAAGGATATTTCCTTTCCAACACAACCCAACAAGTCAACATTCATTACTAGAGATACTAAAGGATACATTCATACATTTAAGGGAATTCACTTAATGGTCTTGGAAGACCTAGGGAACCCACTCTAGTACCTTCAAATCCTACTTGTTCCATGTGTAGATAGCATCCCATTCTACTACCTACACATTGTAGAACCTATCCAATTGCTAAAGTATACATCCCACATGATGAGAATAGGCATTAATCAACATAGACCATACTAGCTAGGTATGGAATCCGATATCATAAGACTTTACACCACGGAAGGTGTTCTACATGTCAAAGGTAGAATTAGGACACATCCCATGTAGGCACATGGTTTAAAGGATATCAGAAGGCTTATTTGTACTCTAGTCTCATACTCAAGTAGAGCTACAACCTTAAGCATATCCACTCTGTGCTTTGCCTTGGTTCTCATAGAGTGAGTCATTCACATAAGAGTATTAGAGAAGGTAACATCCCTAAGCCTACCAACTCATAATACTACTACCATGAGGATATTCAAAAGGGTCTACCGATCAAGGTTCATTAGGATAGCTCATTCATGAAACGGGTACAAATTAGGTTTATCTGATTCAATTCATTAGAAACATTGTTTACATATTCAAGGTTTGCACATTAACTTAGGGTTTTAGACTCATCAAGAAGGGCATAATTCTTAGGTCTACCGGTTCAATACATACTCTAAAATACCTCATTTATCATTCATGTATAAAGTAGGGACAACTAGGTCTACCTAAACAAGAAACCATATCAACATATAGAGACTCTTCATAGTCTATCATCATCACATACCCACATTTAGAGGAAACATGCTTTCATTCACAATGTCACATAGCTTTATACAAGTTCATCATAACATCATATAGCAACTTCACATATGCCATTTTCCACACAACGACATAACCAACCTTCAATTCACCTCATAGAGACATCAATATCACAATCATAATAAGAACAAGAAGTAACCACCCCCACTAGAAGTGGAATAAACCATACAAAGCAATCCTACTATACTAAGCAATTGAGTTAACTGACCATTCTCCAATATCACAATTCACCATTAATGAACTTCCAATACTTCTAATCATAACAAGAGAACTTACCCATCATCATGCCCATAAGTCCAAGATCATCAACGCATCCTTCTATTCACAACTCATCATATATAGAAATAGAAAATAACAAGAATCAATATTATAAATAAATCTAAATACAATTCTATCAATAAACAATCACAATTATCAAACCCACTTTACAATCCAAAATTAAGGAATTCGATAGATCGTGGATTCATGGAGTTTTTCACTTGAAATAATCAATTAAAGCATAATATAATCATATCAATTCGTTTGAAACCATTTAATGCAGGAATCCTTGAGTTTTAGGAAGAATCGGGGTTTTGATCATCTTTTGGAAACTTGAAAACCATTCGAGAATTGGGTTTAGAGAGAAATCTAACTCTAGATAAAGAGTCACCATACCTTACTATTGATATGCCCACGAAATTGAAGAGGAAAGCAATGGAAACCTTCAATCAAAGCTCTAATATGACTCTAAGCTTCCATGGAGTTTTGAGAGATCTTTTAGAAGGGAAGGGTTTTGAGTTTTGAAGAATGAAGTCTAAATCTAGGTTTTAGTGTTTAATCTAACTTAATATACCCTATATAATGTCACATCCGGGGAGCACCCCACAGACATAACCGGCGTCGTCGTCCTCTTTGAGGACTAAAACTAGTCTCTTAGCTTACATCATTACATCATAGGTTAAAAATACGGAAAAATTTAAAACTTTTCATTCCTTCTACATTGAGGTTGACATAGACCTCTACATACACATAATATTCATATCGAGTATACATACACCCTTCGTAAAGGAAGATTACATAGTCTTATACTTTTATTGCACAAAGATATATAAAATATAACATAGTCTTAAAATCGGATGCCTCAATCTCATAACCATCTAAAATAAGAGTATAACAATTGGGCATATCCCATACATCAACGTAACAAAGCCACATATAGGTTGTACAATGTTTAGTACTCAAATGAAAAGGAAAGAACATAGAAGCCTTAAAACTAGAACAACTTCATAAGCTTGATATTGGCATTGCCCTCGAAAAGTGAGGACCTACCCAACTTGGATGAATGAGAATTCGAAGTCTTCCTTCAAAGTCGTCTGAAAAACCCTTCAACGACTGGAACCTAAAATGTTTGGGAAAAAGGGAGAAAATTGGGTAAGTACACCACTTGTACTAAGTACGAGACCATATGCACACACATCGTAAAATCATGCTAAAAAGGGACAATTCATTAAAGTATGCAATTTACTTTGAAAAGCCTTATGCACATTTAAGAAAAACATCCCAATCAATATGACATATTCATTAAGTCAAGATCATGTACTTCACAAGACTAACAATACTAAGCCTAGTCAAGCCAACATACATATCATATAATTGAGAACATAACCAAAACAACCCTATCATCAAGTTATAACATCAACAAGCATGAATAAGAGTTCATTACAACATAACCAAAGCAAGACAATTACCAATGAACCCTCATTAAATCAACAAGTGCAATGACTAAGAAAAGCCCCATAACCTTACTCAATAAAGTAAACTCAACAAGACCCATAACCAATGTCCAACTTCACATAGTATATGATTAAGAGTATGTATCATCATACTTTAGCAATGGAGACCAACACATGTCCATAAGTGACACGAATCATCATATTGTATCATAAATGTGCAAGATCATCATATACATATCATGTACAATTATAAGCATATGCATATATAATAAAATCCTTCTAAGACTTCCCTCAAGGCTAACTAGTGCAATGTTTTGGTAAAGTCCCATACCCCTACCTAGACTAAGCTAAACCCCTTAGGTTATCCTAGTTAGAGTTCATTCCTTTAGTTTCTTTAGATTTTGGGAACATCTTACCTTAATCGACATAGACCACATGAGATAAAGTGGAATCTGGTGTCATGGAACTCTACACCGAAGGAAGGGGGACTACTTGCCAAGGGAGTACCAAAACATGAACATAGCAACTACGTGGATCCACTAGCTAGAAATCCTATGGGGGCAACATAGTTCAAGAATTAGGAGATATAATTGGGATCCTCTTTATGCTACATGCATTATAGTCTCCAATCTCATGAGTACATTAGTGATCCTACTTTCCCTATGTGGGAAGGGACACTCCTCTCACTAGTTCACTCAGTGCTAAGCTAGAGTCCCTTTTGAAATGTCTTTAATGTCTTTATTAATCATCATAGCTTAATGTAGGTCATAGGGTCTATCCCTTATATAATCATCATCATCATAGCTCAATAATAATTGAATGAGTATTGTCCTTTCATTGCAATTCATATAAGTGAGGTTAGCACATTTACATAGTCACATCCTAATAAGGCATATTGGTAAGTAATCACCATCCTTATAACATTTACATCTTAGCCAACAACTCACAATCCATAGTTCAAGACATTTAAATCAACATCATACCAACCCTATCAATTTTAATATAAGGTCTACTTCTATACAACATCATGTCTTAATCACAAGTAACCATAAGCGAAGTTAAGAATAGAGATCAGAAGACTTACTCAATCTTCTTCACAATGCCTTCCTCAAGGTCTTACCATCAACCTACAACTTAACCCAACAATGATATAATAGCATCATAAAATATTAAGCAAGATAATAACAAGACCAATTGAATCATTATACCACATTCCCTTACTAGTTTATAGCCTAGAATTAGAGACTTAGATCAAGTTCATAGTTTACTTCATCATCTAAGTCAATTAATCATGAACTAGCTTGTTAGGACTACAATTCATCTTAATATATTCATAAATTGGCACAATAAAATCATAGGATAGTAATTCACACATTAACAAAGCCAATTACATCAATACTAGATAGTACAATTCAAGATCACAACCTAGGGTTAAGGGGAATAGGTCATATTCTACAGACTAGACCAATACATCAATAATTAGTATAATATAGTCATAATTCATCATAGTTTAAGCAATACAATCCAAAGAAAAAACAAACAAATTCAATTGAAAGATAAATTTCGAGATTGAAAAAGACCCACATGAAAACTCATCTTTCGAAATCAATTTGAAGAAAACCTTCGGGGAAATAAGTCCCAAAGGTGAAAGGAATTCCATAACTTAATGTTTAACGAAGATTGATGGAGAAACTTTGGTTATTTCTTCCCTATAACCCACCTTGACCTTGTCTTCTATGGTGTTCTTCAACTTGGGAGAGAGAAAGAAGAGAGAAGGAAGAGAATTAGGGTTTGTGAATTATGAGGGCTTAGGTTTGTTTAATTGGGTTAGGGTCTTTATATAGGTTGTTAATTAACTTAATTAGACCTCCATTAACCATTATATAATTAACTAACCCCTAAATTAATTAAGTCAAGTCACTTAAAATCGAGCAGCCAAAACAGGCCCTCACATGCGACACCACGTCTACGCCTCGTGTGTCAATCGACGGACCACGGGACCAACAGTCCTGTTGGTCTGTCGTTTTGGTCTGAGACTTGTCCAAAACAGACTTACAAGGATTTGGATAAGTTCCCATTGACGGAATCATTCCACACCCCGTCGATTGGACAACGGATCGTTGGTTGCATTCATTGGTGGACACTGTCTTGGTCAGCCTTTGACCCCAAAATGCAAGGGTCCTCCTCAAGGGCCCTTGGTTGGTCGTACGGGAGTCATGCCCGGTCATTTAGATTATGAATCAACTCTAATACGTGTTAGACACCATTCCACCAAAATTTATCAATTTCCGACTCTTAAAACTTAGTCAAATAGGCTAAGGCACACTAGCACCTCATTGAACTAATTTCCGAACGTCATGGACGTTCCTTGACGTTTTGATTTCTAAACTTCCTAAATGAATTATATTCATTATTTATGACCCTAAGACAGTGTTGAAACCTTTTGACACCTATGTTAGGCTCTAGAACATGTCTTACACTTTCGGAGCATTACATTATCCCCCCTTAGGAACATTTGTACCCGAATGACACTACAATATTTTGAAAGGAAGGAATAGACTAAAGACTAGCAGCCCAACCAATCAACAATACATAAAAACATGATTTACAACATCAATCATTGTATTTTGCACATAACAATTCAAAAACTTAAATTACCACATATAAGGCTCAAAATCAAATTATGAGGAATTTCCTTCTCACAACAACAAGAGCTCAACATACCATATATGAGTCAATCATACCAAAACTCAAATTACCAACATGCTCAATATGATTTCTTTAAAACATACCATATCAAAATGCACAACATAACTCAAAACCAGAAGAATTCCAAAATTTTCAAGTCAAAAGCACACTTCACTGTAACTTCACTGTAATGACACCATAAAATGCACATTTTTACAGAACTTCACCTAAAATCAAAGAAACTTCAAATTTAGTCATTATTTTTATTATTAGCAAGAACAACTAACCTTCATTAGGAAAGAGATGAGGATAACAGGACTTCATGTCGGCCTCGGCCTCCCATGTTGCCCCCTCAACTAGGTGGTTTATCCATAAAACTTTTCCGGAGGCCACCTCTTTGTTCCTTGACCTCTTCACTTGACGATCAAGGATTTCAACCGGAACCTCCTCATAAGAGAGGTTCTCTTGCACACCAAGACCCTCAATAGGAAGAATGGACTCAGGATCATCGATACACTTCTTAAGCATAGAAACATGGAAAACTGGATGAATCGAAGATAATTTACTAGGGAGTTTCAACTCATAGGCAACCTTACCAACCCTTTGCAAGATTTCATAGGGACCCACATATCGAGGACTAAATTTCCCTTTCTTGCCAAATCTAACCAGCCCTTTCATAGGCGAAATTTTTAGATACACTTTATCACCTTCTTCAAACTCTAATTATCTTCTCCTATGATCGGCATAAGACTTTTGCCGGCTATAGACTGTTTTCAAGCGATTCCTTATGATATGAACCTTCTCCAAAGTCTTATAAATCAAATCGGGACCCAAAACTGAAGACTCACCCACTTCAAATCATCGATTGGAGATCTACATCTCCTACCATACAAGGCGTCATAAGGAGCCATAGATATAGATTAATGGTAGCTATTGTTGTAAGAAAACTCCACCAAAGGCAAATGATTATCCCATTTTCGCTTGAAATCAATTAAACAAGCTCTAAGCATATCCTCAAGGATTTGAATAGTATGCACCGCTTGACCATCCGTTTGAGGATGAAAAGCGGTGCTTAATTTCACCTTGGTACCCAACCCTTGTTGGAATGACCTCCAAAACCTAGATGTGAATTGTGCACCCCTATCTGATATGATGGATAAAGGAATACCATGGTGACACACAATCTCATCTATAAAGATCCTTGCATAATCCTCCCCCAAATAGGTATACTTGACGGGAATAAAATGAGCGGATTTGGTCAACCTATCCATAACCACTCATATGGAGTCATATTGCTTTTGTGTCCGAGGCAAACCTGCCACAAAATCCAGATTGATGTCTTCCCACTTCCAAGTAGGAACTTGGATTTCTTGAAGTAAACCACCCGGATTTTGGTGTTCGGCTTTCACTTGTAGGCAATTTGGACACTTAGCAACAAATTCCGCTATGTCCTTTTTCAAACCTTCCACCAAAAGACATCCCTAAGGTCATGGTACATCTTTGTCGAACCCGGATGAATGGAGTAGCGGGAACCATGATCTTCTTCAAGAATCCGGTTCTTCAAACCATCTACATTGGGAACACACAACCTTCCTTGATACCTCAAGACAACATCCCTCCTAAGGAGAATGACTCATTAAGCTTACCAAGAACCAATTCTTTCAACTCGATCAATGGTTGATCAAGGTATTGTTTGGACTTCACCTCAGCTACCAAATATGACTCGGAGTTATGATGGACCATAAAACCATCATTCAGAGAATATTCTAATCTAACACCCA
This sequence comes from Solanum lycopersicoides, assembly GCA_022817965.1. Taxonomy (NCBI): domain Eukaryota; kingdom Viridiplantae; phylum Streptophyta; class Magnoliopsida; order Solanales; family Solanaceae; genus Solanum; species Solanum lycopersicoides. The sequence goes on from CM040621.1 coordinate 14,909,192, forward strand.
ATTGAGCCAACCGATGAACATCTTTCACTTGGTATTTCTTGGCTTCCTCTACATGAGACACACTACCCATTGTCATACAACTTAGAGCATCCGCAACTACAGAGGCCTTGTCGGGGTGGTAGAGAACACTCATGTCGTAATCTTTGAACAATTCCAACCACCTTCTTTGTCGGAGATTGAACTCCTTTTGAGTAAACACATATTGTAGACTCTTGTGGTCGGTATACACATCAACATGAACACCATACAAGTAATGTCTCCATATTTTCAAACAAAATACCACGACCGCTAACTCAAGATCATGAGTTGTATAGTTCCTCTCATGCACCTTAAGTTGTCTAGAGGCATAGGATACTATTTTCCCATGTTGCATAAGCACACACCCTAAACCCACTCGGGATGCATCACAATATACAACGAAGCCCTTGGTACCCTCCGTTAAGGTCAACACTGGAGTGGAAGTAAGCCTATCTTTCAAGATTTGGGAGCTTCTTTCACATGCCTCCGACCACTCAAATTTCTTACTCTTTTGGGTCAAAGTAGTCAAGGCAAATGCAGCGGACGCAAAACCATCCACAAACCTCCGATAATAACCCGCTAGACCCAAGAAACTCCTAATGTAGGTTGGAGTCAATGGTCTAGGCCAATTCTGAACCGCCTTTGATTTCCTTGGATCAACCTCAACCCCCTCACTAGAGATGATATGACCAAGAAACGCCACCGACCTCAACCAAAACTCACATTTGCAATACTTGAGAAATAATTGGTTCTCCTTAAGCACTTGTAACACCACCCTCAAATGGTCTATGTGTTCACCCTCATTTTTCGAATATACCAAGATGTCGTCAATGAAGACATGGACAAATGAATCTAGGTAACTTCGGAACATCCTATTCATGAGATCCATAAATGCCAATGGGGCATTAGTGTGACCAAAGGACATTAATAAGAACTGATATTGACCATATCTAGTCCGAAATGCCGTTTTTGGTATATCCTCACCTCTCACCATAAGTTTGTGATACCCCGATCTCAAGTCAATCTTAGAGAAATAGCTTGCCTCTTGGAGTTGATCAAACAAGTCGTCAATCCGAGGGAGAGGATATTTGTTCTTAATAGTGACTTTGTTGATTTGGCTATAATCAATGCATATTCTAAGGGACCCATCCTTCTTCTTCACAAATAATACCGGAGCACCCTATGGAGAAATACTAGGTCTAATGAAGCCTTTGTCTAGTAAATCTTTGAGTTGAGCCTTCAACTCTTTCAATTCGGCCAGAGCCATCTGATAAGGAGGAATTGATATGGGATTTGTATCCGGTAACAAGTCGATACCAAAATCAATTTCCCGTTCGGGAGGAATATCGGGAAGATCATTAGGAAGGACCTCCAGAAATTCCCTCACTACGGGGACCGACTCAATGGGAGGAATTTCGGAGTCTAATCTTGGACTCTTACTATATGGTATATGGTATAAACACCCTTTAGAGATCATCCTACAAGCTTTCAAATAAGAAATGATACGACCTCTAGGAATAGAATCTCCCCCCTTCCATTCTAAAATGGGGTCATTTGGAAAATTAAACTTCACCACCCTTGTTCTACAATCTATGGAGGCAAAGCAAGCATTCAACCACTCCATACCCAATATGACATCAAAATCAAACATATCAAGTTCTACTAGTTCAACATGAGTAACTCTATTGGGCAACATTATGGGACAATTTCTATATACCCTCTTTGCAACCACCGACTCACCAACCAGGGTAGACACCATCAAAGGTTCATTTAAGATATCGAGTAAAATGTTAAACTTTTTAGCTACTAGAGGAGTAAAAAATGACAAGGTAGCATTGGGATCAAGTAAAGCATATACATCAATAGAAAATACTTTCAACATACCGATCACCACATCGGGGGAAGTCTCTTACTCACCTCTAGAGCGGAGAGCATAAAAGTGATTCTTCTTCGGAGCATCAACATTAGAACCACTTGCTTGTCCACTCTCCTTGTCTTGCCCCTTCACATTTGGGCAATCTCAAACTTTGTGCCCACTTTTACCACAAGCAAAACAATTATCCGTTCCTTTAAGGCAATTACCATAATGTTTTTTGCCACACCTTCCACAAGTTGGATTCTTGGTTGGTGAACTAGTACCTCTTCCATTATGATACTTAGGGTTAGACACCCTATCATCACGAGCCTTAGGGAAATTGGAAGGAAATTGGTTGGAAAACCTATTCTTGAACTTAGGCTTGTCTTGAATGTCAAGCCTACCCTTTGACGAACCACCATCAAAAGACCTTGCCCTCTTGGCATCTCTACTCTTTCTCTTAGCCCTTTCCTCTTCCACTTGTTGAGCATGAACCATGAGACGAGAAATGTTCATATTGTCATGTAGCATAGCCGGATGACATTATTCTTGTAAGTCATCCGACACTCCCGTCACAAAGCAGTTAATTTCATCTCTAGGATCGGTAACCAAAGAAAGAGCATACTTTGACATTTTAGTAAATTTCAACGAGTATTCAAGTACACTCATACCTCCTTGAAGAAGGTTGATGAACTCCGCCACTTTAGCTTTCCGCTTCTCCCTAGGAAAGAATCTATCAAGAAAAGGCTTCTTAAAAATCTCCCAAGTCACCGGTCCACCTCTTAAGGGCCTATTGTCCCTCCATTGGATGTACCAAGTTTGGGCCACATCCTTGAGTTGGTAAGTGGCTAACTCTGCTTCTCAATAGTAGTCAACCCCATAGCATAGAGGATCTTTTAGATTTCATCAATGAATTCTTGGGGGTCTTCCTCAACTTTGGAACCATAGAAAGTAGGGGGATTCATCCTAGTGAAATCCCTAAAACGGGAGGCCATGGTACAAACATGTTGGTTAGCTTGGGGTACAACCTCCCGATTAGCTTGGGCCGTCATGGCTTAAGCTTTAGTAGTGATGGCTTGTGCTTGAGTAGTAACTGCTTGGGCCATTTGGATAAAGGCAACCCTTATGTCACCATCCGTAAAAGGAGGAGGATTGACCGGAGCTTGGTCATCATTAACATCTTCTTCAAGAGAAGGGACTTGATCACCACGTGGAGGAACTTCCGCATTGGCAATCTCTTCATCAAGTCTTCATGTCGCGTTCCTTCGAGTATTCATTGATAATCACAATAAAAGGATTATATGCTAAAAGGACATAGAGTAAAAACTCTAATGGCTCGATATTGTATTTCTAAGAAAATGAGAGTTTCCTAGACATCACATAATTTCCTATTCAAAAGTGTGGAACGCTTCACAATTATGAGTAAGAATCTACATAGACGTGGTTGAGAGAGACATCGACTCAGAGGTATTTAACCTCATGCTCTGATACCAAGTTTGTCACATCCGGGGAGCACCCCCCAGACGTAATCGGCGTCGGCGTCCTCTTTGAGGACTAAGACTAGCCTCTTAGCTTACATCATTACATTCATAGGTTAAAAATGCAGAAAAATTTAAAACTTATCATTACTTCTACTTTGAGGTTTACATAGACCTCTACATACACATAATATTCATATCGAGTATACATAGACCCTTCGTATAGGAAGATTACATAGTCTTCTACGTTTATTGCACATAGATATATAAAATATAACATAGTATTAAAACCGGATGTCTCAATCTCATAACCATCTAAAATAAGAGTATAACAATTGGGCATATCCCATTCATCAACATAACAAAGCCACATATAGGATATACAATGTTTAGTACTCAAATGAAAAGGAAAGAACACAGAAGTCGCAAAACTAGAACAACTTCATAAGCTTGATATTGGCATTGCCCTCGGAAAGTGAAGACCTACCCAACTTGGATGAATGAGAATTCCAAGTCTTCCTTCAAAGTCGTCTCAAAATCCCTTCAACGACTGGAAACTAAAATGTTTGGGAGAAAGGGATAAAATGGGGTTAGTACACCACTTGTACTAAGTATGATACCATATGCACACATATCATAAAATCATGCTAAAAAGGGACAATTCATTAAAATATGCAATTTACTTTGAAAAGCCTTATGCACATTCAAGAAGACCATCCCAATCAATAAGACATACTCATTAAGTCAAGATCATGTACTTCACAAGACCAACAATACTAAGCCTAGTCAATCCAACATACATATCACATAATTGAGAACATAACCAAAACAACCCTATCATCAAGTTATAACATCAACAAGCATGAATAAGAGTTCATTATAACATAACCAAAGCAATACAATTACCAATGAACCCTCATTAAATCAACAAGTGCAATGACTAAGAAAAGCCCCATAACCTTACTCAATAAAGTAAACTCAACAAGACCCATAACCAATGTCCAACTTCACATAGTATATCATTAAGAGTATGTATCATCATACTTTAGCAATGGATACCAACACATGTCCATAAGTGACACGAATCATCATATTGTATCATCAATGTGCAAGATCATCATATACATATCATGTACAATTATAAGGATATGCATATATAATAACATCCTTCTAAGACTTCCCTCAAGGCTAACTAGTGCAATGTTTTGGTAAAGTCCTATCCCCCTACCTAGACTAAGCTAAACCCCTTAGGTTATCCTAGTTAGAGTTCATTCCTTTAGTTCAATTTACCTTTTGGGAACATCTTGCCTTAAACAACATAGACCACATGAGCTAATGTGGAATCCCGTGTCATGGAACCCTACACCGAAGGAAGGCGTACTACTTGCCAAGGTAGTACCCAAACATGAACATAGCAACTACATGGATCCACTAGCTAGTATTCCTATGGGGCAACATAGTTTAAGAACTAGGAGATATAATTGGGACCCTCTTTATGCTACTTGCATTATAGTCTCCAATATCATGAGTACATTAGTGACCCTACCTTTCCTATCTTGGAAGGGACACTCCTCACACTAGTTCACTCGGTGCTAAGCTAGAGTCCCATTTGAAATGTCTTTAATGTCTATATTAATTACCATAGCTTAATTAGTTCATAGGGTCTATCCCTTATATAATCATCATCATCATCTCAATAATAATTGCATGAGTATTGTCATTTCATTGCAATTCATATAAGTGAGGTTAGCACATTTACATAGTCACATCATAATAAGGTACATTGGTAAGTAATTACCATCCTTATAACATTTACATCAAAGCCAACAACTCAAAATCCATAGTTCAAAACATTTCAATTCAACATCATACCAACCCTATCAATTTTAATATAAGGTCTACTTCTATACAACATCATGTCTTAAGCACAAGTAACGATAAACGAAGTAAAGAATAGAGATCACAAGACTTACACAATCCTCTTCACAATGCCTTCCTCAAGGTCTTACCATCAACCTACAACTTAACCCAACAATGATATAATCGCATCATATAATATTAAGCAAGATAATAACAAGACCAATTGAATCATTATACCACAATCCCTCACTAGTTCATAGCCTAGAATTAGAGACTTAGATCAAGTTCATAGTTTACTTCACCATCGAAGTCAATTACTAAAGAACTATCATTGTAGGACTAAAAATCATCTCAATCTATTCATAAATTGGCACAATAACATCATAGGATAGTATTTCACACATTAACCAATCCAATTATATAAATACTAGATAGTTCAATTCAAGATCACAACCTAGGGTTAAGGGGAATAGGTCATATTCTACAAACTAGACCAATACATAAATAATTATTATAATATAGTCATAATTCATCATAGTTTAAGCAATACAATCCAAATAAACTATAAACAAATCCAATTGAAAGATAAATTTCGAGATTGGAAAAGACCCACATGAAAACTCATCTCTTAAAATCAATTTGAAGGAACCCTTTGGGGAAAGAAGTCCCAAAGGTGAAAGGAATCCCATACCTTAATGTTTCATGAAGATTGTTGGAGAATATTTGGTGATTTCAGCCCTAGAACCCACCTTGACCTTGTCTTCTATGGTGTTCTTCAACTTAGGAGAGAGAAAGAAGAGAGAAGGATGAGAATTTGGGTTTGTGAATTATGAGGGCTTAGGTTAGTTTAATTGAGTTAGGGTCTTTATATAGTTTGTTAATTAACTTAATTAGATCTCCCTTAACCCGTAACTAATTAATTAACTCAAGTCACTTAAAATCGAGCAGCAAAAACAGGCAATAACAGACGATACCACGTTGACTCCTCGTGTGTCAATCGACGGACCAAGGGACCAACCGTCATGTTGATCCTTCGTTTTTGTCTGAGACTTGTCCAAAACAGGCTTCCAAGTATTTGGATAAGTGTCCATCGACGGAAGCAGTCCATGCCCCGTCGATTGGACAACGGATTGTTGGTTGCATCCGTTGGTGGACACTGCCTTCGGCAATCTTTGACCCCAAAATGCAAGGGTCATCCTCAAGGGCCCTTGGTTGGTCCTTTGGGAGTCGTGCCCATACTTTTTTATTATGAATCAACTTTAATACGTGTTAGACACCCTTCCACTAAAATTCATCAATTTGTGACTCTTAAAACTTAGTCAAATAGGCTAAGGCACACTAGCACCTCATTGAATTAATTTTCGGACGTCCTGGACGTTCCTTGACGTTTTGATTTCTAAACTTCCTAAATGACTAATATTCATTATTTATGACCCTAAAAGAGTTTCTAAACCTTTTGACACCTATGTTAGGCTCTAGAACATGTCTTAGACTTTCGGAGCATTACATTATCCCCCCCCTTAGGAACATTCATCCCCGAATGATACTAAAATCTTTTGAAAAGACGGAATAGACTCAAGACTAGTAGCCCAACCAATCAACAATACATAACAACATGAGTTACAACATCAATATGGTATATTGCACATAACAATTCAAAAACTTAAATTACCACATATAAGGCTCAAAATCACATTATGAGGAATTTCCTTCTCACAACAACAAGAGCTCAACATACCATATATGAGTCAATCATACCAAAACTCAACTTACCAGCATGCTCAATATGATTTCTTTAAAACTTATCATATCAAAATGCACAACATAACTCAAAACAAGAAGAATTACAAAATTTTCAAGTCAAAAGCACAATTCACTGTAGCTTCACTGTAATGACACCATAAAATGCACATTTTTGCAAAACTTTACCTAAATCAAAGCAACTTCAAATTTATTCATTATTTTCATTATTAGCAAGAACAACTAAACTTCATTAGGAAAGAGATGAGGATAATGGTACTTCATGTCAGTCTCGGGCTCCTATGTTTCCCCCTCAACTATTGACGACCACCATTGACAGACCATAGACGGATTGACGCCCCATCCTGGTCATCCGTCAATGGTGACTAAGGGTGGTCAAATGGAGCTAAGCTCCAAAATTCTAAGTGTCAGACTATGGAAGCAATTGATGCCCCGTCAATGCATTGATGGTCTGTCAATGTGCTCGTTAGTGGCTGCTGTTTTGACAGCTTTTTGGAAAATGTTTGGGTCCTCGTCAAGGACCCTTATGGTGGTCCTTGGGAGTCGTACCCGGGAGTTTTGACCCTAAACACGACCATCTATATGCTAGGGTCACATCCACTCATTTTAGACTCCAAACGATACACCAAAACACAAACAACATACAAGAACACACTAGCACACAAAGGACTAGTTTTTTAACGTCTTGGTTGTTTCTTGATGTTTGACTTCAAAATCACTCATGTAAGGCTCTAGTTCATCCTATTTTATTTTGAGGGTTGTAACACCTGGGCGCATCGCCTGTGGCCTGCACTCTTCGGCAGCCGACGTCAGAAGTGCCTACCCGCATCCTCAGTGGCTTGCACTCGTTAGACGAGCAACTTTGTACGCAGTGACATTGATCGAGTGACATTGATCGATGTCTAGTCAACAACAAACATATGATCATGCCGTACAAAAATCAAAAGAGTGTGAAACGCGCTTCTTGCATAACAATATATTCATTTATTTTTCATCATATATTCTCAACGTTTACTCCTCATGTGGTTCATTCGTACCAATTTCATTACATTTACGGTTTGTAGGATATTGAAACATGTTGTATTTGTACAAATATGTATATAATTAGTTTCACATGTGTAGAAGTATTTTCGAGTAGTTTCATATTTTTGACTTTTATTCATTTTTTACAATTTATTTTTACAGTTTTTTATTTTTTACATCACATTTAAAAATTTAAATTTATGAATTCGTTGAGTTTAAGGTTACTATATTTATTTGTAATTTTTTCGTTAATTTTATAATATTTTCATATTTTTCCTATTTTTATTGATTAATTGCCTTTTTTGGAATTTACCGAACAAAAATAAAAATTGAAATTTTTTTCAAAAATTTTAAAATTAAGGTTACTATATTAATTTGTGAATTTTGGAGTTAATTTTATATTCTGTTTCATATTTTTCTTATTTTTATCAATGAATTACCCATTTTGATTAACCGAACAAAAATAAAAGTTAAAAATATTTTGAAATTGTTGAATATAAGGTCACTATATTTATTTTTGAATTTTTGGCGTTAATTTTATATTTTTTATTATCTTTCCTATTTTTTTTCATTAATGACCCCATTTACGGGATTTATTGAAAAAAAATAAAAATTAAAAAAATTGTTGAAATTGTTAAATTTAAGGTAACTATATTTATTTTTGTAAATTTTTTGCTTTAATTTTTTTTTTTTCAAATCTTTCCGATTTTCTATTAATGAATTACCCATTTTCAGGATTCATCTAACAAATTAAAATTTTAAAAAAAATGTTGAAATTTATGAATTTATGGTGACTATATTTATTTGTGAATTTTCGATATTAATTTTATATTTTTGTTTCATATTTTTTCTATTTTTATTCATGAATTACCCATTATCGGGATTTACCAAAAAAAATAAAAATTTATAAAATTGTTGAATTTGAGGTTACAATTTATATGTGCATTTTTGGCGTTAATTTTATATATTTTTTCATATTTTTTATTCATCAATTATTCATTTTGAGATTTATCGAGTAAAAATTAAAATTAAAAAAAATTGTTGGAATTGTTGAATTTAAGGTAACTATATCTCTTCGTAGATTTTTTGACGTTATTTTTGTACTTATTTCATTTTTTTCCCTATGTTTTAATAATCAATTACTCATTTTTTAGATTAACAGAAAAAAAATTGTTGAAAATTATTTTTTAATATATAAAAAAAAGGTAATGTGTGTTTGTACCTTAGAACGTGCATATTTGGGTTGTACATGTTCATTATAAATCTTTGGAAAAAACGATGTTTAGTCCTCTAAGCCAGTATCCGCGACACAGAATCAAGAGCTCCAACTGGAGCACGCATCAGATGTGACATGTGGTCATTAGGCAAGCGACGTCGGCCAACTGCATGAGGCATCAACAAAGGCCTGCACATATGAAACGTGCCATGTGTGCATCTGGAAAGCGACATAGGCGTCCGCCAACGACAGGCAGCATCATCCGTAGCCACTGCGCATCGAGCAAGCGACGTCGGCCAGTGATACGCAGCATCAGCCAAGGGTTGCATACATGAGTCATGGCGTGTCCGCATCAACTAGTTGACATCGGTGTCGGGCAACGACAGGCAGCATCAACAAAGGCATCTGTGCTTCGGGCAAGTGACGTAAGCCAATAACAAACGTATGTGCCAAGCGACATTGGTCATGGACCGCTCGCATCGGTCATGGCCTTTGCATATCGCTCAACCGATGTTGGCCATGGACTGCCTGCATTGGCCGAGGTTTGTGTATATCGTTCATTCATTGTCATGTGCGGACTGCCTGCATCGCCCCTGGCCGTTGTGTGGCCTGCACACAATGGCCAGGTGACATCGGGAATTGCCTGCCATATCGCCTTTGGCCTGCACACAACGGTCAGCCGACATCAAACGTGGGCTGACATCATTGTCCTCGGCTTGCACACATTGGTCTGTCGACGTCAAATGTAGCATGACAACATCGTTCGTAGCCTGCACACAGCGGTCTATCGACGTCAAACATTGCCTACCAGCATCTTCTGTATCCTGCACACATTGGTCTATCGACGTTGGATGCAGCCTTCTAGCATCGTCTGTAGCCTGAACACATCGGTCTACAGATGTTGGCCAACGGCAAGCAGCAACAGCCAAGGCATGCACGCATCTTATGTGGCATGTGCACATCTGGCAAGAGACGTCGGCCAATGAAATGCGACTTCAGCCAAGGCCTGTATGCACGAACATGGAATGTGCATATTTGGAAAGTGACGTCGAACAACTGCATCTGACATTAGGCAAGGCCTGCATTCACGGACGTAGCATGTGCGCATTTGGAAAGCGACGTCCGCCAACGACATTCAACATCAACCATGGCCTACACGCATCAGTCGTGTCGTGTGCACATCGTTTTGGGGACCTCAGTTGTGGTATGAGAGCGCATAGGCTAGGCGCTATCGGTATTGTCCTACGCGCATTGTCCAAATGACATCGTCCAATGGCATGTAGCAAAACCGAAGGCATGTAGGCATTAGTTGTGCCGCGTGCGCATCGGCTCGGCAATATCGATCGTTGCCTGTGCGCATTGTCCAGGCAAAATCGACCAATGGCAGGCAGCATCAGCCAACGCCTGCATGCACCAGTCATTGCGTGTGCGCATAAACTGGTGATATCAGTCGTGGCTTGCAGGCAATTGTCGGGCGACGTCGGGCAATGACATGCAGCATTAGATGCACAATGGCTACGGACGATGCAGCCCACCGTTAGACGACGTCGATGTCGCTTGGTAGATGTACACATTCCACGTATGATGCATGCAGACCTTTGTGGATGTCGCCTACATTTGGCCGACGTCGCTTGCGCGATGCCCACATGCCACGTCCGTTGCAAGACCACTTAGAGCTCTTAGTAACGTGGTGCAAATTCTAACTTAGAAGAGTAGGCATCGTTTTTTGAAGAGATTTATAATGAACATGTACAAATCAAATATGCACGTTCTAAGGTACAAACACACATTAGCTTCCACAAATAACTTTATATATATATATATATATATATATATATATATATATATATATAGTTTTCAACAATTTTTTAATTTTTTCGACCCATGTCATCAATCGTAGCATGTGCACATCGCTCAGCCAACGTTGGTCGTGGACTGCCCATATCGATCGTGGCTTGTGAACATCGCTCAGTCAATTTTGGTCGTGGACTACCTCCATCGCCCTTTGGCATGTACACAATGGGCAGTCGACGTCAGGCATTGCCTACCTACATCATCTTTTTCCTGCACACAATGGTCAGCGGATGTAAGACATGGTCTGCCAACATCGTCTTTGGCCTGCACACAATGGTCAGTCGATGTCAGATGTGGGCTGCCAGCATCGTTCACAACATGCACACATCGATCTGTCGATGTCGAATATTTCCTAACAGCATCATCTGTATCCCGCACACATCGGTATGCCAACATCAGATGTGACATGTCAGCATCGTTCGTAGCCTGCACACATCGGTCTGCAGATGTCGGCTAACCGCAGGCATCATTAGTCAAGGCCTACATGCATCTGACTTGGCATCTGCTCATCTGAAAAGTGACGTTGTCCAATGGCATGAAGGTTTAGCGAAGGCCTGCATGCACGGACATGGAATGTGCGTATTTGGCAAACAACGTCAGCCAATGGCATAAGGCATCAGCCAAAGCCTGAATGTACAGACGTGGCATGTGTGCATGTGGCAAGCGAAGCCGGCCAAAGGCAAGCAGCATCAACCAAGGCATGTACGCGTCGTGACGTGTGTAATTGCTAGGCAAATTTAGTCGTGGTCTGAGCACATCGTTCAGATGACATTGGTTGTGCCCTACGCGCAACGGCGAGTAGCAACAACCAAGGCTTGCATGCATCTACTTAGTGAGATCGGTCGTGGACTACGCGCATCAGCCAGGAGATATCGACCAATTGCAGCAGCATCAACCACGACATGCACATATCAGTTATGGAGTGTGAGCATCAATTGAGTGACATTGGTTGTGGCCTGCATGCATCGGCCAGGCGACGTCGGCCAATGGCAGGCAACATCAGACAAGGTCTTCACGCATATGACATGGTTTGTGCGCATCTTACAAGAAACATCGGACAACGGCATGCAACATCTTCCAAGTCATGCACACATAACCTATGGCTTGTGTGCATCGGTTTGGGAGATATCAAAGTTGACCAATGGCAGACACCATTAGCCAAGGCTTGTGAACTTTGGGCAAGCGACATCGGCCAATGATATGAAATATCAACCAAGTCCTACACACATTTGACATGGCATGTGCGGATCTGGCAAGAAACGTTGGCCAGTGGAATGCAACATGAGTCAAGGCTTGCACGCATCGGTCGTGGCGTGTGTGCATCGATTAGGTGACATTTGCATCGTCCAACATAAGACAACATCAGACAAGGCCTGTATGCTTTGGGAAACCGATGTTGTCCAACGACAGGCAGCATCAGTCAAGACTTGCACGCATCAGTCGTCGCATGTGTGCATCGACAGTACGATATCGGCGTCAGACAATGGCAAGCAACATCAACTAAGGTCTATGTGCTTTGGCTACACGACATCGGCCAATGGAAAGAGGCATCAGCGAAGCTAAATTGTTCGTGGACCTGCCACATCGGTCATGGCATGTGCACATCGCTCCGTCGACGTTTGTCGTGTAATGCCTGCATCGGTCATGGCATGTGCACATCACTCAGTTATTGTCGGGCGTGGACTTCTCACATCGCCCTTGTCGTTCACACAATGGTCAGTCGACATCGGGTGTGGACTACCCATATCGCCCTTGGCCTGCATACAACGGTCAGCCAAGGTCGGGCGTTGCTTGCCCGCATCACCTTTGGCCTGCAAACAATAGTCAGTCGACGTCAGGCATGGCCACCCCGCATCACCTTTAACCTACACATAATGGTCAGCATACGTCGAATCAGGTTTGTCCGCATCGCCTTTGGCCTGCACACAATAGTCAGCCGACGTCGGACGTGGGCTGCAAGCATTGCCCGCAGTCTGCACACATCGTTGTGTCGATATCGAACAAGGCCTGACATCATCGTCTGTAGCCTGCACACATCGGTCTACTAACGTCGAATGTGGCCTACCAGCATTGTTTGTAACCTGCACATCGATCTGCAAATTTCGGCCAACGGCAGACAACATCAACCAAGGCCTGCACGCATCTGACATGACATGTGTGCATCTGGCAAGCGATATTGGCCAATGGCATGAGACTTTAGCCAAGGCTTGCATGCACAAACGTGGAATGTGCATATCTAGAAAGAGACTTTGGTCAATGGCATGCGACATCAGCCAAGTCCAACATGCATGGATGTGGCATGTGCACATCTAGAAAGCGATGTGAGCCAACGACATGCAACATCAGCCAATGCTTGCACACATCAGCTTTGTCTTGTGCACATCGGCTGGGCGACTTCAGGTGTGGTCTGAGCGCATTGGCAAGGCAACATCGGAGTGGCCTATGTGCATCGTTCAAGCGACATCGTCAACGAAAGCAACAACATCCAAGCCTATACGCATCAATTGTGGCATATGCACATTGACTCGGCGACATTGGTCGTGGCCTGCGCGCACTTATCAGGCAAGATCGACCAATGGTAGAAAGCATTAGACAAGGACTGCACTCATCATATGTGGCATGTGCGCATCGACTAGGAGACATCGATCTTGACCAGCACGCATCGTCCAGGCAACGTCAGCCAATGACTGGCAGTATCAACCAAGGTCTTCATGCATCTGACGTGGTTTGTGCGCATCAAGCAAGCGGCGTCGGACAACAACATGCAACATCATCCAAGGCATGCTAGCATAACATATGGGATGTGTAAATCAGCTAGGCGACATTGACGTGGGCCAACCGCATACACCATCAGCCAATGTTTGTGCGCTTCAGGCAAGCGATGTCAGCCAATGATAGGCAGCATCAGCCAAGGCCTGCACACATCTGACATGGAATGTGCGCATCTGGAAAGCGACATTGTCCAATAGAATGCAACATCATCCAAGGACTGCATGCAATGGTCATGGACTGTGTGCATCAGTTGGGAATCCTTTACATCGGCCCACGTCAGGTAGCATCAACCAAGACATATGCGCTTTGTGCAAGCAATGTTGGCCAATGGCAGGAACCATTAGCCAAGGCCTACACACATCAGTTGTATCATATGCGCATCAGCAGGACGACATTGGAATCGGCCAACGACAGGCAACATCAGTCGAGGGTTGTGTGCTTCAGGCAAGTGACATCGGCCAACGGCAAGCGGCATAGGCCAGGCGACATTGGTTGTAGAATGTCACATCTGTTGTGGCCTATGTACATCTCTCAATCGACATCGGGCGTGGACCAGCCACATCGGCCTCGGGATGTACACATCACTCACCTGTCGTTGGGCTTGGCCTTCCCACATTGGACTTGGCCTGCACTCAATGGCAACATACTTCAGACGTGGGATGCCCGCATGGACTGAACCCTACACACTGCTCAGGCGACGTCGTCTATGGACTGCCTGCACCGACTGTGGCTTGTGCACATCACTCAGCCGTCATGGGGCGTGGACAGCCCGCATTGCCCTTGGTCTACAAACAATGTTTAGGCGACATAGGGCGTTGCCTGCCCCCATCGCCTTTGGCCTGCACAACGGTCAGATGACGTTAGCCTGCCACAATCTCCTTTGTCCTGCATTACGGTCAGCCGCCATCGGGACTGGCCTTCCCGCATCGCGTTTGGCTTTCACACAACGGTCATTCGACGTCAGACATAGCCTTCCCGCATCGTCTTTGGCCTACACACAATGGTCAACCGACGTCGGACGTGGCCTGCCTGCAGCGTTTTTGCCTGCACACAACGGTCGGCCGACGTCGGACGTGGGTTGCACCTATCATCCATGACCTACACACATCGGTCAATCGACATCGGACGTAGCCTGCTAACATCATCCGTAGCCTGCACACCCAGGTGTGCCGACGTCAGACGTGGCCTGCCAGCATCATCCTTAGAATTCACGCATTGGTCTGCCGACATCAGACGTGACCTAGAAGCATCACATGTGGCCTGCACACTTCGATCATCCGATATTGGGCGTGCCTACCCGCATCCTTTGTGGCTTATACTTGTTAGATGAACGACATCGTATTCAGAGACATTGATCGAGGTATAGTCTACAACAGGAGGATGTACATGTCATACAAAATCAAAAGAGTGTGATACACCCTTCCTGCATAACAATATTTTCATCTATTTTTTATCATCTATTCTAAATGTTTCCGCCTCACGTGGTTCATTCTTACGAATTTCATTACATTTACGGTTCGTACAATATAGAAACATCTGTAATTTGTACTCTATCATTAGCTTCACATGTTTCAAAGTATTTTCGAGAAAAAAATTTCCAACTTTTATTCTTTCTTAAAAATTTATATTTAAGGTATTTTATTTTTACATCACAATTTAAAAATTAAAATTTATAAAACTTTTGAATTTGAGGTTACTTTTATTTGTGAATTTTTGGCGTTAATTTTATAATATTTTCCTTTTTTTATTAATTAATTACCCATTTTTTAGATATACAGTACAAAAATAAAAAATAAAAAATTATTGAAATTTTTGAATTTAAGATTAGTATATTTATTAGTGAACTTTTTGCGTTAATTTCATAATTTTTTATATTTTTTATTAATGAATTACCCATTTTCAAGATTTACCATACAAAAATAAAATTTTAAAATTTGTTTTAAAATTTTTCAAATGAAAGTTATTATATTTATTTGTGAATTTTTGGCATTATTTTTATATTTTAAAAATATTTTTTCTATTTTTTTATTCATGAATTATCCATTTTCGATATTTATCAAACAAAAATGAAATTTAAAAAATTGTTGAATCTAAGGCTACTTTATATATTTGTGAATTTTTGGCGTTAATTTTATATTTTTTAAATTTTTTCCTATTTTTATTAATGAATTACTCATTTTTTTGAGATTTGCTGAAAAAAATTAAAAAAAAAAATTGTTGAAATTGATGAATTTAAAGTTACTATATTTATTTGTGAACTTTGGCATTGATTTTATATTTTTTTCATATTTTTCCTATTTTTATTCATGATATACCCGTTTTCAGGATTTACCAAACAAAAAAATTATAAAAAACTATTGAAATTATTGAATTTAAGGTTACTATATTTATTTGTGAATTTTTAAAGTTAATTTTATATTTTTTCATATTTTTCTATTTTTTATTCATTAATTAATAATTTTCAGGATTTACCTATAACGAACCAAGAGTACCCCCTAGAAGTTAGGGCATTCTCGAATCGGGACACGGCATACTTGACCTCTCGGAGGTCTTGTACAAGCCATTTGACATCGTTCATTGCATACATGTATGAAAAGTAGTGCGGAATTAAAAATTTTCACACGAAATAGTAATACTTCAAAATATCTCTTTTACAGAAAAACATAATGAAAGGCTAAGTCTCAAAGTCACCATCTTAGCATACGAATATATTGGGACACGACCCATACTTCAACGTATAGAAAATAGCTAAGTCTATTACAATACTTTCAATAAGAAAATCTAGACATCATGATGTCCTCGAATCTAGTGAGAACATACCAACTCTTGCTTGAATGAAATGCTAATCCAAGCTTCACTTCGAGACTCCTGCCACCTACACCTTTAGAGATAGATAAAATATGGAATTAGTACATTGCATGTACTAAGTATGGAATAATGCATAAAATTATGATAAAAGGACATTTGTGTAAATCATGCTCTTTTTTAGTAAAACTTCATGAGACAAGCATAAGAGTCACTTACATGTCAACATAAGCACATATAGTCACATTCTATAATATAGCATCAATATCACTTCAAATCATAAATCATATGACGCTCCTACCAAAGGTTATCCTAAGATTTACTTAAGTAAGATAAGAAGAGACCGCACATACACCCTCTTCAAGCACACCTAAATAACCCTTAAGACTACCTAAGATAAGATTATTCCCTTTTCAACATATACTCATCACCTAAGGTTACTCTAAGATTCACTTGAGTAAAACATGAAGAGACCGTCCCTACACCCTCTTCAAGTCTACTTAAGCAAACCTTAAAGCTACCCTAGATAGCTACATTTTCATTAACATACCTTTATTTTAGTCATTATGTCCATTAGACAATTTAAGAGACGTTCACCAATAAAGACTTTCACATAATGGTCTTCGAGAAGACCTAGGGACTCACATACTAACATCTTCAAAGCCTAATCGTGCAATGTCTAGATAGCATCTCATTCCATTACCTAAACTTTCTAGTACTTATCCAACACTAGCATGTATCCTACCTGATGAGAATATGCAGTAACCGACATAGACCATACTAGCTAGGCATGGAATCCGGAGTCCACCCTACTCCGATGGAGGGTGTTCTACTTGCCAAGGGTATAACTAGGACAAACTACAACAAATTTGGTTATCAGTGACGAATTATTTTGTCACTTTAAACTCATTTTTCGTCACAAATAATATTATGTGATGAAAAAAAACGTCGCTTGTTCGTCCCTAAATCATGGGTCACTAAAGGTGTACAGTGACGATTTAGTATTTCGTCACCAAATAAAGTTGCATTAACTAAGAAATTTGCTTGTCCCCAAATGCATAGAATTTATGACAAACTCTTTCGTCAAAAAAAATTACAACTTTGTAGTTGATAGTATATTTTTGTCACAAAAAAGTTATTAATACCGACAAAATTAAGTTATCACTAAATTATTACTTCAATTAGTGACGACATGATTTGTCTCTAAAGTTGAATATGTTTCGTAGCCAAGTAAAAGTTGTTTCGTCACTAAAGACTATCTTTATGCACGAATATATATCGTCTCCAATTGTATTAATTAGAGACAATATTACTTTTACAAAAATGACTTCTAATTTTGTAGTTAAAACCAATCATTTCACCACCAAAAATATTAGTATTACGGACACAACAAAATTGTCACTAAAAATTACTGTAGTGACAAATACAATTGTGATTGAACACAAACATAATTCGTAATTTAAAATAAATTACATTATTTAAATAATTTGAATACAAAAGTTTTGTCACAGATGTAGACAATTTATAACAAAACAATGTCCTATAACAGAGATTTTCGTATCTTGAAAGATACACTGTATTTAATTGTTACGTCTTTCTCCTATCTCGATAGCTTCACTTATTTTGAGCGAAACAAAATTGAGTTGTTATTCCCAACTATAGATGATGAAATTGCCTAAGCACACCTTCCTTTAACAATTGAATCTCTAATATCATTTTGACGACTTCATTTCGCAACATCTTTCTTTAAGCTTTTCATAAATTTTAATCTTGATTTAAGTTAGATCTGCATCTTTACAAACAAAAATCAGTTAAGAATATTTCTTAAATTAAAAATATGATAGAGTATATTAGTAATTCCTACTTTACAAGTTAAAACTAAAAATTGAAATGTTATATTCTAGACTGAAAATCACTAGTGAAAATTTTGGACAATTTGGACTTGTTTAGTTGAGAACAAATTGAAAAATTATCTCTAATTCTATAACATCTCAGAGAATAATTGGAAAATAAAGAATCATAAGACAAGAGAAGACATGATGATGAAATAAGAAAAAGCTGCAAAAAAATTCAATAAAGAGAAGGGGGGAGGAAGAAAAGGAAGATGCATCTCCTGTCTAATGCTGCAAAGACCCACGTCTAGTATGCATTATCTTTGAAATTCAAATTCAAATTCAAAATTTTATCCTTTGGAAAATTAGATTTCTATGCAACAATATCCCCTATAAGAATTTCATGAGGAAGAATAATATAGTAATGTATGAAAGGATTATAGACATGTTTAAAGATACAGTCAAGGTGATGGATCATACCTACAATTAAAATAATTTAAGAAATATTTAGAGTACCAAATAAAAATCAAAATAATAAGTGACATCACTATTCTGAATCAATAAACAAAAACAATAATACAAGTGACAAACCCATGGAATTACCATTAAGATATAAAAAGTTGTACGAAATATATTATTTTTAGTTCCATAACATATTTAATGTAATTTGATAAGGTTTTGAGAGAATAGAATATACATAGACGTTGCACTTACCTCATAGAGACAGTGAGACAACTCTGATAGCACTTCAACTTAGATAAAGTGCGTCAAACACATTCAACAAAACTAAAAAGGAGATGAAAAGAACAGTATATAGTGTATGCTTATTTGCATAAGTATGGATGTTACCTAAGCATATAGGTGACAGGAAATGTTATATCGATGGAAAACAGCTGGATACAAATCTTTTAGACCAATAGAGAACATATTCAACGATGACTCCTTACAAGAACATCATCTATATTCAACCATGCTTATAGAAAACTACACTTTCAAATATTTTATGTTTTCTCTAGTTTCCAAGCGAAGTCTTAAGTAAAAAAACATACCTTCTTCGTTGCTTCCTCTGGGACTTCTCTTTGAACAATAATATGATCACTATGAGAAAGAACACCTCGTGAATAATCAAGAGATTCCCTTATCTTCAAATAATTCTGTGCATTGATCTAAACTGCAGGGGAAGACCAAAAAACAGGAAATAATGTTAGAATAGGCACAAAGGTAAGGAGAAAAAGGAAGACTTCTGGCATCTATCAAAAGCATTCTTAGAATTTGTGGTAATAAACATGTGTTTTCTATGGTTCCAAGAGCAAGTAATTAGAAATAAATAAGAGGTATACAATTAAATATTTTCCGATCCAAACAGACAAAATGTGTAGTTCTTTATAGAGTAAACTAAATAGAAAGAGTGTAATATATCAAATATATGTTAACCATGGTACTAGCATCTGGGACATGCAGGAGAAATTTTCGTATGTTCCCAAAAGGGTAAACCTTCTCAATTATCTACCAAAATTAACGACAGCTCGACAAACTATGGAAAGAGAAGTTAGCTAAAGAAGTGATTCAAATGTCTACCTAGGCATACGCCTAAAATAACGAGTATGCTCTATCAAAAAAGACTCTATAGTCTAAAATACTTACAGAATTAGAAGTCTTCAAAAGCTAATCATACCTACCAAATGTAGGAAATGATGTTACTCAATGTAAAGTTAACAGAAGATCTACTCATATCGCCATTCCATGAATAAACAAAAAGGTATTACGGTATAAGCACACATGTATTGTATGACCCAGATCAAACAAACGATGAGCTTTTGCAAACAGTCTAATTTTCTTGCATGACAAACAAAAAAATTATCATATATCCATCTACAACTATTGCTTTTCCTTTTATACATTATAAGTGCAAGTTTCACTTTCTTATACAGTTAAGAATTGAAACTTAATAGCAATATTTATGCACAATAACAAGAAAATGGAGATACTGTCAGCATATCAAAGATAGTTCAAGCCTTTAAAAATAACATATTATAAAATTTCTCAAAAGGTTGCGAAGAAAAATAATTAATCTAATAGTAAGGCAATCAACATAAAGAAAGGAGAAAGCTTTCTAGTTGAATAAGCTTATTTACTCATTCTCCAGAAATAGCTCTCTCTGGCCATATGTAATTTCATCTGCATATTGAATCTTTTTAAAATGAAAAACACCCTCAAATAAGTAATGATGAATAAACAAGCAAAATATTAGAGAACCAGAAGATAATTGTACATAGTTTATCCTCTTATATATATGATATGGGCAGTGATGACCTCCTATTTATAGAGATCATGCTGGAGGTTCGGGTACAGAAACAGAGCAGTAAGAAGTGCTTCGAACATAGTAGAATCAAGTTAGAAGAGTAAACAGCTATCTAATGCATTTTCACTAGTGGAAAAAATATGCAGAATGTATGTAATGAACCTCATCATTCGTTTGAAGAATAAAAAGGAAAGAAAAAAAAAATTATAACACGAGAAAGAACAAGCCCGGAAGTGAATATCATGTGCATTAAAGTTAATACCTTTAAGTAAAAGCTCAAGCCAAAACAATTTTTTGATCTAATTTATACACACACACACATACACATATACGTGTTGTGTGTATACAAGAAACACAACATGACCCTACAACATTCAAATGTTTAATTTGTCACTACGAGTATGAGGTTATGGCAATAATTGAATCAAGCGAAAGATAGGAAGATCTCTCTTTGGCATATGCAGCAACTAGTCTTCATCAAACATAATAATATTACATGATTTTTGCATCATCATACTCAGGGGTGGCTCGACAGCGTTAAAAAAAGACATGTGCCTCAAATTTAAGGAGCCTCATTTTTAATAATAATAGGTTTTACGTTATTATTTTTTAACAAATATTGAATATTATTTGTAGAAAAAGTTGACTTTTAATGAAAAATAAAGAAAATATTAGAAGAATTTTAACATATTTGAATTACTATATCTCATGAAAAATAATTTAAAATAAGAATGATTATATTATCACTTGAAAACTAGAAAAATCAATTATATAAAATTATTAACAATTCAAGTTTAAGGCCCCGTTTGATTTTTGCTTGAGCCGCTCCTGATTATACTAACACAAATATTAATATTATTCAAAATATAAACTAATGACATTATGTGTCAAAATCTCATTACCAATTGCAACAGTATAGCCATTTCGTTACTTCCATCTAAGGTTAGAATCTATATAGGAATATAATATTCCCATTTCCCATCACTCAACAACCAGATCCTCAACTTTAATAAAGTTTTCTAACATACAAAATTGTAGACAAAGGAGATTTATGAATTTACTAGAAGAAAAGCAAGAAGATATACGAAATCATGAAACCAATATTGTGCGCAATTCTCGCTTATGCTCTACGAGTTACGTTTTCATGGTTTGTTGAAGATTATAGACCACAGGCTAGAGCTTGGATCTCGGAGACAAATTTGAGCCCTAGAATTGAGAACGCAACTGTTCCTTTGGTGAACTGTAGGGTTTCAGAGCACGCTTAGAGAGGGAAAAAATATCCGCCTTAGGAATTGAGAAAAAAATTAAAAGAGGGAATGAAATTAAATTGAGCGCTTTATTTTTTGCGCAATATTTAATACTTTTAAATGTAATTTCTATATTTTAAGACGTATTTTGTAGTCTTTATTTATTTGAATTAATGCAAATTCCTTATATATGACTATAATTATCTCAAATTTCCTTTACTATTGTAAAAAAAAATTAAAAGAGAGATTCTCTCTACTATTTGATAATGATATAACTTTTGTTCAAATGAATCTTAAATTCATCCGTTCCTTATTTAATATAGTTAGGTCTAGTCTAATACATAAACGTGCCCTTTAAGTTGACCTCATTTCACATTTAGGATTTCTAACTTCAGGTGTGAACAAGTAGACACTTAAACTTGTGTGTCTATTTATTCAACTTGATACAAGTTTTAAGTATCTATTAACACCGAAAGTTGAAAGACATAAATGTGAATTCAGGCCAAGTTAAAGGGCAGATTTATATAATATAAATTTAATATACCTTGACAATATATTTTATGTGGCTCAATAATACATATATATCATTATCAATACTATTTTTTGTGTTTTCACTTGTTTTTATGTCTTTTTGAAAGTTTTATTTTATGTTTCTTGTTTTACAGTTTTTCTATATTCATGAGGATGATTACAATAAATATTTTAATATTTTGTACCTAATGTATTTCTTGAAAAATATTGGTAATGAGCCAATTCACTAGTGATTTGGTTTACTTTGGGTCTGGGTCCGCACGACTTAAAAAACACGTCACAAATGGGTAATGATTGCTTACTTATATCCAACATCTCTCTTGTGTTTAGCCAATGTGGGACTTCTTATCTGAAGTTAATATTATTACACAATACTTGAATATGACTAATACAAATGAATAATTTTACGAAGAATGTACTGCTATAATTAATGTCTATATTGTTATAGGTAGAATGTTGCTATAGATCAGGTTAAATATGACATGAACTTTACCGACCACAAAATCAGTAGACACACACAAAAAATACAAATATATTTTTCTAATTTTTTGAAGTAACCGTGAGTTTTTTTAGCGTCAAAGCTCGAGAAATTATTTTTAATATTGTGTCCAGTGATAAAAGAATATCAGATTAAAATACAACTCTTATACGACAACAAGCACCAATAATCTAGTGGTAGAGTAACCTCGATTAAATTTCTAGATTGTTCATTTTATATTGTGTAATTTAATAAAATCGATGAATTTCGTCATTGTTTTTTGTTTAAAAAAATTCATCATTTACTTTTTTTAAAACAAATACCACCAATTAATGTGGTCTATTTCTTATGAAAAAGTTATAATTCATTGTCATTTAATAAATTGTTGATTAAAGATAATAAAGTGATCGTCACTAACTATTCATATTATTAGTGACGAAAATTAATGTCACGAATTAACTATAAAATTTCATGGCCAAAGATTAAAACATATAACTACAAATTTTAGTTACTATTGAATAATTTACGTTTTATGACGAAATTTTTTTGTGTCCAAAATTCAACTAATTTTAAGACAAAACTTAATTCGCCACAAATTGGGTACGTTATTAGTGAAAAAAAGTAATGTCATTGGTGACCTAAAATTTGTGGCTATTGTTACTCAATATATGTAGCCAACTCCTTTTATACTTGGAAACGTTAGGGGACAAAAATATTGCTACGAAATATTGGGTTTCTTCACTACAAATATGCGGCTAGTATAGTTAACCACGAAATGTACTTTCGTAAAAAAATGAATAATTAGTGACGAAATTTGTGTTGTAACTAATAATTTTGTAGCTGAATATCATATTTGTTGTAGTGACACATCCCATTAGGCACATGGTTAAGGAATATCGAGGGCTTTGATGAACTCTAGTCTCCTTCTCAAGTGAAGTTACATTGCACTCTAGTCTCCTTCTCAAGTAGAGCTACAACCCATTACGTATTCGCTCGGTGCTAGCTTTTGTTCTCATAAAGTACTTTCAATCATCTAAAGGTATATGAGAAGGTACCATCTCTTTGTCCTACCAACTCATAATACCCCTACCAAGAATGGGTCCACTAGGGCTGCCACTCAATGTTTATAAGGATATCTCATTCTTAATCTTCTTTTATTTAGAAGGTTCCACGTATTAGTCATGCTTAGAAGGGCACCATCTTAGGTCTACCGATCCTAGACTTTCATTCAACATTCATTCATACACATACAAGACCAAGGTGCATAAGCCTACTAAGTCAAGATGTACATATTCATATTCTTCATGTACCAAGTAAGGGACATAGGTCTACCAAAGCAAGACACACTTCTTTATCATCTTATCACATATATCATAACATAAAAGAAGCACATAGAGACAACTAAGTATACTTGCTTGTCATCCTACTCACTTCAATAGAAACTTCAATATAAACCATCACAAGCCTCATATAAGTCATCAAGAAGCATCATACTTCAATATCAAGTCATTCACAAAAGGACTTCACTATAGCCAACTAGTGACACATATCATCAACTAGGAGAACTCATGCTTAGAATTCACATATACACATAAGCCATCAAGACCTTCACAATACTCACATATTCAAGAAATAACATGATAATACTATAATTCATAAACTACCGCCGACGAAGCCACATTGTTTCACATTTCATAAAGTAATGCCGACGAGGCCACATTATTCACAAGTATAGAACATAAGCACCGCCACCATAAGTGGACCATTCCAATCATAATCACAATTCAAGACCTCTATTACATAATGCATACCACCAATCCGCTCTCACAACTTCGATCCATAGCTAATTCAACCAACACAATACCCAAAGGCCCTTACCAATGCCATGATCACCAATTGAATTCAATAATCATAATGTACAATGAATTCAAGGTAATTCAATATGAACTTATAAATCTAATACAACCTACAGATGATTCTTCCATAATTCAATAGGCCAAATCAAACTACACAAGAATTAAATAGTATAGAGACATGATCACTTCACCCATAAAATAGTCAAAACTAGAAGTGCATGGTTTGCATGAGTTAATAGATTTTTTAGGTTAAAATCATCAAATTAACATTAATTCAATCATAATACAATGTTTCAAAACGTTTCATGCAAGAACCCATGACTAGATTTCAATTTAGAAATTCATACTTTGAGAAAGTCTTGGAAAAGCACTTTGAAGATTGGCTCCTTGAAGAAAAGAGATTCAAGGATGAAAAAAATACCTTAATTGTGATAAAAAGCTCACGAGATTGATGGAGAAAACTTGATAAATCAGTCTTCTTCCTTGGAGCTTCAAAGCTTCATCAATGAAGGTTTTTGGAGAGAAGAATGGAGAGGTTTTGTTTTGAGTTGAGGTTTTTGCTTTGATTGGTGATTTTAGAGGCTTAAAAAGACTCAATAACCGTCAGTAAGTCATCCCCAAATTACCCAAAAGACCTCTGCACTTACTAGACATTTTAACCAATTCAAATTTGATTTAAAAATGACGCGACCAAAATTGGGAGTTTAGTGCGCATCGCGGAGGCATTTTTTATTCTTGGTTCTGGAAATTTTTGAGACAGAATGATTCATGACGTCCCCGCGTCGCAGTGCAAACATTTACCCACTTCAGTGCCAGATGCGCGACGTGCAGCCACTGCCAAATCTTGGCTGGCGCGGAAGCTTGCATTGGCTATGTTTGGGTCCTCCTTGGGGACCCTTTGGCTGGTCCCCGGGGTGTCTTTATTGGAAGTTTCCACCCTTTACATGTTAGTATACGCATAGGAACCATCCATACTCAGTTTCACCCTCAAACCATCCCCCAAAACTTCACTACAAAACACTACGACACACTAGTTCAACTTCGACTAGTTTCCGGACGTCTTGGACGTTTGACCTCCAAACACTTTAAAACTTTATATACTACCTCTAAACACCATTATAAACCATTTTAAGACATTAAAACATCATGACACACATGTTAGGATCTAGTTTAACCTAGCTCGGTTTTAGGGGTGTTACAATCTCCCCCACTTGGACAATATTAGTCCTCGAATGACACTTGCAACACTTTAAGCACTTTCAAGAGGAAAGACTCAAGGCTAGCAGATCATAACCATACCACACAATATACAATACACACATATAGGAGGAACATCAATTTCCCACATTAAGAGACTCAAAACACGACAAGAAGATAGAAGTCAATCTACGACTCATCATGCAATAAGACTCACATCCTTCATTTCATATAGGAGGAACTTCCTTCTACACATATTATCATGATCATATCCATAAACTCTATGCACATTATAATCATTTTCAATGAAAGAACAATTCAGTCAAAATTCAAAAATCCATACAGTGAACTGCCAAATAATTACAGTGAAGCGTGCTCAAATTTTCAAAAATGTAACTCTTAAGCAATTTATGATGGAAGCATCACAATATGAGAAATAAAACCGTATGAACTCAATTTACAACATAACTATAGCTTCATAACATGCACAATGTCAGGAATCAATCAAATTCAAATACAACTAGACTACTAAACAAAATGCAACATGCAACATTCTACTATGACATTCTATCTCTCAAGCTTGAATAGAAGAGAAGAGAAGAGACAACAATCTACAACCCAACTATTCTCCATACTCCCCCACTTAGAAGGAACCCATAACAACTAAAAAGAGAAACCAAAACTTACCGGCATCATCACCCGAATTCGCTCCCTTAGCTTGGAGAGCATAGAAACTATTCCTCTTTGGTGCACCACCATCCGAAGTATTATGAGGAACTTGCTTGGCCTTTATTCCCCTAGCCGCAATAGTAGAACAATCTGTCACCTTGTGATCATCCTTACCACAACCAAAGCACCCACTAGTACCGGCTAGACACTTCCCAAAGTGATTCTTCCCACAAGTAGCACAAGTAGGCTTGACCACTTGGGAACCACCACCTCTGACATAGTTAGCCTTAGGAGCACTAGAACCATCTTGAATTGGAGCCCTCTTCTTAAACTTAGGTTGAAAATACTCATCGATTCTTCCCCTCTTAGCATCTCTAATTATCCTCCCAAGTTTAGACTCTTCAATGGATTGAGCATACACGATAAGCCTAGATAGGGTCATGTCACCATGGAGCATAGTCGTATGACACTCTTTCATCACAATATCCAAAACACCGGTCAAGAACCTACTCGTCTCCTCCTTAGGGTTAGACACCTAATATGGAGCATACTTAGACAATAGGATAAACTTTAAGGAATACTCCTCAACACTCATGTTACCTTGCCTAAGGTTTATAAACTCCTCAATCTTAACCTCCCTCTTCTCATGGGGAAAGTACCTTTCTAAAAATGCT
Organism: Solanum lycopersicoides; assembly: GCA_022817965.1. Lineage (NCBI taxonomy): Eukaryota > Viridiplantae > Streptophyta > Magnoliopsida > Solanales > Solanaceae > Solanum > Solanum lycopersicoides. The sequence goes on from CM040621.1 coordinate 14,936,620, forward strand.
TCCTTAAACTCTTCCCACTCTAAGGGACCCGATTCGATCCGATATGATGGATAACGGAATACCATGGCGACACACAATCTCATCTATGAAGATCCTAGCATAATCTTCTGCCGAATAAGTAGACTTGACGGGAATAAAGTGAGCGGACTTGGTCAACCTATCCACAACCACCCATATAGAGTCATATTGCTTTTCAAATCGAGGTAAACCCACTACAAAATCCATATTGATGTCTTCCCACTTCCAAGTAGGAACTTGGATTTCTTGTAGCAAGCCACCCGGTTTTAGATGTTTGGCCTTCACTTGCTGGCAATTTGGACACTTAGCAACAAATTCCGCTATGTCCTTCTTCATACCTTCCCATCAATATACTTCCATAAGGTCATGGTACATTTTTGTCGAACCCGGATGAATGGAGTAGCGGGACCCATGGGCTTCCTCAAGGATACGGTTCCTCAACTCATCTACCTTGGGAACACACAATCTTCCTTGGCACCTTAAAATACCATCCCCCCTAGGGAGAATGCCTCATTAAGCTTGCCAAGGACCGATTCCTTGAACTCCATCAATGGTTTATAAAGGTGTTGTTTGGACTTCACCTCAACTATCAATGATGACACAAAGTTATTATGAACTATGAAACCACCATTCGGAGAATTTTCCAACCTTACACCCAACCTAGACAACCTATGAACATCTTTCACTAGGTCTTTTTTGGCTTCATCTATGTGTGACACACTACCCATAGTCATACGACTTAGAGCATCCGCAACCACATTGGCATTGCCGGGGTGATAGAGGACACTCATGTCGTAATCTTTCAACAATTCTAACCACCTTCTTTGTCGGATATTCAAATCCTTTTGGGTAAACACATTTGGAGATGGTCGGTATACACATCAACATGGACACCATAAAAGGAATGCCTCCATATTTTCAAGGCAAATACCACAGCCGCTAACTCAAGGTCATGAGTTGGATAGTTTCGCTCATGCACCTTAAGTTTCCTAGAAACATAGGCTATCACCTTCTCGTGTTGCATAAGAACACCCCCCAAACCCACTCGGGATGCATCACAATACACAATAAAACCCTTTGTACCCTCCGGTAAGGTCAACACCAGAGTGGAGGTAAGCCTATCTTTCAACACTTGGAAGCTTCCTCACATGCCTCCGACACTCAAACTTCTTACACTTTTAGGTCAAAGTAGTCAAGGGAGATGCAATGGACGCAAAACCCTCCTCAAACCTCTGATAATAACCCCCTAAACCCAAGAAACTCCTAATGTCGGTCGGAGTCAATGGTCTAGGCCAATTTTTCACCACTTCCGTTTTTCTTGGATCAACCTCAACTCCCTCACTAGAGATGATATGACCAAGAAATGTCAACGACCTCAACCAAAACTCACATTTGCTATACTTGGCAAACAATTGATGTTCTTTAAGTACTTGCAACACCACAAATGGTTCATGTGATCACCCCCATTTTTTGAATATACCAAGATGTCGTCAATGAAGACAATGGCAAATGAATCTAGGTAACTTCGAAAAACCCTATTCAATAAATCCATAAATGCCTCCGGAGCAGTAGTGAGACCAAAGCACATTACTAAGAACTCATAGTGACCATATCTAGTCCGAAATGTCATCTTTGGTATATCCTCACCTCTCACCCTAAGTTGGTGATACCCCGACCTCAAGTCAATCTTAGAAAAATAGCTTGCCCCTTGGAGTTGATCAAACAAGTCGTCAATCCAAGGGAGAGGATACTTGTTCTTAATAGTGATCTTATTGAGTTGGCGATAATCAATACACATTCTTAAGGACCCATCCTTTTTCTTCACAAACAAGACCGGAGCACCCCATGGAGAAATACTAGGTCTAATGAAGCATTTGTCTAGTAAATCTTTCAGTTGAGCCTTCAATTCTTTCAATTTGGCCGGAGCCATCCGATAAGGAGGAATTGAAATGGGATTTGTATCCGGTAGCAAATCGATACCAAAATCAATTTCCTGTTCGGGAGGAATACCGAGAATATCATTAGGAAAGACCTCCGAAAATTCACTTAATACGGGGACCGACTCAATGGGAAGAATTTCGGAGTCTAAATCTTAGACTCTTACAATATGGTATAGACAACCTTTAGAGATCATTTTTAATGTTTTAGACAAGAGATGATACGACCTCTAGGAATTGAATTTCCCCCCTTCCATTCTACAACGGGTTCATTTGGAAAGTTAAACTTCACCACCCTTGTCCTACAATCAATAGAGGCAAAGCAAACATGCAATCAATCCATACCCAAAATAATATCAAAATCAAGAATATCAAGTTCTACTAGTTCAACATAAGAAACTGTATTGGGCAACATTATTGGACAATTTATATACACCCTTTTTGCAACAACGACTCACCCACCGGAGTAAACACTATAAAAGGTTTATGCAAAATATCAAGCAAAATGTCAAATTTTTTGGCTACTAAAGGGATAACAAATGATAAAGTAGCACCGAGATCAAGTAAGGCATATTCATCAATAGAGAAGACTTTCAACATACCGATCACCACGTCGGGAGAGGTCTCTTGCTCACCCCTAGAGCGGAGAGCATAAAAGCGGTTCTTCTTTGGAGCCTCATTTGAACCACTTTCTTGAGCTTGACCACTACCCTTGTCTTGAACCCTCACATTGGGACAATCCCTAACCTTGTTCCTACTTTTACCACAACCAAAACAATTGAAAGTTCCAACCAAGCATTCACCAAAATGACCCTTTCCACACTTGACACATGTAGGCTTCTCATTTGGTGAGTTTCACTCCTTCCTTTTTGAGCTCTAGGTGTAGCCACCTTATCATCACGAGCCTTAGGGAACTTAGATGGAACTTGATTAGAGAACATCTTTTTGAACTTAGGCTTGTCTTGAATTTCAACCCTATTCTTAGAAGAACCTCCATCAAAAGATCTTGCCCTCTTAGTATCTCTACTCTTCCTCTTAGCCCTTGCCTCTTCCACATGTTTGGCATGCACCATAAGGCGAGAAATGTTCACGTTGTCATGTAACATAGCCGAATGACACTCCTCTTGCAAATCCTCCGACACCCCCGTCACAAAGCGCTCATTTCATCTCTAGGATCGGAAACCAAAGAAGGAGCATATTTTGACAATTTAGTGAATTTGAAGGAGTATTCATGAACACTCATACCTCCTTGGCGAAGGTTGATGAACTCCACCACTTTAGCTTCCCTCATCTCCTTAGGAAAGAACCGATCAAGAAAAGCCTTTTTAAAGATCTCCCAAGTCACCGGACCACCTCTTAATGGCCTATTATCTCTCCATTGGATATACCATACTTGAGCCACATCCTTGAGGTTATAAGTGGCTAACTCGTCCTTCTCACTAGTAGACAAACCCATAGCCAAGAGTTTTTTTCGACTTCATCAATGAACTCTTGGGGGTATTCTTCAACCTTAGACCCGTAGAAAGTAGAAGAATTCATCCGAGTTAAATCCCTTAGACGGGAGGCAATAGTAGCAACTTGTTGATGAGGACGGGGTACAACCTTCCGGTTAGCATGGGCCGTCATAGCTTGGGCTTGAGCAGTGGCGGCTTGGGCCAACTGGATAAGGGAAGTCCTTATGTCACCATCCGTCAAAGGTGGAGGATTGATCGGATCTTGGTTATCATTCCCACCTTCCTCAAGAGGAGGAACTTGATCACCACGGGGAGATCATTGGCAATTTCTTGTTCAAGCCTTCGTGCCGCATTCCTTCGAGTATTCATTTCCTATAATCACAACAATAGATTAGATGCATAAGCACACCATAAGTATACTCTAATGACATGATATTAGATTTCCAAGAAAGTGAGAGTTTCCTAGGAATCACGTAAGTTCCTATCCATAAGTGTGGCGCGCTTCACAATTATGAACACGAACTTACAAAGACGTGGTTGAGAGAGACATTTACTAAAAGATAATTCAACCTCATGCTCTGATATCAAGTTTGTCACATCCGGGTTTACCCCCTAGACGTAACCGTCGTCGTCGTCCTCTTTGAGGACTAAGACTATCCTCTTAGTCTTACATCATTACATTCATAGGTCAAATTTAGCGGAAAATTTAAAACTTTTCATTACTTCTACTTGGAGGTTTACATAGACCTCTACATACACAAAACATATATATATCGAGTATACATAGACCCTTCGTATAGGAAGGTTACATAGCCTTCTACTTTTATTGCACATAAATATATATATAATATAGAACATAGTCTTCAAAGATTGTCTCATCTCATAACCATCTAAAACGACCATAGCAATTTGGTCATAGCCCTACATCAATGTAAAAAAGCCACATATAGGCTTATACAAATCGTACTCAAATGAAAATAGAAGGAACATAAGAGTCTTTAGAACTAAAACAGAAACGTAAGCTCGATATTGGCATTGCCCTCGGAGAATGAGGACCTACCCTACTTGGATGATCAAAGGATCCAAGACGTCTTCTAGTCGACTTCCAAAACACTTCAACGACCGAAACCTAAAATGTTGGGGAAAAAGGAAGAAATGGGGTTAGTACGCCACTTTTACTAAGTATGAGACCATATGAACATATAATGTCAAATCATGCTAAAAAGGACATTTAGTTAAATCATGTCATTTTACCTTTTGGAAGTCTTATGCATAGTCAAGCAAGCCATACCAAGCAACAAGACATATTCATGATATCATAACATGTAATATGCATATCAACAAACTTGAACCCATAATCTAATACTACCCTATCATCAAGGAATAACATCACAAGCATGAATAAGGATTTATCATATTATAATAAGCAAGACAAGTACTCATGAATTCTTATCAAATCAACAAGTGCAATGACCAAGCAAAGCCCCATAACCTTACTCAATCAAGTAACCCAACAAGAACCCATAACCAATGCCCACCTTCACATAATATGACCTTTAAGGATACATAACTTCATATTTTGACAATATAGAACAAATGTATGCTCATAAGAATAACCATCATCACATGATATCATTTACATGTAAAGTCAACAAATTATCATCATTTACATCATTATCATATATTTATATAATAACAACCTCCTAAAGCTTCCATCAAGGCAAACTAGTGCAAGGCATAGGTAGAGTCCCATACCCCTACCTAGGCGAAGTCAAACCTCTCAAGTCGCCCTAGTTAGTTCATACTTTATTACTTTATTTTAGTTTAGGGAACACTTGCCTTAACTGACATAGACCACAAGATCTAAGTGTGGAATCCGGTGTTGTAAAACCTTACACCGATGGAAGGTGGTCTACCGGCCAAAGTAAAACCAAACATAAACATAGCTTCCTAGGTGGATCAGCTAGCTAGTCTACATATGGGGGCAACATAGTTCAAGAACTAAGAGATAGGTATATCCCTCTACATACCACTTGGTAATTGGGGCCTCCTCTCATGGGAATCCATTGAATGAGTATCCGTCAAAAAGGGAGTCAACATCGCATATAGAACTATAGGGTAACTCTTCCTCTATGGAAAGTCATCACCTCCCATTGTCAAGTTCACTCGGTGCTAAGCTAAGTCCCTTTATTGAAATGTCTTTAGTGTATTTATTATTCAATCATAACTTAGTATAGGTCATAGGGTCTAGCCCTTGTATAATCATCATCATCATAGCTCAATAAGAATTGCATGAGTATAGTCCTTTCATCACAATTCATATAAGTGAGGTTACCTCATTTACATTTCATTCATAATGAGGCACATTGGTAGTCATCAACATCCTTATAACATTTCATCTTAATCAAACTCACAACCATAGTCTAGAAATTTTAATTCAACATCATACCACCCTATCAATCCTAAACAAGGCATACTCCAACACAACATCATGACTTAATCAGAATTAACCATAGTTTGAAGTAAAGTATAGGGATCACAAGACTTACCAAGTCTCCTTCATAGTTCTTCATAAAGGTATTACCATCAACCCATAACTCAACCCAATTAGGGAAATAACATCATCACACAATGATATCCAATAGAATAACAAGGCCAATTGCATCACTATAACACAGTTCAACAATAGATCATAGCTTAAGACAAGATACTTAGGTCAATTTCACAATATATTTCATAACCTAAATCAATATCTCAAGAAATAGAATAATAGGCCTAGAATTCATCTTAATATATTCATAATAATATCATAGGATAGTAATTTAATCATAACCAAGTCAATTGAATGATCATTATACAATACATGTCAAGATCACAACCTAGGGTTAAGGGTTAAGGGTCATCTTCTATAAACTAAACCAAACCATCAAGATATATCATAATTAGGTTAGAATTCATGTTAACCTACCCATATTATCCAATATAACACATAAACAAACCAATTCACAACATAATTTTCGAGATGGAGAAGAACCCACATGAAAACCCAACTTTTTAAAATACTTTGAAGGAACCCTTCGAGGAAAGAAGTCTCAAAGGTGAATTACATCTCATACCTCAATGTTTGATGAAGATTTTATGGTGAAATCATCCCTTTTCATCCCCCAAATCCCTCCCCTAGCTTGTCTTCAATGGTGTCTTCCAATAGAGAGAGAGAGAAGAGAGAAGGAAGAAGATTTGTTTTGAGAGTTATCATTTGACTAATGGGGTTGGGGTATTTATATGAGCGGGGGGGTTAAATGACTTAATTAGTCTCCATAAAACCCCTAACTAATGACCTAACCCCTTAATTAATTAGTTATAACTTAGTTAAACACGTGCAGGAAGTTACACGCACCATCGACGAGACCACGATCAACGGATCGTTGGTCCATCGACGACAGGCCCTCCCTCCGTGCTGCACACTCGTGGTTTTGGTCAGGGACATGTGCAGTCGATCGATCTAACAATTTGTCTAAGTGTTGGTAGATGGTTGGCATCGACGCCCCGTGTATCAACACACGCCTCGTCATTTGGCTCTCGTGGTTGCACACTGCCCAGGCAGTGTTGCCTCTAACGTGAAAGGGTCCTACTCAAGGGCCCTTGGTTGGTCCTTGGGGAGTCGTACCCGGACGTTTCGATCATGAAACAACTTTAACAAATGTTTTACACCTTTACACTAAATTTCATGAATTTTTGACTCCTAAATGCTAGTCAAATAGGCTTAGGCACGCTAGTACCTCCTAGAACTAGTTTCCGGACGTCATGTACGTTTTCATTTCTAAACTTCATAAATGACTTATAAACATTAGAATGGACCTTAAAACATTATCTAGACCTTGTGACACTTATGTTAGGATTTAAGACACGTCTTGTATTTTCGAAGTGTGACATCAATAATCGTCAATAAGTCATCCCCAAATTAACCAAAAGACCCCTGCACTTACTAGACATTTTAACCAATTCAAATTTGACTTAAAAATGACACAACCAAAACTAGGAGTTTACTGCGCATCGCGGAGGCATTTTTAATTCTTGGTTCAGGAAAATTTTGAGACAGAATGGTTCTTGATGTCCCCGCGTCGCATGTCAAACATTTTACCACTTCAGTGCCAGCTGCGCGACGCGCAGCCACTGCCAAATCTTGGCTGGCGCGGAAGCTTGCATTGGCTATGTTTGGGTCCTCCTTAGGGACCCTTTGGCTGGTCCCCGGGGTGTCTTTATTGGACGTTTCCACCCTTTACATGTTAGTATACGCGTAGGAACCATCGATACTCCATTTTACCCTCAAACCATCCCCTGAAATTTCACGATAAAATACTACGACACACTAGTTCAACTTCGACTAGTTTCTGGACGTTTTTGGACGGTTGACCTCCAAACAGTTCCAAACTTTATATACTACCTCTAAACACCATTATAAACCATTTTAAGACATTAAAGCATCATGACACACATGTTAGACTCTAGTTTAACCTAACTCATTTTTAGTGGTGTTACATTACCGAAGAAAAATAAAAATTAAAAAAAATGTTGAAATTATTGAATTTAAGGTTACTATATTAATTTGTTAATTCTTGGCGTTATTATTATTTTTTTTCAATATTTTTTCTATTATTTATTAATGAATTATTCATTTTAGGGATTAACCGGAAAAAAATAAAAATAAAAATAAAATTGTTGAAAACTATTTTTTTTATATATATAAAAAAGATATTTGTGGAAGCTAATGTGTGTTTGTACCTTAGAAAGTTTATATTTGTGTTTCACAGGTTCATTATGAATGTTTGAAAAAAATGATGTCTACTCCTCTAAGTCAGAATCCGCGCCACGGGATCAAAAGCTTAAACGGGCCACACATCGGATGTGGAATGTGGGCATCAGGAAAGCGACGCTAACCAACTAAAGGTTGCATCAACCAAGGCCTGCACGCAGAGGCGTGGCATGTGTGCATCAGGCAAGCCACATCGGCGTTTTTCAATGGCAGGCAGCATCGTTCGTAGCCAGTGCGCATCAGGCAAGAGAAATTAGTCAACGACATGCAACATCAGCCAAGGCATGTACGCATGAGTCGTGACATGTGTGCATCGGCTAGGAGACATCGGCGTCGGCCAATGGCAGGCAACATCAGCCAAGGCATGTGCTATTCGGGCAAGCGACATCGGTCGACAACAAGCAAAAACGACCGGGCGATATTGATTGTGGAACGCCCACGTCGGTCATGGTCTGTGCACATCGCTCAATCGACATTTTTCGTGGACTACCTGTATCGATCGTGGCTTGTGCACATAACTCAGCCACTTTGGGGTGTGGACTGCCCGTATCACCCTTGGATTGCACACAACAGTGAGCCAATGGCGGGCGATGCCTGCCTGCATAACCTTTGTTCTGCACACAATTATTAGTCGACGTCGGGCGTGGCCTGCCTACATCGCCTTTAGGCTGCACATAATTTATAACTAACGTTGGGCGTGGGCTACCCACATCGCCTTTAACCTACACACAATGGTCAGCGGAAGTCGGATGTGGTCTGCCCGCTTTGCCTTTGGCCTACCTACAACGGTCAACTGAGGTCAACGTGGGTTGCAAGCATCGTGAGCTGTCTGTATACATCGATTTGCCGATGTCGAACGTGGCCTGACAACATCATCTATCGCCTGCACACATCGGTCTGCCGATGTCAAATGTGGCCTGTCAGCATCCTCTGCAGCCTGCACACATCGCTCTGCAGATGTCGGCTGATGGTAGGCAGCATCAGCCAGGCACGCATCTGACATGGCATGTGTGCATCTGGCAAGAGACATCAGCCAATGTCATGTAACTTAGCCAAGTCCTGCACGCACAGACGTGGAATGTGCATATCTGTCAAGCGATGTTGGTCAATGGCTTGCGGCATCAACCAAGGCATGCATACACAAATGTGACATATGTGCGTCAAGCAAGCAACGTCGGCCAACGACATACAACATTAGTCAAGGCCTACATGGATCAGTCGTGTCATGTGCATATCAGTTGGGCGACTTCAGCCTTGGTTTGAGCGCATCGGCCAGGCGACATCGGTTCTTGGATCTAGAGTGGGAAAAGATCCCCAAGAATTCAGGGATGGGATTTATAATATAGTAGATGCTATGGGAGTTACCTCTATAGAAAAGGCGGAGTTGGATTCCTATCAATTAAAAGAGGTTGCTCAAATTTGGCTTACTCAATGGAAGTCTAATAGGCAGGTTGAAGCGGGTCCTATAAAATGGTACGAGTTTAAGAAGGTGTTTCTTGGTAAGTACTTTCCCAGTGAATAGGGAAGTGAAGATTGAGGTGTTTATAAACCTTAGGCAAGGTAGCATGAATGTTGAGGAGTATTCCTTACAGGTTACCCTCTTGTCTAATTATGTTGCATCTTTGATGTTTAATCCTAGAGATAAAAAGAGTAGGTTTGTTACCTATGAATCCGACCTAGTTAAGGAAGAATGTCATACGGCGATGCTTCATGATGATATGAATCTATCTAGACTTGTTGTGTATGTTCAATCTATCGAGGAGTCCAAACTAAGAGGATGAATAGGGATGTGAAGAGGGGTAGATCCGATGAGAAAGGTCAACCTAGGTTCAAGAAGAGAGCTCCAAACCAAGATTCTTCAAGTGATCCTAAGGGTAATTAAGAAAGAGATGGTGGATCTCAAGCTGCTAAAACAACTTGCCACAATTGTGGAAAAAACATTTTGGGAAGTGTCTAGCCGGTACTAGTGGATGCTATGGTTGTGGAAAGAATGATCACTAAGTGAAAGATTTTCCTATTCTTACGGCTAGAGGAAGGGAGGCCAAACAAGCTTCTCTTAATAACCCAAATCTTGATGCTCAAAACAAGACTCGATTCTATGCCCTTCAATGCAATGAGGGCAACAGGGCTAATCCGGATGAAGGTACAATAAGTAATAGTTTCTTTTGTTGTGAGTGTGGTATTGAGACTCCTTGTGTTATGTTCATGATAGCCTTAGATGGGTTTTCCCTTAAGTGGGGGATGACATGATAAATATCAAGGATGTGAGAATTCCTTACCCTTATCTCTTTTCCATTCATTCTTACTCAAGCATGAGCTCTAGAGTTTTCTTGTAGCTTGTCTTATGTTTTGGAGTCATGAGTGTTAATGAGTTATTCCATGGCTTCTTCGTGATATGCATGTTTTAGTTGAATTCTCGTTTAATGAAAACAAAATGAGTTTTCATTATTGTGTTCCTCATGTAAGTATGCATCTAGTATGATTTGCTTGAATGTTTCATGAGGTTAAATGTTGAACATGCCTAAATGCCTTATTGAAAAGGTTGCATAAATTGCCTAATGATATTGTAATGAGCATAATGTGATTTGGAGAAGGAAGTTCCTCCAATGAAATGAAGAATGTGAAGTTTTGATGCATAATGAGTTTGTAGATATAGTCCCCACTTGCTTTTGTGTTTTAAGCTTTTGATGTGGAGTTGATGATCCCTCCTATGTCCATGTACTTATATTGATGTTGCTTGCTTTATTGTGGGCTTCTAGTCTTTAGTCATTACCCTTATGTGCTTTAAGTGTCATTCGAGGACGAATGTTCCCAAGTAGGGGATAATATAATAACCCTAAAATGGAATAGGAAGAACTAGAGCCTCATATGTCTATTTGAAGGTTATAACTTGATTAAAAGAGGATAAATGGATTTGGAAGTTTAGTTTAAACTGTTTTAAGGTCAAACGTCAAGAAACGACTATAACTTCCGGAAACAAGTAATTTGAACTAGTGTGTTGTTGAGTCTTGTAGTGAAGTTTTGGTGTGTCGTATGAGGGTTAAAATCAAGATAAATAATTCTCATACTTAGAACATCGTGTTTAGGGGTTAAAAGTACAAATATAACTCCCCAAGGACCACCCAAGGGAACCTTGAGGAGGACCCAAATACTGCCCAAAAGCTATCAAAAACAACTTGATCCACGACTCCAACCTACACCCCTTAGACCAATCTACGATCCGTAGGTCATGGGCGTAGGTCAAGACTTAGTCTAGCAAGGCTTGGATCCCATTTTGAGCCTCTGATTCAAACCACGAAGGCACAGTACGCCCCGTGGTACCACTTACGAACCATAGGTGGGTAGTTCGTAGATGGCACCATTTTTCTAGTGCAAGCTCAGCCAACTTAGGGGTGAGTTGGTAAATTCACCCCAAGTCTTTCTAAAGTATGAGGACGGATATTTTAGGTATTTTAAAATATTTTAAGAGTATTAAAACATTTAAAAGGTATTTTTGACTTTATTATTTAAAAAATCCCAAAGTTAGAAACCTCTCTTCTCCAAAACTCTCTCAAGGAAAACACCATTAGGGGTGAAGAACTCAAGGTTTCAAGGTCAACTCCTCCAAGTTTTCAAGTTATTTTTGTGGGAATCTTCAAGTATAATGTATGGTGATCCTTTATCTAGTGTTAGCTTCACCCTAAAGTCATATTTAAAATAGTTTTCATGTTTCCAAAGATTATGAAAAAGCCTAAATTTCACTCAATATCCTGGATTCTTGCATTAAATGTTTTTAAAGGATAAATTATGATTATATTGCTGTTTATTTGATGATTTAAGATGAAAAACTCCATGAACCCATGACTTCTCTCAATTTCTCAAATTTGACCATATGAAGTGGGTCATTTGATTATGAATAAATGATGATGGATTCATGTGTAGATTAATTTAGATTATTGATTTGGATGAATATCTATGTCTAATCTTGGTGAAGTGTTGGTGAATTGAGTAATTGTGAGTATAGCCTTGAAAGGGAAAGATTGACCTAATTTTATCTCAATGTAGAATTGATATAGAATTATGATTGATTGATGTGTGATCAACTTATGGTGGAGGTGTTTACGTACTTTGTACATTGTGATACTGGCCTTGAAGGATAGTGTTTAGGAGTGAAGTATTATCATGATGTTTTACTGAGGAATGTGATATAAAACATGTGTGTGATCTTAAGAATAGAATGATGATCTAATATAAAATGTGAATGTATTGTGATTGAAATTATAATCTCACTAAATACTCTTGAATTTGTAGACTTAGTCACCTTTTTCTTGTATAAATGAATGAAAAGGTGAATGTGTATCTTGAATTAGTAGGCTAGTGCATCCTTTTCTAGACTATTGAATGTATCTTGACTTAACTCCTAAATGATCATGATTTGGTGGACCTAATGTTGGTAGCATCCCTATGAATGACTAATAGGTATGTTAGACTATGTCTTGAACCGGTAGACCTAAGATTGGTTCCCCTTATTGATGAGTCTAGAACCCTATTGGAATGTAAAACCTTGAAGCGGTAGACTTAATGATAGTGACCTTCTTATTGTGTCAAATGATGAACATAGGAGCTGTAGACCTAAAGGTGGTGGCCCTTCCTAAAGAAGATCAATGATCTATCATCTATACCTTGAATCGGTAGACCTAATGGTGGTGGCCCTTCATGTGTATGTGTCTTGGGTCGGTAGGCCTAATTTTGGTGGCTCTCTCAAGCACACCAATGTAATGGCAATGTAACTACTCTATGGGAATATAGGCTAAGCACCGAGTGGATACACTTAGATTGAGGATCTCCTAATATTAGGCCGAATCTCAATGACATATTTCATATCCCACAACTATGTTCCCTCATAGGTCCTTGCCATGTCTCTGATGTGTCGTGGTTTCACGGTGCTTTCAATACTTTAGATTTGTGTGTGTCTAGAGCCTTTTTGTAGTAGTTTTAACATGTTTTTGTATTTGTTTTGTAGGAAAGATGTCCATAATAAAAATGCAGAAGGTAGCTGCAAAATAATGCAGAGAGGCGACCTACGAAGGCCATCGATGGCCCGTAGGTGGTGACCGTCGATTGCAGTTCATTCTGATGGAGAAAATCGGGGAAATCTGACCAAGTGTGGAACTATGGAAGGGATCGACATAGTTTTAGTACCCGAAGTTGGAGAAATTCTAAGGATGGAGCGACGGAGGGCATAGACGGACCGTAGGTGCATCGACGAACCGTGTTGTTGGTCCGTCGATTGGTCCAATATGATGTCATCGAAGGAGAAAAAAATATTCTAAGTCTGGACTGACGGAGGCTGTCGATGGACCGTCGTTTCATCGACGGACCATCGTTTCATCGATGTTCCGTCTATAGGGGTCGTCGATCACAACTGAGTTTTTGAACAAACTTTCCTTATTATAATTCCTTTTAATTTAGGATAATGTTTTCTATAAAGAGGGTTTAAAACCTCGTTTTTGGGGTTAGACATTGTTATTATTGTTCTTGTTTTGTTTGGAGATTGTTTTTTGCAAACTTTGGCAATAATTCAATTTCCGGATTTGGTTTGAAGATTTATCTTGCAATTTAAAGTTGATTTTATGGTTTTATTCTTATTACTGAAGTAAGTTCATCATTTCTTCCTTAAAAATTGTGAATTGTGATCTTGCTTGCATGGGTAACTAAATCCACAACTAGGGTTGTGGGAACCATGGGTAATTAACAAAGTAAACCTAGCAAATAATCAATTCTCAAATAGGTTCTTGCTTTTGTTGATAATTCTTTCGCTTAGAAGTCTTTTTAACGATGGCCAATGTTAGAACTCGTCTTGTTGCTACTTGCCGGACCAAGGAGGTAGTAATAGAAAAAGAATTATCAACATAGATTTAGTGGGATACTATATAATAGGCTAGTGTCGATTGGTGCAAAGTAATAACTAAGTCACACATCGATTATGATGTCTAATATGAAGTAAGGGTAAGGGTTAGTAAATTATACACACGTATCCGGACCAAGGTATGGGGTGAAATTCTCTAGATGTCGGACCAAGAATTTAGAGATACATAACCTATCACTTTACATGCAAAACACTAGGGAAGAATTGCTATTTCTAGGGATACGACGTTATGAACCTATGGAGAAAATATATACCCTAGTTAGTCTCACAACTTTAACAAAAACTCACTTTTTACTTTCGTTCACTTGTTAACTTAGAAGTGTTTAAGAAACTTGTTTCACCCCCCCCCTTTAATTATCTATTTTTGGAAAAACCTTGGCTAAATAGACATAATTGTATATTGAAGTTAATTCTAAACCATTTTTCTCGTGGGATCGACCCCAACCTACTAGTTGAGTTCTTTATTTGATTACGACCACTTATACTTTTTTAAGGAGGTGAAATTTGATTGTATCAAATTTTGGCGCCATTGCCGAGGAAAGTTGCTTTTAGTTTAACTTTAAATACAATATTGATATTTAGTCTACAATTTCCTGATATGACCTCTTTCTTGTTGTTTTTGTCTCTTTCAAGTCTAGCCATAGTGTATGCCAAGTACACGAAACCAAGGAGAACCACTTATTCCATTCGATCCTGAACTTAACCGTACATTGCGAAGAATGGAACATCAACAGAACCCAGCAAATCTAGGTGATGGGGCAATTCGTCAACCTCCATTACCGGTTGAGGCACAAAATCAATTTCAAGTTGATTTGGAGAATGGTTTGAGGATGCAGCCCCCAGCACCAAGACCTCAGGATTACTATAGGGGCAACGCTAACATTGCTGAGTTCGATGGACCTCTTGTCCTACCCCTTTTCCACCTGGGCACACATTCGTGGTGACGAGTAGCCTGATGCAGATGCTCACCGCAAGGGGTTTATTCTCGGGACTGCCATCAGAGGATCCTCATGCTCACATACCCAAACTGAGGTATGTGTGTAAGAGTTGTGTGGGTAGACCAGACTTGGATATGAATGTCATTGGGTTGCTAGTGTTTCCTCTATCACTGACAAGAGATGTCTCCATATGGTTTACTGAGCTTCCGTACAACTTCATTTATACTTGGGATCAGTTGAGAGATGCGTTCTTATCAAGGTATTACCCAGTGTCCAAGAAGCTCAACCACAAAGATAAAGTGAACAATTTTGTGGCACTATCTGGGGAGTCGGTGAGTAGCTCTTGGGACAGATTTACTGTATTTGTGAGAGGCGTCCCAAACCACCACATTAATGATGAGTCATTGAAGGAGTACTTCTATTGGGGTCAAGATGATGACAATAAAACAATACTCAACACTATTAAGGGGGGTTCCTATGGTGAGTGCACATATGCAGAGATCGCAGAGAGGTTGGAGAAGATATCTCGCAACAACAAGACTTGGAGCACTAGAAAGTCAGACACTAGAAGAAACATATTTGCAGTACAAGCGACAAACAACCCAGCAGCAGATGAGATGCGTCAAGAGTTGGTACAAATGAGAACTGAGCAAGGGTTGGTTTTGAAACATGTGAGCGGAGGTGCATAAAAGGTAAATGTGGTGAACTACTTAACTAAACCACCACCGCCGGTAGATGAGTACTAATATGAGGAAGATGCCTATGCAGTGAATGAGCAGACGGGGGGTTCTCGACCAAACTCCCAAGGCTCCAATCAGAAGAATTGTCGCCAAGGTCAAGGAAATCAAGGTTAGAACTATGGAAAATACAATCCAGAGGGTCAATATGTTTGAGATGCGAACTATAACCGCGACAAAAACTTCAACCGGGGTAACTATGGTAATAGAAATAATAGGAGTGGCCCCTATATTCCCCCCAAAAATTGGGAAGTTGCTCCTAGGGACGGTGGAGGTAGTATGGCGCGAGTTGAAGATATGTTACAAAAGATGATGAGGAGATTTTACACTAGTGATGAGCATGCCAAAGAGATGAGAGGTTATTTAGCTAATATTTTGCAAAAGGTGGATGCACATGCGATTTCGATTAAGCATCTTGAGCTACAGATGGCTCAATTGTCTACTACTGTGAATCCACGCCAACATGGAACTCTTCCTAGCAACACCATTGAAAATTCTAAAAATGATGGTCATTGAAAGGCGGTCACTACTCGAGGGGGTAAGGAAATCATTGATACACGTATGTCGTCTGTGGTAGAAGATGATATGAGAAAAGACAAAGAGGTAGTAGAGACTAATGGAGAGTCGGTGGACAACACGGTGATAGAAGCATAGGTGTCTCAGAAAGTGGTCCCCATTCCTAGACCTCCACCACTATTCCCTCAGAGATTAGTGAAGAAGACTGAGGATGGTAAATACTGGCGATTTATCACTATGTTAAAATATCTTTCCATCAATGTTCCTTTGATAGAAGCTCTGGAACAAATGCCCGATTATGCTAAGTTTATGAAGGATATGGTGACAAAGAAGAGATCGATGAGTTTTGAGGATGATGACCGAATGCAACATTGTAGTGCTATTGCTATGAGGTCGCTTGTGCAGAAAAAGGAAGACCATGGCGCTTTCACCATTCCATGTACAATCGAGTTTCTACACTTTGGTAAAGAACTATTTGATCTTGGTGCAAGCATAAACCTCATGCCTCTTTCCATTTATAATAAGTTAGGCTTGGGTGATCCAAAGCCTACTGCATTGCGGTTATTGATGGCCGATCGAAGAGTGAAGAGGCCCATTGGTATACCTCATAATGTGCTTGTGAAAGTGGAATCATTTATATTTCCGGTCGATTTTGTGATTCTTGACTATGA
This sequence comes from Solanum lycopersicoides, assembly GCA_022817965.1. Lineage (NCBI taxonomy): Eukaryota > Viridiplantae > Streptophyta > Magnoliopsida > Solanales > Solanaceae > Solanum > Solanum lycopersicoides. Next base: position 14,953,612 of record CM040621.1, read on the forward strand.
GGTTGATTTTGAGGTTTCCAATATTCTAGGAAGGCCATTCCTTTCCACCGGGCGTGCATTGGTTGATATGGAAAAGGGGCAGATGAAGTTTAGGTTGAACAATGAAAAATCAACTTTCAACATCTGTAGGTCCATGAAGCAGAGTGGTGAGATCCAAACGATATCTGCTATATCATACAAAGTCGAGAGTATATCCGAGGTACAAATTGAGGAGTGACTAGGCATCGAGGTACTAGCGGCATTGATCATGAATTTTGAGAGTGATGGTATTGAAGAGTATGGGTCTTTAGTGGATGCACTTGAACAAAATGAATATCGGCCAAAATCGAAGAAATTGGAGTTAGATATGAAGTATCGCGAGTCTCCACCCGCAAAACCATCTATTGAAGAGGCTCCAAAACTAGAGCTTAAGGCTCTACCACCTCTCATCTGAGGAATGTGTTCTTGGGTCGAGATGACACGTTGCCGATAATAATTGTGGCGGATTTGAATGGGCAACAAGTAGAGTGTTTCGTGGAGGTTTTGAAGAGGTTCAAGAGAGCCATTGGTTGCACTATTGCAGACATTATTGGTATTCCCTCCCGGTATATACTCACACAAAATCCAACTCATGTCCGATCACAAGCCAAGTATTGAGCACCAAAGAAGGTTGAATCCACCTATGAAAGAGGTCGTGAAAAAGGATATCATTAAGTGGTTGGTTGCCGGAGTCATTTATCCTATTGTAGATAGTAGTTGGGTGTGCCTTATTCAGTGTGTGCCTAAAATGGTGGGATGATAGTGGTTCCTAATGAGAGGAACGAACTTGTTCCAATGCGGCCAATGTCCGGATGAAGAGTTTTTATGGACTACCGAAAATTGAATGTGTGGACTGAGAAGGACCATTTCCCCATGCCCCTTATGGATCATATGTTAGATAGAATTGCAGAAAAAGGGTGGTATTGTCTTCTTGATGGTTATTTGGGTTACAATCAAATCTCTATTGCCCTTGAAGATCAAGATAAGACCACTTTTACTTGCCTTTATAGGACATTCACATTAAAAAAGATGTCGTTTGGGTTATGTAATGCACCGGCCATATTCCAGCGATGTATGATGTCGATATTCTTTGATATGGTGGGAAACTATTGAGGAGTTCATGGATGATTTTTTGGTAGTTGGCGATTCCTTTGATCAATGTTTTAGTCATTTGGCCGAGGTACTGAAAAGATGTGAAGATTGCAATCTTGTGCTTAATTGGGAGAAATGTCACTTCATGGTGAAAGAAGGTATAGTATTGGGCCATCGCATCTCAGAGAAGGGGATAGAGGTTGATCGAGCTAAGTCAAAATTATAGAGAGGCTTCCCCCACCAATCTCTCTGTGAAAGGTTTGAGATGTTTTCTTGGACATGCGGGTTTTTACCAGAGGTTTATCAAGGAATTTTTTAAAAATTGCACATCCTTTTTTCAACTACTAGAGAAGGAATGTAAATTCTATTTCGATGAATCCTGTCTGAAAGTGTTTGGAGAACTAAAGGAGAAGTTGGTGTCTGCGCCCATTATTATTTCGCCAGATTGGAGTAAACCATTTGAGGTGGTGTGTGATGCTACTGGGGTTGCTTTTGGTGTGGTATTGGGACAAATAAGGGATAAAATCCTTCACCCCATTTACTATGCAAGTAAGGCCTTTAATGAAGCTCAAAAGAACTACACGATAACCGAACAAGAGCTTCTTGCAGTGGTGTTTCCTTTCGAGAATTTTTTCTCTTAATTGCTCAGTACGAGGGTCATCGTGCATACATACCACTCCGCGTTGAGGTATTCGATGGCGAAGAAGGATGCGAAGCCAAGGTTGATTCGACGGGTGCTATTACTGCAAGAGTTTGATTTTGAGGTAAAAGATAGAATGGGACTGAGAATCAAGTTGCCGATCACTTGTCAAGGTTAGAGGATGAAGCTATGCGTGAAGGCTGAAATTGATGATGCATTCCTAATGAACATGTATTGGCAGCTTCTCAAATTTGATCCCATGGTTCGCAGATTTTGCGGATTATCTGGCTAGTGATATAGTTCCTTCAGACTTGTCTTTCCATCAAAGGACGAAGTTCATGTATGATGTGAAAAAAATTCTTTTGGGATAATCCTTACATATACCGGAGTTGTGCCGATGGGATTATTCGCCGTTGTGTACCAAAAGTTGAGATGTTGAGCCTTTTTGAGGCATGTCACTCCTCGCCTGTGCGAGGGCACCATAGTGGTATCTGGACTGCGCATAAGATTTTGCAGTGTGGGTACTATTGGACAATCATTCACCAAGATGCTCATGAGTTTGCCAAATCATGTGATTGGTGCTAACGAGATGGAGGAATTTCGAAGAGGAAAGAGCTCCTGTTAAATCCTATTCTGGTCTAGTTATTTGATGTATGGGGCATTGACTTTATGGTCCCGTTTGTGACTTCACATAGAATGAAGTATAAACTTGTGGCGGTTGACTACGTGTGTAAATGGGTGGAAGCTATCGCACTTCCTAACAATGAAGTAAAGAGTGTCACTGCGTTCCTGAAAAAGAATATCTTCTCCAGATTTGGCACACCTACGACCATTATTAGTGATGGTGGCTCTAACTTTTGTATTAAGTTATTCAAAGGGATATTGGAGAAATATGGGGTTCACCATAATGTGTCCACTCCTTAGCATCCACAGACTAGCGGGCAAGTTGAGGTGTCCAATTGAGAGATCAAGCAAATTCTGGTGAAACGGTGAATGCTAATAGAACGGATTGGTCAAGGAGGCTTGATGATGCTCTTTGGGCCTACCGGACTGCATACAAGACTCTAATAGGTATGTCTCTATACCAACTTGTATATGGGAAGGCTTGTCACTTGCCGGTCGAGTTAGAGCACAAAGCAATGTGGGCAATGAAGAAACTGAAGATGGATTGGAATGAAGCAGCGAAACAAAGACTTAATGGGTTGAATGAGCTTGATGAGTTTTGCCTCAAAGCCTATGATAGTTCAGTCATCTACAAAGAGAAGATGAAGAAGTACCACGACCAAAGGATTGAAAAGTGAGATTTTGCGATAGGTGATTTGGTGCTTCTATTCAACTCTAGGCTACGCTTGTTTCCGGGCAAACTCAAGTCCAAGTGGACAGGGCCATTCCTCATCACTAAAGTGTTCCCACACGGAGCGATTGAGCTCGAGAATAAGGAGGGTGTAAAGTTCACATTCAACGGTCAAAGGATTAAGATCTACCTAGGGCATGCAGAGAGTGTCCATTAAGTGGTTGAGGCCTATCACCTTGATGAAGTCTGAGTAATCAAGGAGTCTGTGTCGTGCCGCGGCGTTAGATCAAGCGCTTCTTTGGAGGCAACCCAAGGTGTATCCTCTAGCCAACGATATGTTTTATTTTCTTTGTAGGAATAGTCGTATTGTCGTATTTTGTTTTGTTTCTAATCTTATTTCATTCTTCCCAGAGTGCTATTGTTGGCTAGAGATTAGTATAGGGTCCATGTCTCTAAAGTATCTAGAAAAACACAAATAAAAATAGTCTAATGGGTGCTACATGTTTAGGAACTAAACTAAAAATCTACAGAAAATGGTCTGGTGCACAGGTCTACGAACCCCATCAACAGGCCATCGTCCAATCGACGGACCGTCGATGGTGTCTGTAGATCCCATGTATGTCTTGAAATTTTTCTAAGTCATGATACAATTGATGGTCCCAGTCGATGGGGTTACGTAGGTTCAAAATGCCAGTGACCCGACCCGACCCGGCCCGGCCGATCATATTAAAGGACATAACGGTTGGGATGCATTCCCACCTTCCAAATCTTTTAAATTTCCTTACAAAACCATTTCTCTTCATTTATTTCCTTCCTTTCTCATAAAACACCATACTCCCATCTTGCATAATCCATAATCCATCCCAAATCAAAATCCCATACTCCCAAAACCCTCTCTTCCCAAAATTCTCTTTGGTCTCCATTGTTCTTCGGCCGGTGATCAAGTCAGGCACGTAGGCTGCTGTAAAAGTTCATCTCACAACCACATCACTCCGAATTGAAGGTATTTTGATTTCCTTTCCACTTTAAATTCTCGTTCACATTGTTTGACAGAAATTCGAATGTGGGGCTTGACTGAGGGACTAATCTAACTAAAATTGCATGTTAATACTTGTGTAATATGTCCCTCGGAATGATGGAAAGTGGTTGTGTGGTCTTATAATCTTCTTAAAATGTGGTTATTGTTGTAGTGTTTGCAAAATCTGACTTAGGGTTTCGTACTATGGGTGATTTAGTAGGCTAAATACTTGAAATCGAAACACTAGGAATGACGAAATGGCCTCTTGGCTATTAAACTGTATTGTATAAACTTGCATGGGTCTAAAAGAGCCCAAAAGTGGGGATTGCAAATAGGCCTCAAGTTTGTCTCAGGCCAATAGTATGAGACCCCATCGACGGACCGCCGGTGAATCGACGGGACGTCAATGGGATACTTCGATTGAACCATCCCAAAAGTGGTTAAGTCTGAAACGACGGAAGTGGACTACGGTCTGTCGATTGATTCTGCACGTCCGTCTTCTAACACTTAGAATTATTTTTAAAATTGGTGAAAACAAGTTCCATCTTAGTAATTTGAAATTTTTGAGTAAGTTGAAAAAATCTAAGTGTCGGAAGACGGACCCTATCGACGGACCATTGATAGTGCCCGTCAACCTAAAATTGCAGAACTGACCTGTGTTCTAAAATTTTGTTCTTTCTTTGCTCTGATTGTTTCGAGTGTGTAATACTGTTGAAGTGATCCATGAGAGGGCTTTCAAGACCTCAACTACTTACCCCTTCGCTTGTCTTATCTTCCACTTGTGCAGGGATGCCGGAGTGACACTATGGCACTGCGATACACTCCGTAGTCCGGCGGGGACGGTTGATATCGTTCTCATCAGGGATTAGGCCAATGTAGCAGCACCACAGAGAGGGCCCAGAGTTGAGTTGCAACAGTTGAGTGAGAACTTGGCGGACACGGTGGAGTTAGCCCAAGGGGAATACCTTGCTACTTCAGACCCCGTGGACACCGTCTCGACTAAGTCCGCCCATGCCGCCAGTCGAGCCCCCATTTTCTCCCGATCCACTCCCCCATCCGCATCACTGGTTTCTTTGGCGCGGGTCCTCAAGTTAGATGCCCAAATGGCCACCTTGTTGCACCACATACAACCTTGGATGCAAAAGTCCATCGCCAAAGCTGAGGACCGTATTGAGAAGAGGGTGGCCCAGCAGACTGAGCAGAAGATTCAGGCGGTTCACCAGCGCCTTGAAGCCTTTGAGCTGCGGGTACTTGCACGTTCAGCCCCACCATTGACTTGACTACTCTTCAAGAGGTTGTGGCTAGTCTGCGGGTGGATGTAGACACTATCCTAGAGATGCGGGGGACTGAGCCCGAAAGTATACCTTTCGAGCTAGCAGAGGACATGGTGTTTGCCGCCCTGTTCACAGCCCCTCCTGAGCCGCAGCCTAATCCAGGTGGTCGTGCTAAGAGGCACCGTTCTAGCCGCACTACTGATCTGTGCGAGGAAGAAGGAAAAGACGGATCTTGAGGCTGCGAGGAGAGCTTTTTTGATAGATGAGGAGGCCCTCCAGGTGAGGACACGAGAGATGGCTGCTGTGGCGTCTAGTTCCATACCGGTGAACGGTGAGATGATCACCACTGAGGGTGCGGAGATTGTTGTGGGCACCACTAAGGGTGACCCAAGTACTGTTTTTGCAGTTTCCGGGAAACCGAACCCGCCCACTTGTTGAGAGATCGTCGTCGCTATGCGCCTCAGGTTTACTTCACCTACCACCCTATACTTATATTTTTTATGCATTGGGGACAATGGAATACTCTTTTTGTTGGGGGTGGGGTAAATGGAAAGTGAGTGTTAGGGTGAATTCAGAGTAGCCCAACTCACAATCCTCTCTTGGGGTTTTCTTGCCTGTGTTATTTTTCCTCAAGAGACTAGTTAATTTTCTGTTGAACCGGCATGTCGTTAGTTGTATAATGTATAAAAACATGAAAGATGAAGCATGATGGCTCAAATTTAATGATATCCCATCTAGAAAGTGGTTGCATGAATAGGTGAAAATGAGTTGAATGTGTTGGCTCTAAGCATAACATAGATAGGAACCCGCTGTATGACCCACAACTAACACCTAAACTGGGAAATCTGACAATCTGATTGTGTAATGAGGTGTCAAGAGAGTGTGAGGAATTTGGAGTGTTCAACAGTTGGTACCTATCTAGAACTTGCCCGGTTAGTCCTGCAAAAAGGAATCTGTGTTAGAATACTAGGAAGGATCATAGGACCTTGTTTGAATTAGCAAACATCTAGCCTAAAATGGAGTTAACCAAACGGAAGCTTTATCCCTTTTTTTAATCCAAATCTGTTGAGCCTATAATAGACCTATTTATTTCACCAACTCACCTTTCGAGGGTTTAATGTTTTGGCCACCGTCCCTCCTTGGACATGTGCACCTCGACTTAGGTCAAAAGCCTGAGTTGAGGGTGGATAATGCAAAAAATGACCTCATCTTGGCCCAGACCCGCCTTGAGTATTGTTTACTTCAACTCATGGAAAAAACATGAGTTAAGGGTAGCTATTATGAGTGAGAACCCGAAAATGAGTATGAAAAGAGATGAATGTTGAAAAGAAAAAAGAAAGTGAGTGAAAGATGTGACTCAGTTAAATCATCAATGTGAATGAAAGAGAAACAAAATAGTTCAGAAAACAAAGAAAAGAGTTTGAAAAAGTGGATAAATAAATATGATTCATATCTAAAAAGAAGGGGAGCAAAGAAAAGATGAAAATCAAAGAAAAGTAGGAAATTAAAAGGCAATGAAAAGAGGTAGGAAGATTGGCGGAGATATCAAGGAGGGCAAAAAATCACTAAAAATTCACCCTAATGTACCACACCTGACCCTGAGCCTACATTACAATCCAAGAAAGTCCTACCATGATTCTAGGAGTCTAATGTTGTGAACTTGAGCAGTGAAAATAAAGGCAAGCCTATGGCGACGAGTACTAGCTACGTATGAACTTGTTTTTTAGCGTGAGTGTTGATAAATATCCTTGTACCCAAACTTGAAATCACTGTGCGAAAAATGAGGATTTCTTTTAAAGTGAGTACACTAGTTGCAATGTCGGAAAGTTGGTACCTTGGTGAGAGGCAAAACAGTAGAAGTGTATATGCATGGTGAGTTTGTGTCAATGGTGTGATCCACATGAGTTAGCTTGTTCAAACCTGAGAGCGTAAGCATGCACTAAATTAAAGCAAGAGTCCGGATTGATAGCCATGTGATCGCGAAAGCTTAAAAGAGTATATTTTTGTACAAGTGTGGTTTTTAGTCATAGTGCATCGCTTGAGGACAAACAACGAATTTAAGTTGAACGTGTTGATGTGTCGTGCTTTCATGGTGCTTTCAATGCTTTTTGCTTAAGATTTGTGTGTGTCTAAATCATTTTTGTAGTAGTTTTAACATGTTTTGGTATTTGTTTTGCAGGAAAGATGTCCATAATAAAAATCCAGAAGGCATCTGGAAAATAATGCAGAGTGGCGACCTACGAAGGCCATCGACGGCCCGTCGTTCAATCGACGGTCCGTAGGTGGTGACCGTCGATTGCAGTTCAGACTGATGGAGAAACTCGGGGAAATCTGACCAAGTGTAGAACTCCGGAAGGGATCGACTTTCCATCGATTAATCGACGAACCGTACTACTAAATCATCGACGTGATCAGAGATAGTTTCAGTACCCAAAGTTGGAGAAATTCTAAGGATGGAGCGATTGAGGAAATCGATAGACCGTGTTGTTGGTCCATCGATTTATTCAAAGATGATGCCATCCGAAGGAGAAAAAATATTCTAAGTCAGGACTGACAGAGGCAGTCGACGGACCGTCAGTAAGGGTCGTCGATCACAGCCGCATTTTTGGACAAACTTTCCTTACTTCAATTCCTTTTAATTTAGGACAATGTTTTCTATAAATAGGGTTTAAAACCTCGTTTTTGGGGTTAGACATTGTTATTATTGTTCTTGTTTTGTTTGGAGATTGGTTTTTGCAAACTTTGGCAATAATTCAATTTCCGGATTTGGTTTGAAGATTTATCTTGCAATTTGAAGTTGATTTTCTGGTTAATTCTTATTGTTTTAAGTAAGCTCATGATTTCTTCCTTAAAAGTTATGAATTGTGATCTTGCTTGCATGGGTAACTAAATCCACAACTATGGTTGTGGAACCATGGGTAATTAACAAAGTAAACCTAGCAAATAATCAATTCTCAAATAGGTTCTTGCTTTTATTGATAATTCTTTCTCTTAGAAGTCTTTTTAACGTTGGCCAACGTTAGAACCCATTTTGTTGCTACTTGCCGGACCAAAGAGGTAGTAATAGGAAAAGAATTATCAACATAGATTTAGTGAGATTCTATATGATTGGCTAGTGTCGATTTGTGCGAAGTAATAACTAAGTCATACATCGATTATGATATCTAATATTAAGTAAGGGTAAGGCTTAGTAAGTTATATACACGTAGCCGGACCAAAGTACGGGGTGAAATTCTCTAGATGTCGGACAAAGGATTTAGAGATACATAACTTATCACTTTACATGCAAAACACTAGGGAAGAATTGATATTGCTAGGGATATGGCGTTATGAACCTATGGGGAACACATATACCCTAGTTAGTCTCACAACTTGATAAAAAAACACTTTTTACTTTTGTTCACTTGTTAACTTAGAAGTGTTTAAGAAACTTGTTTCACAACCCCCCCCCTTTAATTACCTGTTTTCGAAAAAAACTTGGCTAATAGACATAATTGTATATTGAAGTTAAGTCTAAACCATTTTTCTCGTGGAATCGACCCCAACCTACTAGTTGGGTTCTTTACTTGATTACGACCGGTTATACTTCTCTAGGGAGGTGTAATTTGAGCATATCAGTATCCACCAAAACTAGATGAACGGTCTCCCTTATGCAAGGGGACAACCTCTTTACGATGTGGGTATAGAATATCGGATTATATTTCTTAGCTCTCATGTTCTATGTCGGTTAAATGCTTATTCCCATCACATGGGATGTGCACTCTAGTTACTTGATAAGTTCAACAAAGTGTAGGTAGTAGCATGGTATGCTATCTACACATGGCACGAGTAGGCTTTGATAGGGCTTGAGTGGGTTCCCTAAGTCTTCATGACTAATTTGTGAAAGTCCTCTAAATGAAACTAATAACAGATGTCGACTTATTGTCTCTATAATGTGATTCATGTATCTCTTATATTTATGAAATGAGTTACTTAGCATGTCATGATAAAATGTAAATGTCCTTGTATATTGTATCCTTGAGGATCACTTAGGTGTGGCATGAAAAGCTAGTATGGGTTGTCACTTTATGTCTTACTTAAGGGTGTCTTAAGGTAACTTTAGTTAGAGGCCTAGAATGATGAAATGATATACTTAATGTATTGCATGTTGGTACTAGTTGAAGCATGCTTACTTGAGGTGAATGCTAAAAGGTAAAAGTAAAGGCTTAAACGAGATATTGTGACTTGTGTGTTGGTTGTGACTTATATTATTGTAACACTATTAAAGTCCAAAATCTAATGTAGAGCCTCACATGAGTATCCAAGGTTGGTAACACTGTTCTAAGACCTAAAAAATGTTTATAACTCATGTAGGAAGTTTTAGAGTCAGGACGTCAATAAACGTCCATGACATCCACAGACTAGTAAAAGAGGAGCTAGAGTGCCTTAGCCTATTTCACGCGGTTTTAGGAGTCGGAATTGGATGAAATTTGGTGGAATGGTGCTAAACATGTATTAGAGTAGGTTTAGGGTCAAAACGTACAGGTACAAATCACCAAGGACCACCCTAAGGGTCCTTGGAGAGGACCCTTGCATTTGACCCAAATCTCTTAATGAGGCAGTAGCTACCTACGATTAGAGGCGACGATGCGTAGCCTAAACGATGGGGCGTCGATGCCTCCGTTGTTGAGAACTTAGCCAAATTTAAAGACTGGTCCAAAATACCAGTCTCTGAACTTATCGAAGGTTTCCAGTACGGTGGGGGGCAAAGGGCGTAGACTGACCTACGGACCGCAGGTTGAGGTCTCGTAGGTCAAGTCTATAATTCGCTGGTGAGTTTTAAGTTGGTTCAATTAATTAGTTAATCATTTAGGGGTTTAATTAGCGGTTAAGGTGTGGTTAATTAAGTTAGTTAAGTGACTATATAAGCTACCCTAAGTCTAAACCCAACTTAACACCCCACAATTCCCAAACCAAATTACTCTTCCTTCTCTTTACTTTCTCTCTCCCAAAGAAGACTCCATTGAAGGGCAAGTTCTAAGGGTTCTAGGCAGAAACAACATCGCTTTTCTCCATCAATCTTCAACGATTAACAAGGTATGGGAACCTTTCACCTTTGGTATTCCTTTCCCCAAAGGGTTCTTCTAAATTGATTTCCAAAATATGAATTGAACATGGGTTTCTTCCTAATCAGAAATTGATCTTTCAAATTGTACGGTTTTTTATTTCCATTAATTGTTATGACTATATTATGATGTATTATCGTTTAATCATGTTAGTTCTTGATGTTAAACCTAGTAGGTGGAATAGATCATGAATTGACCCAAATTCCCTAACCCTAGGTTATGAACTCATGTTGAATTGACTAGTATTGATGCAATTGACTTAGTTATTGTGTTAGTTACTATTTCATGATGTTATTACACCTATTGATGGATGAAATTGGATTGGTTGAGGGTAAGACCAATGATGATGTCTTTTGAAGGAGAAATTGATAAGACATTGTGATCTTGAACCTTTACTTCAATTGTGATGGATTGTACTTGGTAATGAAGTTCAATTGAAGCATATCTTGTGATTGTGGTAAGTAGGTTTTCGTATGATGATGCAATTGAAATGTCTTGATTATGTGAATGTGTGAGATTATGTTTAAGATGTAATAATATAAGGTTGGTTATGAATTGCCTATGCGCCTTATTATGACATGATGATAATAATGTGTTAATCTCACATATGAGGGTTGTATTGAAAGAATATTCTCATCCAATTCCTAGTGAGCTAATGACTATGACTATACAAGGGGGTTAGTATCCTATGACCTAAACTAAGTTATGATTGTTAAAGGAAAACTTTAAGACATTTCAAAAGGGACTCTAGCTTAGCACTGAGTGAACTAGTAGTGAGGAGTGTCCCTTCCCAAATAAGGAAGGTAGGTTCACTATTGTACTCATGAGATTGGAGATTATAATTCAATATTCATAAAGAGGGTCCCAAGCGTATCTCCTAGTTCTTGAACTATGTTGCCCACATATGAATACTAGCTAGTGGATCCACCTAGAATGCTATGTTCATGTTTTTGTACTACCTTGACAAGTAGTCCACCTTCTATTGGTGTAGGTTTTCATGACACCGGATTCCATATTTAGCTCTTGTGGTCTATGTCGGTTAAGGAAAGTATTCCCGAAAGTAAAATGAAGTAATTAAGTGAACACTAACTAGGGTGACTTCAGGGGTTGGACTTAGTCTAGTAGGGGTATGAGACTCTACCTATTGCACAAGTTGGCCTTGAGGAAAGTCCTAGAAGGTTGCTCTTATGTTCTATAAAGTAAATTATTATGCATATGTAGACTTTACATGTTGATGATCCGATATGATAGTAGTTTCACTTATGAATATGCTATTGTCTATATTGCTAAATATGATTGTCACATACCGAGACCATACCCTAGAAGATATGGCACTCTCGGAGTGCAACCAACGTACTTGACCTCTCGGAGGTCTTGTACAAACCCTTTCGTATCGTTCATCGCATATAAACATATGAAAAGTAGTGCGGAATTAAAACTTTTCATAAACATTCGATAAGTATTTAAAAACTCTTTCATATAAAACTCATAGGAAATACTAAGTCTCATTTCATCAAATCTTAGACACAAGAGTACTTTGGGACACGGCCCATACATAATAGAAATATAGTACTACTTAGTCTATTACAATACTTCGATAAAGGAAATAAAAGACATCTATGCCCTCGAGTCAAATGAGGACATACTTCAACTTCACTTGAATGATTCTACAATCCAATTCTTGCTTCCCAAATGCTCCTCACCTACCAACCACTATAGAGATAGATAAAAGCATGAAATTAGTACAACCACATGTACTAAGTATGGCATAATGCATAAAAATCATGAAAATGGACATTTATTGGAAATATGCATCTTTTGATTTAAATATCATAATATAATCATAAGAACAACATTTATCAACTTAAAACACATAAGAAATCACATAGACCATTTATCACATTTTTAGAACACATTACAGTAAACTACTTTACTGTACATTGAACTAACAGTGAAGTTTCTTAGCTTCACTTTAGACACCTTCTAGAATGTAATCCTCTCACTAAAAGCTATCCCAAGACTCACTTAAGTAAGACAAAGAGAGACCGCCCATAAAACCTCTCTAGGCACACCTAAATGATCCTTAAGACCACATATAATGAGATCAACACACACTTACAAGACATCAAACATATGAACATGAGATTCTCCTACCAAAGGTGGATTCTAAGTCTCACTTGAGTGAGTTGTGAAGCGACCGCCCATACAATTCCTTACACAAACACTTAAGAGATCCTATAGACTACCTAAGATAGAATCATTCTCACTTAATACAACAACATATAGATGATATGACATTCTCCTTCAAAAGGCTATCAAAAGACTTACTTAAGTAAATCAAGAAGATAACGTCCATGATTGACCTTTTCAAGATTACCTAAATAATCCTTAAGACTACTTAAGGCTTAGATCATGTCTACATAATCAACCATCTTCCCTAACTAGAGTCATACTTAAGACTTATCTAGGTAAGATACGAAGTGACCATTCCTATGCCCCCTTCACACCTTACTTAGACAACCCTTAACTACTCTAGATAAGTACTTATTCATTTAACATACTTTCTTAACTTAAGTCATTACATTAATTAGTTCATTTAAGACTCATTCATCACATAAGGACATTCAAGAAATGGTCTTGAACAAGACCAAGGGAATCTAACTAACATCTTCAAAGCCTATTGTGCAATTCCTGGATAGCGTCCCATACCACCACCTAAACTTCATAGAACTTCTCTAATCCTAGTAGGTATCCCACATGATGAGAATAGGCAATAACCAACATAGACCATGATAGCTAAACATGGAATCCGAGTTCTAACCTACTGCGATGAAGGTGTTCTACTTGCCAAGGGTAGAACTAGGACACATCCCATGTAGGCACATGGTTAAGGAATATGACAAGCTTTTATGCACTCTAGTCTCATTCTCAAGTAGAGCTACATTGTACTCTAGTCTCCGTCTCAAGTAGAGCTACTTCCCATAACATACTCACTTGGTGCTAGCCTTTGTTCTCATAGAGTAATTTACATTAAAGGTTCATACAAATGGGTTCCATATCTAGTTCATAACCCAATCACATTCACCCTACCAAAGAAGTCCAGTAGGGCTACCTTACAATGGCGACATAGATAGCTCATCATGACTTTCCTAAGGATGATATGATGTCGTTCCAGCCAATCAACCCTAAGTGCATCCTCCTTTACATGAAGGATACCATTACGTCTTTCGACTTCAACATTCATAACCTTACCACTAGGTTTAAGGTTCCACGTACATGACCTTCGTAACATCATTTAAGGTCTCACATATCATTCATTCATACATGACAAGGGTGAAATAATACTACCTAGTCAAAACATCTCATATTCACATGTATTTCATACATGTATCAAGTCAGGGACACAAGTCTACCAAAACAAGACACAACATTCTTTATTTTATTCCATATAGCATTTCATTCTTTCAATCACTTAGGAATGAATCTTATCATCTTTATGTCATCCTATACATTACTATAGTAAAGTAAGAACAATCATGCATCAACTCTAAGACTACACTCATAAGCACATAGTCATAGTCTAACACGATCTCCTAATGTACATAGATGGAACACATACTTTCAAATTGATCTCATGTAGATAGATATGCTCATACTCACATAAATCAACTACACAAATCATCATAGTACTTCAAGTAGTTTTTTGACAAGGCCATGATCATCATAATACATAAAGTAACGCTGACAAGACCACATCAATTGCAAGTAAAGCACATAGCACCGCCACCATAAGTGGACCATAACAATCACAACATAATTGAAGTCTAATTAACATAAAATAAATAAATTAGGTGGAACATTTCAGAAAATGTACATGTCTAGTGAAGAGCCTAGTAAGTTTTTAAGAATGCGTATTGGGGTACATAGGCATCCCAATGCCCAATATTGAGAGATTTTAGGCATATTATAGAATATTGTCTTAAGGGTGTTAGCCAATTTCTATATATACACAAGTATTTAAAATATAATCCAAGCTTGTTTAAGAATTGTACCTGCAATGAATACCCTAAGCTAAAATTATTGATTCTCAACTTAACACATTAGGTACTAGGCATCCAAGTGTCAATCCTAGGTACCATAGCACATGACCACTTAAAATGATCATGTAGATTAAGAAGTGCCCAAGGACATAGTGAGGATACTTGGGACCATAAGTAAACATTCAAAATGAACCTTCTAGAAAAGTTAGTTAGGAAAGTACACGCAACACATGTGCAAGCACATGTGCAACCGGCCAAGCGACAAGCTAACCGATTCGGTTAGAGCGGTTGGGGATAGGCGCGCGTCCGGGTCAGCCCACATGGGGCCAAGCTCCCTAACCGGTCCTAGACTCTAACTAACTGACCTAGCTAACTAAATAACCTAGGACAAACCAAAAATAACTAACTAATGGACCCGACAACCTAAGACCTAACCAGGTGACATTAAGACAAGTAACTAACTAAGAAACATCCTAGTACCTAACCTAGGATGGTCCAAAGGGTTGGTTATGGTCCTAACAACTTAGGGGTACTTTAGTAATTACCCTAGGTTACTTAATTAATTAAATTAGCAACTTAATTAATTAATTTAAATAGTCAAAACTGAAACCCTTAAGCAAATTCCAGATTTCGGTTAAGTCAAGGTTCTCGTATTTTTAGTCAATTTAGGAGGGGTGTTTTGGTAAATAGATACTTGAGTTATTTAATTAAGTTATTTAGTATAAGATTAATTAGTTAATATTCAGTTATTAAAGATTTAGACTCACGTTATTCATCACAAATCCTACGACTAAAATGAGTGAGAAAACGTAAAGAAACCCTAGGCGATTTCAAGCAAGTTCTTCAAGGTTTTCGTTCAAAGTGCAAGGTGATCTTCGTAGATTTAATTCTACAGTAAGGTATGGATTTTCTCTCCTGGAATTCTTTCTCCAAGAGGATTTTCAAACGTTTTGAAATCAAGAATATCGAAACTAGGGTTGTTCCCAATGAATCGCACGTTCATCTCCCTAGTTCTCCCGATTTCCGATTTTTATAATTTGTATGATGTAAATTTCGAGCATGATTGTTTGTATGTAGTGTTAACTGATTATTATGTGTATGTTTCCGTGATTATAATGTCAAATGAAACCTACATGTTAGATCCGCATACTTAGGGTGTTATCTACATGAATGTTAAATGTTATAATGCCTACTTGTGTTCGAGAAGATGAAATTATTATAAGTTGTTCATTGAATTGTTTCATAGGCTAATCAAAGGTTAAACGTTGGCTTGTTTAACATGATAGATTACTATAATATATTTATGAACAATTGGCATGGCTAGTGATAATATTATTGCAAGTATCTAGTGAAATTATGATTTATGCCAACAAATTGGCTAGCAAAACTATGTCCAATCATATTACTTCCAAATCATGTAAAGTCATACCAATCTCTACATCAATGAACTCATAACATAGTGTATGCCAATAAATAGGACAAGTCCCAACATACCCTATCCACACAAACTTGTGAACGTAATAGCATTGTATAAGTAGTTATAACTTTCCTAAAGAATTGTACAAGACTATCAATTGACGTTGAACAAGTTAAGGTGAGTAATAAAATAACTAAAAGCTTAAGTTATGAAATTGACCTAATATAGAGTGTTAAGGGAAGTGAGACAGCCCTCACTTACACTTAAAAGATCACGTCAAGGATACTCACATAAGAGGGTGCTAGAGTCCGTGAGACAAGTCTCACTCGCACCATGATGATAATGTAAGACTTAAGTTCATATTCATCAAGCAAAGAAAGGGATGACCAGTCATCCATTGAGTTAAGTATACCTCATACTAGAAGAAAGCTTCCATAATGTTTGAGTCAACTCTAAAAGATATAAAGTAGATAAATCTGAGCTTAGCACCGATAGACTAGAAATGAGCTTGTGCCAGCACATGTAAGCCTCATGAGACGAGATCACCACCTAGGTGGACCAGGGTCTCCGAAAGTCTCCTAGTCTTTGAACTATGTTGCCAGTATACGGACTAGCTAGTGGAGAAATCCACCTAAGAATGCTAGGTAGTTTCTGTTTCACTTTGGCCGGTGATAGCACCTCTTTTCGGTATGGGGGAGACACTAGATTTCATGTTTAGATCACATTATCTATGTCGGTTAAATCTCAGGAGATTATTTGGTTCACTATAGCCGTGAACCCCTCTTTTCGATGTGGGGAAGACACTGACTTGGTTTCACCTTAGCCGGTGAACCCCCCTTTTCGGTGTGGGGTAGACACTGGACTTGGTTCACCTTAACCGGTGAACCACCCCTTTTTGGTGTGGGGGAGACACTGGATTTCAAGTTAGCTCGCATGATCTACTTCAGTTAATGCTTAAGAATTCTTTAAAGAAATTACGAAAGAATGAAAGTAGCATGTTCAAAGTGAACAACAGATCAAAGAAGAATAAACGTAAGTTCAAAGTGAACTAAGTAAGCAAGAGCTTAAGAATGTCAATCACCAGTGTTTGATAAGAATAAAGTTTTAACAAGTTAGTGGTTTATGCCAATATTGGAGTATGAATATATTTCACAAGATCTATATATCTCAAATAATCAAATAATGGGCATAGACAATAAAGATTGGCTTATAAATACATTCATACCCAATTTAAGAATGAAATATCTAACTTCTAAGTAAGGTAGCCAAATAATTTCCTTAGTCTTGTGAATTACTTACTCGATTCATTATAGGTATGGGACTACAATGAATCATTGCACTTGTAAGTAAAACATAGGATCAAAGGAGATCATTGAACTACACAACAGAAAGAAGAAAAGACTGAAAAATAAACTAAGGCCGGGAATAGAAGCTCTCGGCCTAAGGGAGCAAAATCATAAAGTTTTGTTTAAGTTGTTCTAAATTTATGTTCATGATTCCAAGGTCTTATGTTCATATAGAAAATGAGTTGTATGCCTTAATTGCATGAGAACATTTCATATTCATAGCATGAATCAGAAATAACGATTTAAGAAAGTAAAGTGACTTAACTTTCCAGAAATGGCATGTTGCTTTAGGAAGAGATTTCCTTGATCATGCATAGTCCTTATGTGTTTATGTGCATATACCCATACTTAGTACAAGTGTGTACTAACCTCATATCTTATTACTATTTTTATAGGAGTAGGTTCTAGAGAAGATTGAAGATTCGACGAAGCAGTTTGGATTAGCGATCTCCAGACTTTGGTAGGTCCTCTTGAGTTCGAGGATGCTACACTTTATTATTCTAGATTTAGTACATTAGATAGATGGTGGATGTAGTCCTAGCATTCCATTTTAAATATTCGTTCAAGCGTTTGTATAAGGCCGATTGACAAACTATTTTTATTATTATGATTCTCTATTTCGATTGTTTAATCTTTAATAGATGGTTGATTTAGTTTGAGCTCATTAGAATATCACTCTTATGCAGTATATATATGAAGTATATGTACACTTCAATAAGTAATTAAAAAAATTTAAATTTTCTGCAAATTTAATTGTATGATTGTGATGAAAGCTAAGAAGAGGCTTGTCTGCGACCTGTGAGAGGTTAACGACGCCGGTTATATTTGGATTCCAGAATCCGAGCGTGACAAACTTGGTATCAGAGCATGAGGTTAAATTACCTAGGAACTAAAGCTCAAAAACAACCACGTTGTCTAGTTTCTAACTTATGGTTTTGAAGTGCACCGCCATCATGACTTAGAGACTTTGTGATGTTAGGAATTTTCCCTTCTTCTACTCTTTATCATGCTGTCTAGAGCTTTGACATTTTATGTGATTCTAGCATCTAACTTCTTTCTTGTGTGTGCGTGTGGAATAATGAACACAAGAATTAGGATGGCCAAGTGGTCTAAGGCGCCAGACTCAAGATCTGGTCTTCGCAAGAAGGGTAATGATAGAAATGCCAGCGTGACAAAAAGCCGTGTGGTAAGTGTGGTCGTTCGCATGGAAGTGAGTGCATGGTAGGTTCTAATGCCTGCTATGGGTCTTAATGAAGAGGAGAAGGTTGAGTTGGATGCATACCAGCTCAAGGATGTGGCTCAGGTATGGATTGGCTCCATGAATGCTATGCTACCATAGACTGTCGAAACAGGGTAGTAAGGTTTCAGTTTCCAAATGAGTTAGAGTTGAAATTGGAAGGGCGTGGTTCAAATCCAACAAGCCAAATAGTTCCCAATCTTAAAGCCAATAATATGTTGTCTAAGGGGTATTTATGCCACTTAGTCAGAGTCAATGACTTAGAACATGAAGTTCCTTCCATGGACTTTGTGTACATAGTGAATGAGTTTCAAGATGTATCATGATCTCAAGGAGATCTATTGGTGGAAAAGGTGAGAATGATCAGGGATAGATTGGTTACTGCTTACAGTCGTCAAAAATCATATGTTGATAACCGAAAGAGGGCTCTTGAATTCGAAGTAGGTGATCAAGTACACCTAAAGATATCACCCATGAAAGGGGTGATTAGGTTTGGTAAGAAAGGGAAGTTGAGTCCAAGGTATATAGGTCCTTATGAGATCTTATAGCGAGTAGGAAATGTTGCCTATGAACTAAAGTTACCTAATGACTTGGCTTCTGTTCATCCAGTATTTCACGTTTCGATGCTTAAGAAGTGTCTAGGCAATCCGGCATCCATTCTACCTATCGAGGGGTTAGGAGTCGATGAGAACCTTTCTTATGAAGAGGTTCCCGTTGAAATTTTAGATCGTCAAGTGAAACGGTTGAGGAACAAGGAGGTTACCTCCGTAAAAGTGTTTTGGAGGAACCATCTCATTGAGGGAGCAACATGAGAGGCCGAGGCCGATATGAGATCCTGTTACCCTTACTTGTTCAATTCTTGAGGTTAGATATACTCTTCCTAAGTCCGATTTTGTTAATGAGACTCTAAATTTTAGTGCATTAGGCGGTTTTGGTGTTCTAAGTCCATAATTGTGTGTTTTATACTTGCACTATATCAGTTAATATGAGTTCATGCTTGCATTCATGTTGCTGTTTTTGTATAGCGTTTGCGTGATTTATGTGTTGCATGAGTGTGATCTGCATTAAGTTAAAGTAAGATTGAGAAGGAAGTTCCTCAATCTCATATATGAAGCTTCAGATAAGCTTAGAGTAATGTGCATCATCCAGAGTAAGTTGTGAATCAGATATTCACAAAGAGTAAAGTTTCAAGTATGTTAATGTGTTTTCTCGAAAATACCCTCTTTGATTCAAATGATGTGTAGTGTCATTCGGGGACGAATGTTCCAACGGGGGGATAATGTAACATTCCAGAAAATGTACATGTCTAGTGAAGAGCCTAGTAAGTTTTTAAGAATGCGTATTGGGGTAAATAGGCATCCCAATGCCCAATGTTAAGAGATATTGGGCATATTATAGAATATTGGCTTAAGGGTGTTAGCCAATTTCTATGTATACACAAGTATTTAAAATATAATCCAAGCTTGTTTAAGAATTGTACCTGCAATGAAGACCCTAAGCTAAAAATTATTGATTCTCAACTTAACACATTAGATACTAGGCATCCAAGTGTCAAGCCTAGGTACCATAGCACATGATCACTTAAAATGATCATGTAGATTAAGAAGTGCCCAAGGACATAGTGAGGATCCTTGGGACAATAAGTAAACATTCCAAATGATCCTTCCAGAATAGTTAGTTAGGAAAGTACACGCAACACATGTGCAAGCACTTGTGCAACCGGCCAAGAGACAAGCTAACCAATTTGGTTAGAGCGGTTGGAGACAGCGCGCGTCTGGGTCAGCCCACGTGGGGCCAAGCCCCTAACCGATCCTAGACTCTAACTAACTTACCTAGCTAACTAACCTAGGATAAACCAAAAATAACTAACTAATGGACCCGACAACCTAAGACGTAACCGGGTGACATTAAGACAAGTAACTAACTAAGAAACAACGTAGTACCTAACCTAGGATAGTCCAAAGGGTTGGTTATGGTCCTAACAACTTAGGGGTACTTTAGTAATTATCCCAGGTTACTCAATTAATTAAATTATCAACTTAATTAATTAATTTAAATAGTCAAAACCGAAACCCTTAAGCAAATTCCAGATTTCGGTTAAGTCAAGGTTCTCCTAGTTTTAGTCAATTTAGGAGGGGCGTTTTGGTAATTAGATACTTGAGTTATTTAATTAAGTTATTTAGTCTAAGATGAATTAGTCAATATTCAGTTGTGAACGTAATAGCATTGTATAAGTAGTTATAACTTTCCTAAAGAATTGCACAAGACTATTAATTAACGTTAAACAAGTTAAGGTGTGTAATTAAATAACTAAAAGCTTAAGTTATGAAATTGAGCTAATATAGAGTGTTAAAGGAAGTGAGACAGCCCTCACTTACACTTAAAAGATCACGTCAAAGATACTCAAATAAGAGAGTGCTAGAGTCCGTGAGACAAGTCTCACTCGCACCATGATGATAATGTAAGACTTAAGTTCATATTCATAAAGAAAAGAAAGGGATGACCAGTCATCCATTGAGTTAAGTATACCTCATACTAGAATCAAGTTTCCATAATATTTGAGTCAACTCTAAAAGATATAAATTAAAGATAAATCTGAGCTTAGCACCGATAGACTAGCAATGAGCTTGTGCAAGCACATGTAAGCATCATGAGACGAGATCACCACCCAGGTGGACCAGGGTCTCCGAAAGTCTCCTAGTATTTGAAATATGTTGCCATCATAGGGACTAGCTAGTAGAGAAATCCACCTAAGAATGCTAGGTAGTTTTGGTTTCACTTTGGCTGGTGATACCACCTCTTTTCGGTGTGGGGGAGACACTGGATTTCATGTTTAGCTCACATGATCTATTTTGGTTAAAGCTCAGGAGAGTATTCGGTTCACTATAGCAGTGAACCCCTCTTTTCGGTGTGGGGAAGACAGTGACTTTGTTTCACCTTAGCCGGTGAACCCCCCTTTTCGGTGTGGGGTAGACACTGGACTTGGTTCACCTTAACCGGTGAACCACCCCTTTTTGGTGTGGGGGAGACACTGGATTTTATGTTAGCTCGCATGATCTACTTCAGTTAATGCTAAAGAATTCTTTAAAGAAAGTACGAAAGAATGAAAGTAGCATGTTCAAAGTGAACAACAAATCAAAGATGAAGAAACGTAAGTTCAAAGTGAACTAAGTAAGCAAGAGCTTAAGAATGTCAATCACCGGTGCTTGATAAGAATAAAGTCTTAACAAGTTAGTGGTTTATGTCAATATTGGAGTATGAATATATGTCCCAAGATCTATATATCTCAAACAATCAAATAATGGGCATAGCCAATAAAGATTGGCTTATAAATACATTCATACCCAATTTAAGAATGAAATATCTAACTTGTAAGTAAGGTAGCCAAATCATTTCTTTAGTCTTGTGAATTACTTACTCGATTCATTGTAGGTATGGGACTACAATGAACCATTGCACTTGTAAGTAAAACATAGGATCAATGGAGATCATTGAACTACACAACGGAAAGAAGAAAAGACTGAAAAATAAACTATGGCCGGGAATAGGAGCTCTCGGCCTAAGGGAGCAAAATCATAAAGTTTTGTTTAAGTTGTTCTAAAATTATGTTCATGATTTCAAGGTCTTATGTTCATATAGAAAATGAGTTGTATGCCTTAATTACATGAGAACATGTCATATTCATAGTATGAATCAGAAATAACGATTTAAGAAAGTAAAGTGACTTAACTTTCCAGAAACGGCATGTTGCATTAGGAAGAGCTTTCCTTGATCATGCATAGTCCTTATGTGTGTATGTGAATATACCCATACTTATTACAAGTGTGTACTAACCCCATATATTATTACTATTTTTATAGGTGCAGGTTCTAGAGAAGATTGAAGATTCGACGAAGTAGTTTGGATTAGCAATCTCCAGACTTTAGTAGGTCCTCTTGAGTTCGAGGATGCTACACTTTATTATTCTAGCTTTAGCACATTAGACATAGCTGGTGGATGTAGTCCCTAGCGTTCCATTTCAAACATTTGTTCAAGCGTTTGTAATAAGGCCGATTGGCAAACTATTATTATTATTATGATTCTCTATTTCGATTGTTTAATCTTTAATAGATGGTTGATTTAGTTTGAGCTCATTAGAATATCACTCTTATGCAGTATATATATGAAGTCTATGTACACTTCAATATGTAATTAAAAAGTTTTAAATTTTCCACAAATTTAACTGTATGATTGTGATGAAAGCTAAGAAGAGGCTTATCTGCGACCTCTGAGAGGTTAACAACGCCGGTTATATTCGGATTCCAGAATCCGGGTGTGACATTAGGGCAGTGTACCACCACATCATTCTCAACACTTAAATTCAATGCTAAATCATCAAATTCAATACCATAAGGCCCTTACCCATGGTCATGAATATCAAATCAATACAAAAACTAGCATACTCAATTAATCTAGGTAAATTCATAATAGGTTTATCAATATAATACAACATATACATCAATTGAATACAATTCTTATATCATTCAATAGCCCATAGAAAACTACACTAGAATTCATAAGCATTAAGTCCAAATCACTTAACCCATAAAGTAGTCAAAAACTAGGGTTTATCAATTACATGGGTTCTTAGGTTAATTGAGTTAAAATTATATAATTAACAAAAATTCAGTCAATACACAATTCTTTAAAACCTTTAATGCAAGAACCCATGGATGGATCATGAAATTGGACAATTCATCTTTGAAAACTTTAGAAAACTTCTTTGAATTTGGGCTCCTTGATGAATAGAGTTTCAAGGATCAAAAATCATACCTCAATGAATCTAATCCTCCAATTTGATGAAGAATCTCCACTCAATTCTCCAATCCAAGCCCTTCCTTGAGTTTTGGATCCAATGGAGTTCTAGAGAATTTCTAGGAATTTGGGTTTTGATTTTGAAGAATTAAATCTTCTAAGTGTTAAAAGGCTTATAAACATGTTTATAATAACCAAAAGACCCTTAAGTAACCGCCCTTTCTCTTATTTGGACGTGGGGTGAATTTACCAATTCACCCCTTGAACTTAAGAGTAACTGCGCAGGTTGACAGCACCATCGACGGATGGCCACCAACGGACCGTCCTTCAACCAACGGACCGTTCTGTTGGTCCGTGGTTTGGGACTGAGGCTATTCCTTATCTTGGAATTCTCCCATGACAAAGTTCTGACCCACTACACCCATCGATGGGGCGTCTACTGGCCCACGAGCCGTCTACTGCCTCCGTCGTTTGGGGCTGTCTTGGCAGTCTTGGCTTCAAGGAAAGGGTCCTTCCTCAAGGACCGTTGGTTGGTCCTTGGGGACTTTCACCCGGACGTTTCCAACCGGAATATTTTTGTATACAAGTTTAGGACCTACCACATGAATTTCATTCAAAACTAACACGTAAAACTCGATGAAGCATGCCAAGACACACAAGGTCGTTTCAAGGCAAGCCTTTCGAACGTCATGGACGTTCTTGGACGTTAGACCTCCAAATTTACGAAACTTGACACACTGCCTAAAAACACTATAATAACTCATTTAAGGAACTTATAACCTCATGAATCCCACATAAACAAATAAAACACATATGAGGCACATATGTGACTTAGTCATCGAACGTCTTGGTCGTCCCTTGACGTTTCACTTCCAAATCACCTAGAACTCTAGAAACTGCCTCAATACCACATTATAGAAAATTTTAGGACCTTATACCATCATGAAAACCATTTTAGGATCTATCTTCAACTAAGTAATTTTGAGGTATTACAATCTCCCCCACTTGGACAACATTCGTCCTCGAATGACACTTGTCACTCTCCGAACACTTCCAAGAATAGAGATTCAACTAGAAACTCATGACCACATCATATAACACCTTATAAATTACAAAAATCTAGGAAAACATCAATTTCACATAATCAAGAGCATCACAACACAACAAGAAACTAGAATAAATTTTACTACTCATTATGCCA
Organism: Solanum lycopersicoides; assembly: GCA_022817965.1. Classification (NCBI taxonomy): domain Eukaryota; kingdom Viridiplantae; phylum Streptophyta; class Magnoliopsida; order Solanales; family Solanaceae; genus Solanum; species Solanum lycopersicoides. The sequence goes on from CM040621.1 coordinate 14,978,088, forward strand.
TAAAACTCACATTCTTCATTCCAAATAGAAAAAAATTCATTTTATATTCAGTATCATGCTCATATAAATCAGTTCTAACCACCTTACAACAATTTTCAACCAACGAATGAATTAGTCAAATTTTAAAAAATCTCACAGTGAGTTGTCAATGCATTACAGTGAATTATGCAATTTTTCCAAAATGCAACTTTTAGGCAATTCATGATGGAAACATGATAATACGCAAAGAAAAATCATATAAGCAGATCTTACAGTGATTATGGTAATTGTTGATGGTCTTGCCTAAATTGAAGAACATGATCCTAAGTCCCTAACCTAGGTTGTGATCTTGACTTATATTGAAGATTGTTCATTCAATTGTCTTGATTAAGGGTTGAATTAATACTAGATGATGTTTTTATGTTAATTATGAATGAATTAGGGTGATGTATAGTCTTTCATACTAGTTCTTGAGAAGTGATCTACGGTATAATGAATTGACTTAATCCTAAGCTTTGATCTATTATCGAATTGTGATGTAGTGATTCTTTTAGCCTTGTGATTATATTGGTTATTGAATTGTGGTGACTTGATGACCTAATTGAGTTGAACTAAGGGTGGATGGTAAGACCTTGATGATGAATTGAAGGAGACTTGGTAAGTCTTGTGATCCCTATAATTTGCTTCAATTATGATTAATTGTGCTTAAGTCATGATGATTGTGTTGGAGTATGCCTTATTTAGGATTGGTAGGGTAGTATGATGTTGAATTGAAATGTCTTATTTATGATTGTGATATTGATTAAGATGTAAAGTTATAAGGATGATGGTGATTACCAATGTGCCTTATTATGAAAGAGTATGTAATGTGTTAACCTTACTTATGTGGATTGTGATGAAAGGATTATACTCATGCAATTTCCTATTGAGCTATTATAATGATGATTATACAAGGGATAGACCATATGACCTAAACTAAATTATGATTGGTAAGTAAAGACATTGAAGACATTTCAAGAATGGACTTAGCTTAGCACCGAGAGATCTTGTATGTGAGAGAGTGAGACTTTCCCACATAGGGAAGGTAGGGTTCACTACGGTTCTAACGGGGTGGATAGCCTCATGACCCAAATAGGGTGTAGAGTGATGTTTCCAATGTTGCCCCAAGTTCCATAACTATGTTGCTACCATAGGAATACTAGCTAGTGGATCCACCTAGATGCTACGTTTCATGTTAGGTTCTATCTTGGCCGGTAGACCACCTTCCATCGGTGTAAGGTTTTACGACACCGGATTCCACATTAGCTCATGTGGTCTATGTAGGTTAAGGCAAGTGTTCAAACTAAATTGAAGTAATGAGGTATAAGCTAACTAAAGTGACTTGAGGGGTTTGACTTAGCTTAGGTAGGGGTATGGGACTATACATATGCCTTGCACTAGTTTGCCTTGATAGGAGCTTTAGAAGGTTAATCTTATGTATGTAAATGATGATAATGTAAATGATCTTATATGATGCTTATGATGCTTATGAATATAATTGGACTAATGTATGAGTTACTATTTATGTTGGGTTACTTGATTAAGTAAGGTTATAGGGCTTTGCTTGGCACTTGTTGACTTTATGAGGATTTATTATTAGTTGTCTTGCCTTGCTAGTTACATGATGAACTCTTATTCATGCTTGTGATGTTATTACTTGGTGATAGAGTTAAATGAGATTATGGGTTCAAGTATGTTGGTGTGCATATAGCTTATTTGATTTGTTGAACTTGTGTAAATGATTGGTATAGTTTGTTGATTGTTCATAAGTCCTTAAAGAGGTAAAATGGCATGATTTAACTAAATATCCCCTTTTAGCATGTTTGGTTGTTATATGTGCATATGGTCTCATACTTAGTACACGTGGCGTACTAACCCCATTTCCTCCCTTTTTCCCAAACATTTTAGGTTCCGGTCGTTGAGATTTCGTTCGAGGCGATCTAAAAAGACGCTTGGATAATCTCTCTCATACAAGTGGTAGGTCCTCATTTGGCTGAGAACGATGCCAATATTCTAGCTACGGATTTGCTTAGATATTAAGACACTTATGTTTACTCTATCTTTTATTTGAGAACAAGTTGTATAAATCCTATATGTGGCTTACTTTTATTGTTGTAGGGATATTCCCAAGTTGATATTGTCATTCTAGATGGTTATGAGATGAGACGGATTTTATGACTCTATTTTATCTTATATATGTATGTGAAATAAAAGTAGAATACTAAGTAATCTTTCTATACGAAGGGTATATGTATACTCGATAATAATACTATTACGTGTATGTAGAGGTCTATGTAAACCTCCAATTAGATATAGTTAAAAGTTTTAAATTCTTCCATATTTTTGACTTGTGAATGTGATGATGATAATTAAGGGGCTAGTATTAGTCCTCAAAGAGGAGGAGGACGCCGGTTGCGTCTAGGGGGTAAACCCGGATGTGACAAACTTGGCATCAGAGCATGAGGTTAATTATCCTAGATAAGGATGTCTCTCTTAACCACGTCTATATAGATTCGTACTCATAATTGTGAAGCGCGCCACACTTATGAATAGGAATCTATATGATGCTTAGGAATCTCTCTCTTTCTTGGAAATCCAATGTCGTGCCTCTAGAGTAACTATTATGTGCTTTCACCTAAACCTTGTATTTTGGTTATAGGTAATGAATACTCGGAGGAATGTGGCTCAAAGGCTTGAGGGGGAGGTTGCTAATGCGGGAGATCCTCCCCATGTTGATCAAGATCCTCCACTTGAAGAGGAAGTTAATGTTGAACAAGTTCGGCCAATCCTCCACCTTTGACAGAGGGTAAGATAAGGGTTTCCCTTCTCCAAATGGCCCAAGCCATTATTACTCAAGCTCAATCCGCTACTCTTCAAGCTCAAGCTATGATGGCCTAAGCTAATCGGGAGGTTGCACCCCGAGCCAATCTACAAGTCTCTACCACGGCATCTCGTCTAAGGGACTTCACTCGGATGAACCCTCCTACTTTCTATGGGTCTAGGGTGGATGAAGACCCCCAAGAGTTCATCGATGAAGTCTATAAAATACTCTTTGCTATGGGGTTAATCACTAGTGAAAAGGCCGCGTTAGCCACATATCAACTCAAAGATGTGGCTCAAACTTGGTATGTCCAATGGAGGGACAATAGGCCTCTTCGAGGTGGACCGGTGACTTGGGAGATTTTCAAGAAGGCATTCCTTGACCGTTTATTTCCTAGGGAGATGAGGGAAGATAAAGTGGTGGAGTTCATCAACCTTCGTCAAAGAGGTATGAGTGTTCTTAAGTATTCCATGAAATTTACTCAATTGTCAAAATATGCTCCTTCTTTGGTTTCCGATCCTAGAGATGAAATGAGCCGCTTTGTGACGGGGGTGTCGGATGATTTACAAGAGGAGTGTCATTCGGCTATGTTACATGACAACATGAACATCTCTCATCTTATGGTGCATGCTTGACAAGTAGAAGAGGCAAGGGATAGGAGGAAAAGTAGAGATGTGAAAAGGGCAAGATCTTATGATGGTAGTTCTTCAAAGAATAGGCTTGAGATCCAAGACAAGACTAGGTTCAAAAAGAGGTTCTCAAGTCAAGTTTCGAGCAAGTTCCCTAAGGCTCGTAATGAAAAGGGTGCAAAACCTAAGCCTAAGAACGGAAGAGGTACTAGTTCACCTAATAAGAAGCCAATATGTGGTGAGTGCGGAAACAAGCATTATTGTGCTTGCCTCATAGGGACGGACAAGTACTTTGGTTGTGGGAAAGTTGGGCACAAGGTTCGAGATTGTGCTAACGATAAGGGACAAGACAAGAGTGGCCAAGCGCAAGCAAGTGGTTCAAATGAGGCTCCAAAGAAGAACCGCTTATATGCTCTCCGCTCTAGGGGTGAGCAAGAGACTTCTCCCGATGTGGTGACCGGTATGTTAAAAGTCTTTTCTGTTGATGTTTATGCTTTACTTGACCCGGGAGCTACTTTGTCTTTCGTTACACCTCTTGTAGATAAAAAGTTTGATACTTTACCCGATATTTTGCATTGAACCTTTCTAGTGTCTACTCCGGTGGTGAGTCGGTTGTTGGAAAGAGGGTATATAGGAATTGTCCTATCATGTTGCCCAATAGAGTTTCTAATGTATATCTAGTAAAACTAGATATGCTTGATTTTGATATCATTTTGGGTATGGTTTGGCTGCATTCTTGCTTTGCCACTATTGATTGTAGGACAAGGGTTGTGAGATTTAATTTCCCAAATGAACCCGTTGTTGAGTGGAAGGGGGAAGTTCCATTCCTAGAGGTCGTATCATTTCTTGTTTGAAAGTTTGAAAAATGATCTCTAAGGGTTGCCTATATCATATAGTGAGAGTCCAAGATCTTGACTCCGAAATTTCTCCCATTGAGTCGGTCCCCGTAGTGAGTGAATTTCCGGAGGTCTTCCCTAATGACCTTCCCGGTATTCCTCCCGAACGGGAAATTGATTTTGGTATCAATTTTCTATTGGAAACAAACCCCATTTTGGATTCCTCCTTATCGGATGGCTCCGGCCGAATTAAAGGAGTTGAAGTCACAACTCAAGGGTTTCATAAGGCCTAGTATATCGCCATGGGGTGCTTCGGTTTTGTTTGTAAGGAAGAAAGATGGGTCCTTGAGAATGTGTATTAACTACCGCCAACTCAACAAGGTCACTATTAAGAATAAGTATCCTCTCCCTTGGATTGACGGTTTGGTTGATCAACTCCAAGGGGCGAGCTACTTTTCAAAAAATGACTTGAGATCGGGGTATCACCAACTTAGGGTGAGAGGTGAGGATATACCAAAGACGGCATTTCGAACTAAATATGGCCATTATGAGTTCCTAGTTATGTCCTTTGGTCTCACTAATGCTCCGGCGGCATTTATGGACCTAATGAATATGGTGTTTTGAAGTTACCTAGATTCATTTGTCATTGTGTTCATTGATGACATCTTGGTATATTCGAAAAATGAGAGTGATCATATGGGTCATTTGAGATTGGTATTGCAAACCCTTAAAAAGCATCGCTTGTTTGCCAAGTATAACAAATGTGAGTTTTGGTTGAGGTCGGTAACATTTCTTGGTCACATCATCTCTAGTGAAGGAGTTGAGGTAGATTCAAGGAATACGGAGGCGGTGAGAAGTTGGCCGAGACCATTGACTCCAACGGACATTAGGATTTTCATTGGTTTAGCGGGTTACTATCGGATGTTTGTGGACGGTTTTGCGTCCATAGCATATCCCTTGACTACGTTGACTCAAAAGAGTAAAAAGTTTGAGTGGTCGGAGGCATGTGAAAAGAGCTTCCAAATCTTGAAAGATAGTCTTACTTCCACTCCGGTGTTGACTTTACCCGAAGGGAACAAAGGGTTTCGTTGTGTATTGTGATGCATCCCGTGTGGGTTTCGGGTGTGTACTTATGCAACATGGCAAAGTGATTGCCTATGCTTCTACGCAACTTAAGGTTCATGAGATAAACTATCCAACACATGACCTTGAATTAGCGGCCGTGGTGTTTGCCTTGAAGATATGGAGGCATTACTTGTATGGTGTTCATGTCGATGTCTTCACCGACCATAAGAGTTTCCAATATTTGTTTACCCAAAAGGAGTTGAATCTCTGTCAAAGGAGGTGGTTAGAATTGTTGAAAGACTATGACATGAGTGTCCTTTATCACCCCGGCAAGGCCAATGTGGTTGCGGATGCCTTAAGTCGTACTACAATGGGTAGTGTTTCTCACATAGATGATGCCCAGAAAGACCTAGTAAAAGATATTCATAGGTTGGCTAGGTTGGGTGTGAGGTTGGAAGACTCTCCGAATGGTGGTGTGTTGGTTTGACATAACTCCGAGTCATCTTTGGTGGTTGAGCTGAAGTCCAAACAACACATTGATCAACCATTGATGGAATTGAAAGAGTCGGTCCTTGGTAAGATAAATGAATCATTCTCCTTAGGGGGGATGGTGTTTTAAGGTACCAAGAAAGATTGTGTGTTCCCGAGGTAGATGGGTTGAGGGACCAGATCCTTGAGGAAGCCCATGGGTCCCGCTACTCCATTCATCCGGGTTCCACAAATATGTACCATGACCTTAAGGGAACTTATTGGTGGGAAGGTTTGAAGAAAGACATAATGGAATTTGTTGTTAAGTGTCCAAATTGCCAACAAGTGAAGGCGTAACATCTAAAGTCGGGTGGCTTACTAAGAGAAATCCCAATTCCTACTTGGAAGTGGGAAGACATCAATATGGATTTTGTGGTAGCTTTGCCTAAGACTCAAAATCAATATGACACCATATGGGTGGTGGTTGATAGGTTGACCAAGTCCACTCACTTTATTCCCGTCAAGTCTACATATTCGGCGGAAGATTATGCTAAGATCTTCATAGATGAGATTGTGTGTCGCCATGGTATTCCTTTATCCATCATATCAGATAGGGGTGCACAATTCACATCTAGGTTTTGGAGGTCATTTCAAGAAGGGTTGGGTACTAAGGTGAAGTTGAGTACCGCTTTTCATCCCCAATTGGATGGTCAAGCAGAACGAACTATTCAAACCCTTGAAGATATGCTTCGAGCTTGTGTCATCGATTTCAAAGGGAGTTGGGATAAGCACTTGCCCTTGGTAGAGTTTGCTTACAATAATAGTTTCCATTCATCCATTTCCATGGCTCCCGATGAAGCCTTGTATGATAGGAGGTGTAGGTCTCCTATTGGGTGGTTTGAAGTCGGTGAGTCTTCGATTCTTGGTCTCGATTTGATTTATAAGACTTTGGAAAAAGTTCATATTATAAGAAATCGCTTGAAAATGGCCTATAGTCAGCAAAAGTCTTATGCCGACCATAGGAGGAGGGATCTTGAGTTTGAAGAACGTGATAAGGTGTATTTGAAAATTTCACCTATGAAGAAGGTTGTTAGATTTGGAAAGAAAGGGAAGTTGAGTCCTTGTTATGTGGGTCCCTATGAAATCTTGCAAAGGGTTGGTAAGGTTGCCTATGAATTGAGGTTGCCTAGTGAATTGGCTTCGGTTCATCCGGTTTTCCATGTTTCTATGCTTAAGAAGTGTGTCGGTGATCCCGAGTCCATTCTTCCTTTGAGGGCCTTGGTGTCAAGGATAACCTCTCTTATGAGGAGGTTCCGGTTCAAATCCTTGATAGGCAAGTGAAAAGGTTGAGGAACAAAGAGGTGGTATCCGTAAAAGGGTTATGGAAAAATCACCTAGTTGAGGGTGCAACATGGGAGGCCGAGGCCGACATGAAGTCCCGTTACCCTCATCTTTTTGATAATTAAGGTTAGCCATTCTTTTTGATAATATAAATATGACTATAAATTGAAGTTTCTTAATTTTTGGGTGAAGTTTTGCAAAATGTGTATTCTTTGAAAACTTCACAGTGAAATTACAGTGATTTTTGCCTATGAACTTGAAAAATTTTGCTTTTGGATTGATTTGAGTTATGTTGTGCATTTTGACATGGTGAGTCTTTATGAAGTAATGTATATCATGTTGATAGGTTGAACTTGATTCTAATTGACTCATATATCATGTTGATAGGTTGAACTTGATTCTAATTGACTCATGTGTATCATGTTGAGCTCATATTGTTGTTGTGAGAAGGAAACGCCTCATGAAGTAATGTTTGAGTCTCATATTTGGTAATTGAAGTTCTGAATTGCCTTGATTGAAATGATATGCATTATGTTGTATTGCATTGATTTTGGTTGGGCTGCTAGTCTTGAGTCTATTCCTTCCTTCAAAAAAAAAGTTTTAGTGTCATTCGGGGACGAATGTTCCTAAGGGGGGATAATGTACACTTCGGAAATCCAAGATGTTTCGTAAAGCCTAACACATGTGTAATGAAGTCTAGACACTGTTTTAAGGTTAGTTTAATGAATATAGGTCATTTAGGACTTTTAGAAACCAAAACGTTCAAGAACGTCCATGATGTTCGGAAGTTGGTACAATGAGGTACTAGTGTGCCTTAGCCTATTTGACTAGCTTTTAGGAGTCGTAAATTTATGAAAATGGTGACAGTATGCTAATAGGTGGTTGAGTTATTTCATGGTCGAAACGTCCGGGTACGACTCCCCAAGGACCAACCAAGGGCCCTTGAAGAGGACCCCTGCAGGATGAGGCAACACTGCCTGAGCAGTGTGCATCGACGAGGCAGCATACGGTCCGTGTATGGACTGACGGGGCATTGGTGCCGCCGTGGTCCCACACTTAGCCTATTTGAAGAAGCCCCTCGCCTGCACAGTCTCTGAACTTACCTACAAAGTGCAGGACGGAGGGGGGCAGTCCATTGACTCACAGACAACCCGTCGGCAGGGTTCCGTCTGTGAGGGCCTTGAGTTTCCTGCACATTTTTTAATTAAGTTCTTTTAATTAATTAAGTGGTTTAGTGGTTATTTAGGGATTAGGGGAAGACTAATTAACTAATTTAACTCCCATATAAAGGCCCCAGTCCCAATTAATCTAATGACAACTCTCAAGACAAACTCTCTTCCTTCTCTCTACTTTCTCTCTCTAATAGAAGACACCATTGAAGACTAAGATAAGGAAGGGATTTGGGGGATGGAAAGGGACGAATTCATAATCAAATCTTTGTCAAAACTTTAAGGTATGAGATCTCTTCACCTTTGATACCTCTTTCCTCAAAGGGTTCATTCAAAGTGTTTTCAAATCTAGTTTTTTCAATTGGGTTTCATTCAATTACGAATTTGAAGTTATGAATTGAGTTGTTGATGTTTTCTTTAGGTTATATTGAATAGATTAACATGTGTTTTAACTTGATTATCTTAATTGTTGATGGTCTTGCCTAAATTGAAGAACATGATCCTAAGTCCCTAACCCTAGGTTGTGATATTGACTTATATTGTAGATTGTTCATTCAATTGACTTGATTAAGGTTTGAATTACTACTAGATGATGTAGTTATGTTAATTATGAATGAATTAGGGTGATGTATAGTCTTTCATACTAGTTCTTGAGAAGTGATCTAGGGTATGATCAATTGACTTAATCCTAAGCTTTGATCTATTATCGAATTGTGATGTAGTGATTCTTTTAGCCTTGTGATTATATTGGTTATTGAATTGTGGTGACTTCATGACCTAATTGAGTTGAACTAAGGGTGGATGGTAAGACCTTGATGATGAATTGTGAAGGAGACTTGGTATGTCTTGTGATCCCTATACTTTGCTTCAATTATGACTAGTTGTGCTTAAGTCATGATGATTGTGTTGGAGTATGCCTTATTTAGGATTGGTAGGGTGGTATGATGTTGAATTGAAATATATTGTTTATGGTTGTGAGGTTGATTAATATGTAAAGTTATAAGGATGATGGTGATTACCAATGTGCCTTATTAAGAAAGAGTATGTAATGTGTTAACCTTACTTATGTGGATTGTGATGAAAGGATTATACTCATGCAATTTCCTATTGAGATATTATGATGATGATTATACAAGGGCTAGACCCTATGACCTAAACTAAGTTATGATTGGTAAGTAAAGACATTAAAGACATTTGAATAAGGTCCTTAGCTTAGCACCGAGTGATCTTGTATGTGAGAGAGTGAGACTTTCCCACATAGGGAAGGTAGGGTTCACTACGGTTCTCACGGGTTGGATAGCCTCATGACCCAATTAGGGTGTAGAGTGATGTTTCCAATGTTGCCCCAAGTTCCATAACTATGTTTCCACCATAGGAATACTAGCTAGTGGATCCACCTAGATGCTACGTTTCATGTTAGGTTCTATCTTGGCCGGTAGACCACCTTCCATCGGTGTAAGGTTTTACGACACCGGATTCCACATTAGCTCATGTGGTCTATGTCGGTTAAGGCAAGTGTTCCCTAAACTAAAATGAAGTAATGAGGTATAAACTAACTAAAGTGACTTGAGGGGTTTGACTTAGCTTAGGTAGGGGTATGGGACTCTACCTATGTCTTGCACTAGTTTGCCTTGATAGGAGCTTTAGAAGGTTAATATTATGTATGTAAATGATGATAAATGTAAATGATCTTATATGATGATTATGATGCTTATGAACATGCAATTGGTCTTTATTGTTAAAGTATGAACTTATGTGTAATTGAAGACTATGTTATGTGAAGTGAGTTACTATTTATGGTTCTTGTTGGGTTACTTGATTAAGTAAGGTTATGGGGATTTGCTTGGTCATTGCACTTGTTGACTTTATGAGGATTTATGATTAGTTGTCTTGTCTTGCTAGTTACATGATGAACTCTTATTCATACTTGTGATGTTATTACTTGGTGATAGAGTTAAATGAGATTATGGGTTCAAGTATGTTGGTGTGCATATAACTTATTTGATTTGTTGAACATGTCTAAATGATTGGTATAGTTTTTTGATTGTGCATAAGTCCTTAAAGAGGTAAAATGACATGATTTAACTAAATATCCCCTTTTAGCATGTTTGGTTGTTATATGTGCATATGGTCTCATACTTAGTACATGTGGCGTACTAACCCCATTTCCTTCCTTTTTCCCAAACATTTTAGGTTCTGGTCGTTGAGGTTTCGTTCGAGGTGCTCTAAAAGGAGGCTTGGATATTCTCTCTCATCCAGGTGGTAGGTCCTCATTTGGCCGAGAACGATGCCAATATTCTAGCTACAATTTGCTTAGATATTAAGACACTTATATTTACTCTATCTTTCATTTGAGAACAAGTTGTATAAATCATATATGTGGCTTACTTTTATTGTTGCAGTGCTATGCTCAAGTTGATAATTTCATTCTAGATGGTTATGAGATGAGACGGATTTTATGACTCTATTCTATCTTATATATGTATGTGAAATAAAAGTAGAAGACTAAGTAATCTTCTTATACGAAGGGTCTATGTATACTCGATAACAATACTATTACGTGTATGTAGAGGTCTATATAAACCTCCAAATAGATATAGTTAAAAGTTTTAAATTCTTCCGTATTTTTGACTTGTGAATGCGATGATGATAATTAAGGGGCTAGTCTTAGTCCTCAAAGAGGACGACGACGTCGGTTGCGTCTAGGAGGTAAACTTGGATGTGACAACTTGAACCACTCCTTTTCAGGTTTCTAGCAATCAATCCAAGTTTAGACTTCTCAATTGATTGTGCATACACCATGAGTCTTGCAAGGGTCATATCATCATGTAGCATGGCCGTACGACATTCTTCCCTCACTAGATCGGCGGTCCCAGTCACAAATCTACTCATCTCATCCCTCGGATTAGACACAAGGGATGGGGCATATTTAGACAACATAGAGAACTTCGAAGAGTATTCCTCAACACTCATATTGCCTTGCTTGATATTGATAAACTCCTCTACCTTAACCTCCTTCCTCTCACGGGGAAAGTACTTTCCAAGAAAATCTTCCTTAAACTCTTCCCACTCAATAGGAGTCGACTCAACCGGCCTATTTCCTTTACATTGTGTGTACTACACTTGAGAAACATCTTTCAATTGATACGAAACCAACTCCGTTTTCTCCCTAGAAGTCACTCCCATAGAATGTACTATCTTATACACCTCATCTAGAAACTCTTGGGGATCCTCTCCCACCTTAGATCCAAGAAAGATAGGAGGATTCATCCTCACAAAGTCTCTCAATCTAGATGTCATAGTGCTCTTCAACACATTCACTTTAGGCTCCATACTCAAATTCACTTGAGTAGTCACGGCTCGAGCTAAGGCAAGAAAAGCCTCTCTAATCTCTCTATTAGTCAATTTTGGGGAACCACCGAAACATCATTACCTCCTGCCACAATAGGGACTTGATCACCTTGAGAACCTTGAGCACCTTGACGAACTTTCTCAACTTGCTCAACTTGAGGAGGAATCTCTTCATTCACATCATTCTCCTCAACCCTCCTAGTTGGTGTCCTCCTCGTATTCATCTTCCTAAAAAACAAGGAAAACCATAAGAAAAGAGTACTCATAACTTTTACTCTATGGCACAACATATGATTAGAAAAGAACGGAAACTCTATCGTCCTATAGCCTCTCACCCATAGATGTGCCGCGACTCACATCGATGGTCAAGACTCTACTAGACGTGACTTGATGATACTTTTTGATTCCTAAGACCACTTTTATCACCTATGATCTCATACCAAGATTGTCACATCCCGAGACCATACCCTAGAAGATATGGCACTCTCGGAGTGCAACTGGCATACTTGACCTCTCGGAGGTCTTGTACAAACCCTTTTGTATCGTTCATTGCATATAAACATATGAAAAGTAGTGCAGAATTAAAACTTTTCATAAACATTCTATAAATCTTTAAAAACTCTTTCAGATAAAACTCATAGGAAATACTAACTCTCATTTCATCAAATCTTAGACACAAGAGTACTTTGGGACACGACCCATACACAATAGAAATATAGTACTACTTAGTCTATTACAATACTTCGATAAAGGAAATAAAAGACATCTATGCCCTCGAGTCAAATGAGGACATACTTCAACTTCACTTAAATGATGCTAAGATCCAAGTCTTGCTTCCCAAATGTTCCTCACCTACAAACCACTATAGAGATAGATAAAAGCATGGAATTAGTACAACCACATGTACTAAGTATGGCATAATGCATAAAAAGCATGAAAACGGACATTTATTGGAAATATGCATCTTTTGATTTAAATATAATCATAAGAACAACATTTATCAACTTAAAACCACATAAGAAATCATATAGACCATTTATCACATTTTTAGAACACATTACAGTAAACTACTTCACTGTACAGTGAACTCCTTCAGTGTTACAGTGAAGTTTCTTAGCTTCACTTTAGACACCTTCTAGAATGTAATCCTCTCACTAAAAGTTATCCCAAGACTCACTTAAGTAAGACAAAGAGATACCGCCCATACAACCTCTCTAGGCACAACTAAATGATCCTTAAGACCACATATAATGAGATCAACACACACTTACAAGACATCAAATATATGAACATGAGATTCTCCTACCAAAGGTGATTCTAAGTCTCACTTGAGTGAGTTGTGAAGCGGCCGCCCATACAATCCCTTACACACACACTTAAGAGATCATGTAGACTACCTAAGATAGAATATTTTTCACTTAATACAACAACATATAGATGATATGACATTCTCCTTCCAAAGGCTATCAAAAGACTTACTTAAGTAAATCAAGAAGAGAATGTTCATGATTGACCTCTTCAAGATTACCTAAATAATTCTTAAGACTACTTAAGTCTTAGATCATGTCTACATAATCAACCATGTTCCCTAACTAGAATCATTCTTAAGACTTATCTAGGTAAGATACGAAGTGACCCTTCCTATGCCCCCTTCACACCTTACCTAGACAACCCTTAACTACTCTAGATAAGTACTTATTCATTTAATATGCTTTCTTAACTTAAGTCATTACATTCATTAGTTTATTTAAGACTCATTCATCACATAAGGACATTCAAGTAATGGTCTTGAACAAGACCTAGGGACTATAACTAACACCTTCGAAGCCTATTGTGCAATGCCTAGATAGCGTCCCATACCACCACCTAAACTTCATAGAACTTCTCTAATGCTAGTAGGTATCCGACATGAAGAGAATAGGCAATAACCGACATAGACCATGATATATAAACATGGAATCCGGAGTTCTAACCTACTCCAATGAGGGTATTCTACTTGCCAAGGGTAGAACTAGGACACATCCCATGTAGGAACATGGTTAAGGAATATGGCAAGATTTTATACACTCTAGTCTCATTCTCAAGTAGAGCTACAGTGTACTCTAGTCACCGTCTCAAGTAGATATGCTTCCCATAACATACTCACTCGGTGCTAACCTTTGCTCTCATAGAGTCATTTACATTAAAGGTTCATACAAATGGTTTCCATATCTAGTTCATAACCCAATCACATTCACCCTATCAAAGAGGTCCACTAGGGCTACCTTACAATGGCGACATAGATAGCTCATCATGACTTTCCTAAGGATGATATGATGTCGTTCCAGCCAATCAACCCTAAGTCCATCATCCTTTACATGAAGGATACCATTACGGCTTTCGACTTCAACATTCATAACCTTACCACTAGGTTTAAGGTTCCACATACATGACCTTCGTAACATCATTTAAGGTCTCACATATTATTCATTCATACATGACAAGGGTTCACTAAGACTACCTAGTCAAAACATATCATATTCAAATGTCATTCATACATGTATCAAGTAAGGGACACAAGTCTACCAAAACAAGACACAACATTCTTTACTTTATTCGATATAGCATATCATTCTTTGAAGCACTTAGGAATGACGCTTATCATCTTTATGTAATCCTATACATTACTATAATCATCATCAATATAACCATCATATACTCATATAGTCAAGTAGGAACAATCATGCATCAACTCTAAGACTACACTCACAAGCACATAGTCATAGTCTAGCACGATCTCCTAATATACATAGAAGGAACACATACTTTCACATTGATCACATGCATATAGATATGCTCATACTCATATAAATCAACTACACATATCAATATAGTACTTCAAGTAGTTTGCCGACAAGGCCATGCTCATCATAATACATAAAGTAACGCCGAGAAGACCACAACAATTGCAAGTAAAGCACATAGCACCGCCACCATAAGTGGACCATACCAACCACAACATAATTGAAGTCAAATTAACATAAAATAAAGAGAATTAGATCATCGTACCACCACTCCATTCTCAACACTTCAATCCAATGCTAAATCATCAAATTCAATACCATAAGGCCCTTACCCATGGCCATGAATATCAATTCAATACAAAAACTATCATACTCAATGAATCTAGGTAAATTCAATATATATTTATCAATCGAATACAACCTATACATCAATTGAATACAATTATTATATCATTCAATATCCCATAGAAAACTACACTAGAATTCATAGGCATTAAGTCTAAATCACTTAACCCATAAAATAGTCAAAAACTAAGTTCATCAATTACATGGGTTCATAGTTTAATTGAGTTAAAATAATCTAATTAACAACAATTCAATGAATACACAATGCTTTAAAACCTTTAATGCAAGAACCCATGGATAGATCATGAAATTGGACAATTCATCTTTGAAAACTTTAGAAAACTTCTTTGAATTTGGGCTCCTTGATGAATGGAGTTTCAAGGATAAAAAACCATACCTAAATGAAGATAATCCTCCAATTTGATGAACAATCTCCACTTAATTCTCCAATCCAAGCCCTTCCTTGAGTTTTGGCTCCAATGGAGTTCTAGAGAATTTTAAGGGAATTTAGGTTTTGATTTTGAAGAATGAAATCTTCCAAGTGTTAAAGGCTTATAAGCATGTTTAGAATACCCAAAAGACCCTTAATTAACCACCCTTTCTCTTATTTGGACGTGGAGTGAATTTACCAATTCACCCCTTGAACTTAACAGTAACTACGCAGGTTGACAACACCATCGACGGATGGCCACCAACGGACTGTCCCTCAACCAACGGACCGTTTTGTTGGTCCGTGGTTTGGGAATGAGGCTGGTCCTTCGTTTTGACTTATCCCACGCCTATGTTCTGACCCACGACACCCATCGACGGGGCGTCGACTTGCCCACGAGCCGTCTACTGCCTCCGTCGTTTGGGGCTGTCTTAGCAGTCTTGGCTTCAAGGAAAGGGTCCTTCCTCAAGGACCCTTGGTTGGTCCTTGAGGACTTTCACCCTGAAGTTTCCAACCTGAATATGTTCGTATACTAGTTTAGGACCTACCACATGAATTTCATCCAAAATGAACACGTAAAACTCGACGAAGTATGCCAAGACACACAAGGTCGTTTCAAGGCAAACCTTTCGAACGCCAGGGACGTTCTTGGACGTTTGACCTCCAAACTTCACGAAACTTGACACAATACCTAAAAACACTATAGTAACTCATTTAAGGACCATATAACCTCATGAATCTCACATAAACACATAAAACACATATGAGGCACATAGGTGACATAGTCGTCGAACGTCTTGGTCGTCCCTTGACGTTTCACTTCCAAATCACCTAAAACTCTAGACACTGCCTCAATACCACATTATAGACCATTTTAGGACATTATACCATCATTACAACCATTTTAGGCTCTAGCTTCACCTAAGTCATTTTCGAGGTATTACAATGATGATGTTTACTCTTGATGCTATGTTATCTGATGTTAGGCATTGCTTGGATCCTTTGTTTGGTTTACTTGGTTGAGTAAGATTATCGGGCTTTAATTGTTCATTGCACTTGTAAACTTGATGGTGGGTTATGGATAATGGTCTTGCATATGATATAATGTTATGAACTCTTATACATGCTTTGTTGTTATAAAATGATGTTGGAGTTGTTTTGATTATGTACTCAAGTATGCTAATGTACATGTTGACTTGGTTATACATTGATGGTGTTGGTCTTGTGTTATATATGGTCTTGTCTCAATTAATGTGTGATTATTGGCTTATATGGGTTCTTGCTTGTGTATAAGGCTTTTCAAAGTAACTTAGCATGGTTCTGAACAAATGTCCCCTTTAACATGATTTCAAATGTTTTATGTGAATGTTCCCATACTTTGTACAAGTGGTTTACTAATCCATAATTCTATGTTTCTACAATTATGTAGGTTCGATCGTTGAGCTTCTAGAGGGCCATTTGAACAAGGCTTGGATTCTCATTCTCCAATTTTGGTAGGTCCGCACCTTCCGAGGACGATGCTACTATCTAGCTATTGGATGTTGTTTTAGTCTTAAAGACATTTAGTTCCTTCTCTTTCATTTGAAGACTATTGTTGTATATGCCTATATGTGGCTTTTGTTGTAATGAAGTATGGGCTATAATCGAATGTTGTAACCGATCTAGATTGTTTATATGTGAGACATTTTCTAATAGAATATCTTTATATATTATGTATGTGAACTAAAAGTAGAAGCCTATGTAATGTTTCCTACGTGAGGAGTCTATGTAAACTCCGTATGTATATATGATGTGTAAGTGAGAGGTCTATGTAAACCTCACCGTATAGATGTATACAAAAAGTTTTAAATTTTCCGCAATTTAACCTATGATATGTTATGACGAATGCTAAGAGGGTAGCCTTAGTCCTCTTTGAGGACGAAGACGCTGGTTACGTCTAGGGGGTGCTCCCGGATGTGACAATTATGCCTTTATTGCTCAATATTCATGAAGTTTTACCTAATGGCATAAAAGCATGACTTTGAAAAAAACTATCCCCTTTTTAGCATGTTTTTGCATTGTCATCATATTTATTGCTTAATTGTACTAATACCATCATCTTCATGTTTTTACTACAAGTGTAGGTTGAGATTGCTAGGGAATTTCTTAGTTAAAGGCTTGCATTGGTATTCCTCCTAGACTTGGTATGTACTCATGGATTCGAGGAAGAGTTCTTTTGTTTCTTTTTTGATGTAATAGACATTTTAGTATTTATTTCAATTGCAAAGGGTCGTGTCACTATGATGTTTGAAGATTGTGTCTAATATGGCCATGTGAGGCTTAAAATTTATGTTGCTTTATAAATGAGTCTTTGAATGTTGGTTTTATTGAGAAAAGTTTTAATTCCGCACTATTTTTACTACCTATATGATAAATGAATGCTAAGAGTCTTGTAAAAGACCTTTTCGGGGTCAAGTACACTATACGACGACTTGGGGGTGCTCTCGGATTATGACAGTGACCCAGTTATAGCTAGGCGGGTATACAGAAATTGTCCAGTCATAGTCTCTCAGAAAGTGAGAGTTATAAATGGTTGATTTTGATATCATTATAGGCATGGATTGATTACATTTCTATTATGCCTTCGTTCATTTTCATTTTCTAAGCGAACCAGTCTTAGAGTGGAAGGGTAGTATCTCAATGCCTATAGGTCGGTTCATTTCCTACCTTAAGGCTAAAAAGATAATCTCTAAGGGGTATATCTATCATCTTGTTTAGGTTAAGGATTCAAACTCGAAAACCCCAACTCTTGAGTCAGTTCCACTAGTAAATGAGTTTCAAAAGGTGTTTCAAGAAGATCTTCTCGAGTTGCTCCGGAAGGGAAATCAACTTTGGAATTCATCTCCTTCCACATACCCATCTTATTTCAATTCCTCCTTACAGAATGGCTCCAGATGAGCTTAAGAAATTGAAAGATCTTCTAGATAAGGGCTTCAGCAGACCCAGTAATTTCCCATTGGGTTCACCAGTGTTGTTCGTAAAAAAGAAAGATGGTTCTCTTAGGGTATGCAATGACTATCGACAATTGAATAAAGTCACAATCAAAAATAAGTACTTTATCCCTAGGATTGATGACTTGTTCGATCAACTTTAGGGTGCTAGTCATTTCTCAAAGATAAACCTCAGATCCGGTTACCACCAGCTTAGAGTCAGAGATAGTGACACCCCGAAATAGCCTTCAGAACTCAGTATGGTCACTAGAATTTGTAGTTGTCATTTATACTAACCAATGCTCATGCAACTTTCATGTATTTGATGAGAAGGGTGTTCAAGCATTATTTCATCTTTATTGATGATATCCTCATATACTCTAGGAATGAGGAAGAACATGCAATTCATTTAAAGGTTGTCTTGCAAACTCTCAAAGATCGTCAGTTATTTGCTATGTTTAGAAAATGTGAGTTTTTGTTGCAATCAGTAGCTTTCCTTGGGCATATATTGTCTAGAGAAGGAATCGCGTGGATTCTCAGAAAATTGAGGCAAAGACTCAATGGACCAGACTTACCTCTCCTACATATATCAAAAGTTTCTCGGGTTTGGCTGGTTATTACAGAAGGTTCGTGGAAGGATTTTCATCCATAGCTTATCCATTGACTAAATTGACTATGAAAAAGGTTACGTTCCAGTGGTCATATGAGTGCAATAAGATTTTCTAGGAACTAAAAACTAGGTTGATTACAACTCTTGTTTTGACTCTACGAGAGGGTTCAAACGGTTATGTAATTATTGTGGTTCATCCAGAGTCGGCCTAGGTTTTGTGTTGATGCAGCGAGGTAAGGTTATAGATTATGCCTCTAGAAAGCTTAAGGTGCATGAGAAGAACTATCTGACTCATGACCTCGAGCTTTCAGTCGTGGTATTTACTATAAAGAATTGGAGAAATTATTTATATCGTGCTCACATAGATGTGTCCACAGACCATAAAAGAACATCCAGTATCTGTTCACCCAGAAAGAGTTGAATCTTCGCCAGAGGAGATGGTTGAAGAGTTGAATTTTTGCCAGAGGAGATGGTTTGAGTTCCTTAAGGTCTATGATATGAATGTGTTGTACCATCCTGTTAAGGTCAATGTAGTAGTTGATACTCTTAGCAAACTATCTATGGGTAATGTAGCACATATTGAGGAAGAAAGGACAGAAACTAGCAAAATATATTCACCACCTTACTCGCTTAGGAGTTTGCCGTATGAGCATATCAGATGATGGTGTGATAGTCCAGAAAGGGTTAGAATCTTCATTGGTATCAGATGTTAAGGAGAACAAGACAGTGACCCTATATTGCTTCAATTAAAGGGTGCAGTTCATCAACAGAAAGTTGAGGTTTTCTCCAAGAAGGAGATGGTGTGATTTGCTACCAGTGTCATTTATATTTTTCTTAGGTGGGTGAGTAGAGACAACATATCTTTATAGAAGCCCATAACTCCAGGCATTCTATTTATCCGAGCGTTACTAAGATGTATCATGATCTGCGGGAAGTTTTTTGGTGGAATGGCATGAAAAGGGATATACTGGATTTTATGGCTAAGTGCCCTAATTGTCAGCAGGTGAAGGTAGAACATCAGAACCAGTAGGTATGGCATAAGAGAACAACATTACTACATGTAATTGAGAAGTGATAAACATCTTCATTATAGGTTTACCTCGTACTCGCAGACAACATGACTCTATTTGGGTGATAGTAAACAGAGTTACTAAGTCCACCCATTTTTTGACTGCCTACAGATTCGACGGAGGACTTCTCCAAGATTAACATTAATGAGATAGTCAGGTTGCATGGGGTTCCTTTGTCTATCATCTCATATAGAGGTCCTCAATTTACGTCTCATTTCTTGAAGTCATTTTAGAAAGGTCTTGGTACTCAGGTAAACCTCAGCACAACATTTCATCCACAGACAGATGGTCAGGCAGAACGTACCATTCAGACCTTAGAGTACATGTTGAGAGCATTTTTTATCGACTTCAAGGTTAGGGCATGATTACCTTCCTCTTATTGAGTTACAATAATAGCTACCATTCCAGTATTTAGATGGCCTCTTATGAGGCATTATATGGGAGTATATGTAGATCCTAAGTTGGGTTGTTTGAAGTAGGAGAAAAAGCCTTGATAGGGCCATATTCGGTTCATAGTGCTACAGAAAAATTTCAGCTCATTAGAGATATACTTTAAATAGCCCAGAGTCACCAGAAATCCTATGCAGATGTAAGGAAAAGGAACTTGGAGTTGCAAATTGATGATTGAGTTTTCCTGAAAATATCACCTATGAAGGGGATAATGAGATTTGGCTAGAAATAAAATCTCAATCCTAGATATGTAGACCCTTATAGGATTTTGAAAAGAGTTCGAAAAGTGGCTTATGAGTTAGAATTGCCATCAGAACTAGCAGCGGTGCATCCAGTCTTTCACATTTCGTTGTTGAAGAAGTGTGTCGGTGATCCAACATCCATATTACCATTGAAATGTGTGGTTGTGAAATATAGTCTCACTTATGAGGATGTGCCAGTTGAAACTCTTGATCATCAGGTTTGAAGGTTGAAAAGAAGTCGCTTCAGTCAAATTTTTGTGGAGGAGTCAGTGTGTAGAGATAGCTACTTGGGAAGCAAAAGCAGCCATGAAGGCCAAGTATACTCATCTCTTTCCTTCTGATTCCATTTTATCTTGAGGTAATAGTTCTGCTCTAGTGTTTTAGTTACTCATGTGTAGATTCAGTGTTATTATCATGTTCCTTCAGTTGTACTTGCATTTTCAACTTATTTTCATGTTCTTGGAACTTAGTTCAGTCAGATTTCAGTTTCCACTACTTAGTTGTAGGGTTTGCAGCTCTATCCCTCCATATTCAGCTAGTTTAGTCTTCATTCGAGGATGAATGTTCCAAGGGGGAGATAATATAACGCCCCGGATGCTACAAACACTAGGATGAAGAAAATCAAAAGTTGTAGGTGCCACCAATGGGGACCACCCTGGACCGTAGTCTAACCCACGGACCGTAGGTTGGGTCTCTGGTTGGCCACCTGCAACCCTTCCCCAGAAACCCAGAAAATCTAATCTAGGGTCGACCCACGCCAGGACCTACGGACCGTAGGTCAGACCAAGGTCCATGGTCCAAGTTTTTGGTTCAGACCTCTCAGAAGCCATTCTCTAAAGTCGAATGACGGTTGAATAGGATGTACCATAGGTCCATGCACGGTCTTCAGTCAGGCCCATCGATAGGCCCTGAAAACTTTTAAGTCAAGGTCATTTTGGTCTTTTTCCTATGCATTAGCTACCTAGATTACGTCGTTTAACACCTAAAGTATGTCGTTTTGGTCAGTTTTAGTCAAGTAACTTCATCATACCTTACCCTAGTCAATTTATTCTCCAAAATTCATCCAATTTGAACGAAAAGAAGAAGAATGAGTCGTCCCACCTTCTCAAAGAATCCAGAAAGTTCCTCTGAGTTCCAGCCCCGAAATCAAAAGATCTCTCTGTGGAATTTATCACCGGGTATGTGGGATTTCACTAGTGGGTTCCTTTCACCAATAAGGTTCCTAAAATTCAGTCATATTGTTGATCCCTTTCATTATGTTTAGACTTAGGGTTTCTAGAACCTCAAATTATTGTTGTGATTTAGTTGTTAGATTAATCCAAATAAGAATATTATGTTTTCATAACTATGTTGCTTAATTCTTGCATGAAATTCAGAACCATAGATGTGTAGATTCGTTTAGTTCATGAATTATACTTGCTAGGTCAATTTACACAGATTAGCACTTAATATTTCATTTTCAGTTAGCATGTCAGAATCTTGAGTTATCTAGTTTATATTCAGTAAAGTTGTATTATATACATTCTAGTTGGGAGTAGGCTTTATATCGAGTGGACTAGTGTCGGTAACCTTGTAGTCCCAAACCTACGTGCCCTCATAAGTTAAGTCCCCTCTTTGGGCATCATATTTAGTGATTAGGCCAGTCATGCCTTTATAACCCTGGCAAGGTATATTGGGTCCTCTCGATGGGGTGTATACATTGGACTCCATATTTAGTTCACGTGATTTTATGTCGGTTATTAGTAGCTCCCATAGTCAAATTCTAGTGCATTGACCAGGTTACCAGTTATATTTCAGTATTCACTTTCAACATGTTATCTACTTGGTCACTGTATTCAGTTTAGTTCATGTTCAGTATGTTGAGTTTCATCATGCTCATCTTATAACATTGCTTAGCATGCTTAATTTCAGTTATGTATATGTTGTTCAGCTTTATCCTATCATGCATGCTCAGTACCTTTCAAGTAGTGACGCATACTCTGCACTACATTTTCTTGTTATGTAGGTTTAGGTCCTCAACATTTAGATCAAGCATAGATCTGTTCCCGATATCCACTTCAGCAGTACCAGTGGTGAGTCCTCATTCTTCAAGGACGATAGATATGTTTTCGATCATTTTTAGTCTTTTTAGTTTCAGTTTTGCTAGAGTTAGTTGGGACATGTCCAGCATCTCTAGTTAGTTAGAGGCTTATTTCAGACATAGTTAGCTTCAATTTTAGATTTGAGTTTGATCATTCAGTTATTATTGAACTCTCAGACTTTTATAAATTCACACTTAGATTGGGTATCCCCAATCATTTTAGTTTAATTCATGATTTAAGCTTCCGCATATAAATTCTTACTTTAGTTTATCTAGTATGCTTATGATATGTCATCTCAGGTTTAGCTTGGGTTACTCATGATTCTAAGTCCGTGTTTCGTCAAAGGGTAGCCTCAGAGATTGATCGTTCTACTTTCAATAGTTCTCAATGATAAACAAAATATAATGAAATATTAGGGGTGTTAGAACTATAAGTGCATTTGACAGGCTTAAAATTATAAAAATGCATACCAATGTTTCCTTCATTAGCCTTCAAGAACCTTTTGTCAATGCAAATCATATAAATCATTATATGAGAATGTTATACCTACAAGGTTTTTATCCTAATGTCCATAACAAGATTTGGCTTTTCTTGACAAATGAATTTAATATTACTATTCTTCATGACACCCCTTAAAATGTTACTATTAACAATCAACTACACTTCATTTGATTCTAAGTGCAGGAGGTCGCTAACAAGTATAAATCCAACTAAGACTTGGGGTCGATCCCACAAAGAGTGATACAACAAAAAATTCAATCACGAAGTGTAATATTTATCTAATCATGTGTAGATGTAGACATTTTTGAAACAATAAAATAAATTATAAAGGGTTGATAATTAATGTCAAATGAGGGGATTTGAGTGGACAGTTAACAACTACGAACAATCGGGAGAAAACAAGTAGAGGGTAATTCTTGGAAGTGCTATCAATTGATGCCAATTTTGCAAAATGGGTGATTATTATTTACTATAATTCGTTGAATCTTAGTGGGTAGGCTAGGATTTTCGTGCAATATCCATTTCTCAATCAACTATCACGAATCAATTGAGTTCTCTCGAACCTCGATAAGCATAAGACATATAAGAGCTCAATACTTCTACTTTGTCAAGCTAGATTAGTAGGATTAAATTTAGACCCACTTTCTCAAGATAAGTTTACAATAACTCAATCACTACAATCATCAACTAATAGTTTTAACTATAATACTCTTTCTCAAGCAAGCTTAGAATGCTAAACTAGAATTGCATTTGCAACTACAATTCATCAATTAAAGCTCAACTATTAATTGAGCTCACTTCAAATAAAAAATGAAATCACTAAATACTAACACCCATAAGTTAATTAAAACATTCAATTGCATAATCACACCACAAAGAATGGGGGTTTTAGCCAAACATCATAAAGAGAAATAAATTATAGCTAACTATGTTTTCCATCATATTAGGAAACAATCCATGAGTCTTCAAATGCTCCAATTAAATCTCAAAATAAAAACCAACCCTAAATCTCTACTCAAAAAGTGTAAAAAAAATATGTTTAGAATGTTGACTCCTTTTCTTCTTTTAAAATTTGCATTTATACTTTCCCAGAATTTCAGCTTTGGAGTCATTTGGCAAAATAAGTCGAGTTTGTCGACCTGGTCTGTGACGTGAAAAATGCTCCTTTAAATTGCCATATTGAATTAGACTTTCATTAGTTATCTTCTATGACTTTAGGCGATCAAAATTGTCATCGCCAAGCCATTCAGCGCTTCGCCGAAACACCAATCTTTTTGCCGAGTCGGCCTTATCCATGATCTGGCATCCTGGAACTTTTGGCAAGCTGAAGGTCCACTTGGCGACTCACGGAGTGTCTTTAGCGAGTACTAGCCTTGTTTTTCTTCAGCTTTTTCTCTCTCTTTTGTCCGGTAATGTCCTTGTCTTGCTCTTTTTTCTTCCTTGCTGTAAATTAGCATTTTAAAATCAATTAGAGCATAAAATAGGAAATGAGGATACTAAAACTTTGAATATTATGCCATAAATGAATCGAAATCCACGAGTCATAAGTTACTTGGTATGATAATTATGCTAAATTGGGAACCAACTTCCACTTGTACTTGGTTTATGCTAAATGGAGTACAATATTGAGAAGAACTATTTGGGATGATCCTATATCTCTAACATAATTTACAAGGTCCATGGAGTATAATGGGGGGACTACAATGATATTGTTAAAGTATAGAAGAAACTAGGAGGAACGCCGTATAGACTGGAGAAGAACTTTGACTTCCTTAATTTCATGGAAGACACATTTGTCACGACCGGGGAGCACCCCCAGAAGTAACACGGTGTACTTGACCTCTCGGAGGTCTTGTACAAGCCTTTAGACATCTTTCATTACATATATATGAAAAGTAGCACGGAATTAAAAACTTTTTTTCTCAAAGACATAATGCGGAAAGTCATTTCATAAAATGGAAGCCTTTCTAACATATGTCTCAAAAACCATCTATGACGACATGAGTACAAATATCTTGGGACACAACCCATAAAAGTCTAAACATAGAAAAGAACATAAAAGACAGCATACGGGGTGGTGTCCTCGGATGCTATGAAGACTCACCCTTCAAAGCAACTCAGTCTTCTCAAGACCCTACATTGGATTAGAATGTAGGCAAAATATGTATTAGTAAGAAATGTACAAAGTATGAAAACTATCATATCAAACATAAGATATCTCAAAGGGTTAGTCAACAATAGACATAATCATAAGAGATAAAACATAAGCATAATAAAGCATCATAAAGCATATAAGAGTTCATACTTAGAATGTAGGCAAAATATGTATTAGTAAGAAATGTACAAAGTATGGAAACTATCATATCAAACATAAGATATCTCAAAGGGTTAGTCAACAATAGACATAATCATAAGAGATAAAAACATAAGCATAATAAAGCATCATAAAGCATATAAGAGTTCATACTTAAATAATTGTCCTTCTTACTCAAATGAACTACTTCACAAGTCACCTACAAGTATACTTGTGCAACACTAAGGTAGCATCACATACTACTACCAAAGCTAAGTACCTCTCTTGGTCATTCTTGATCATAATCCACTCTCATAATTAAAACTTAAGTTCATCATAACATATGAGCAGTATGTCCCTAGGCCACCTCAAAGCACACTTGTGCAATTCATGTGAGGCATCCTATTCTACCTCAAACACTAGGCATATCTTGAAGTCACACTATTCCCATTCATTTTAGTTTAGGAGTCTCTAGTAATCCTATTTCATATTGACAAGGAACTACCATCTTAAGTCAATCATGTCATGGAAAGCAACTATAGCAACTATCCAAGCTAAGCATTCATCATGTAGGGGTCATGTCATAGGTAGCTCCAAGTCAAACTTGTTCCATGTATGAATGGCATCCCATACTAAGTACTTCTCTAGGCTATCCTACTCCAAGCTAACTTATCTTGCACTCCTGTATATTAAGCTTAACATGCCAACATAATAGACCTACTACCATGGAAAGCATGTGATCATACAATGCAAGCTAACAAAGGAAGGATACAATAGTCCCACCCTAACCACCATGCAACCAATCATGTAGATGCAAGATAATCCGTAAGATACATGAATCCTCAAACTTAAGCTACCACGAGAAACTTATCTCAAGTTATTCCATGAAATGTACTTGCATGCAAATCAAGATACCATGAAATGCACCTTGCATGCAAACCAAGCTAACATTAGGAGCGTATAGGCCTTTCCCCTAAAGCATCCATGATATGGTTTTGGCCTAACCAAATCAATATAACATGACCAAGCGTCCTTGCAACACAATATCAAGCCAAACATGGGAGAGTTTGCTTCCTCCATCCCAAGAAACCGTGAGATTCATCACCTCAATATACCATGAGTATTTCAACTCAAGCCTCGATGAGATTCACCATCTCAAGCTACCATGAGTATTTCAACTCAATCCTCCTTGAGATTCACCATCTCAAGCTACCATGATATCTACCATCTCAAGCTTCCATAAGATATAGCATATCAAGCTATCACACCTTGGTCTTATCTTACCAAGTCAATTACACATGAAAAGACTATTCAGTTCAACTTCAAGATATTCTTAGTCTATCATGCCTTGATTCATTTTAGATTATTAGGTCAACCTAAATTCCATCTATGTGAAAGAATTTGCTTCTACTAGCTTGTTCATGTCTAAGTGTAAAAGATAAACAAAAAACATCATCACAATCCCCTCATAATGACTTCACCCCCAAATCCCTAGCAACAATGGCATACAAGCCCTATAATCGATTGCTACCTTCAATCTATCATGATCCATCTCTAATTACAAGTTAATTCATTCAATTAGATCATTAGAAGGTAAATCTAGCCATACTTGATCACATAGGCTCAATTCCAACTTTAAATGTAAAGATCATCCTTAATCAATTATGCCTAGTTCAATTCATATCTAGGTGATCCTATTATGATCAATTAGAATTCAAGACAATGGAATTAAGAAGATCAACTTAGAACCTTCAATCTAGCCTCTAATGGCCTAAACCCACCATGATCACCTTCAACATCAAAACATGAATTCATCAATCAAACCACATGAAAACATCACATAATTATCATGTGAACATAATTGAATGCTACCCACTAGATTGTGATCACAATCAAGCCTTAGCCACAATGCAATAACAACCCTTCCTAGATTGAGGTCTTTTGGATTCACAATTGAGGGATAACTATGGGGACTCCATGGATGAAAGAATCCATGGATAAATAAGCTTGACATACCTTATATTAGAGTCTTAAAACATCTTGAAACCTTGTTGAATTTCGTCCTAAAATCTGCCTCCAATTTCTCTTCTTCTTCTATGGTGTTCTTGAGAGAGTTTTTGGAGAGGGAGAAGTTTTGATTTGGAGTCTAGAGTCTAAATGGCTCTTTTATTGTTTAAATACTCATAAAATACATAAAACCACCTAAAATAACCACCCATACATTTATTTGGACGTGGGGTGAACTAGCATGCCGAAACACAGGGAAAGTTGCAGGATTCATCGACGCCTGCTAATGACAGACCGTCGATAGAATGACGGCTCTGTCCAGCAGGTCCATCGTTTGCGACAGAGACCACACATTTTTGGGCTCATATACCATGCTTAAGTGTGGAGCAACGACCCTCATCTACGGAGTGTATACCAATGAATGGGGCGTCATTTGGGAGGTCGTCATTTTGACACTTCCAAGGCAAGGTACTGCCAAGGGTGGTCCTTGGGGAGTCATGCCTGGACGTTTCAACCCTAAATACGTCCATCTACATGTTAATAACCTTTCCTATCAATTTGGACTCCAAAAACTACTTAAACCCCATGAAACATACTAAGACACACTAGCACATCTAGAGGCTAACTTTCGAACGTCTTGGACATTCTTGGACGTTTGACCTCCAAACTCCTCAAAATAACTTCTACTACAATAATTCACCATTTTTAGACCTTATAAGCTCATGACACACATGTTAGGATTTATTTGGACCTAATTCATTTTGGGGTCCTTACAATATCCCCCACTTGGGAAACATTCGTCCTCGAATGACACCTTCCTAAACACTTCTTGAAGACCAACTCTAGACTAGCAGTCCATCGTACATGAATTATTTCTAAATGCACATACCTAAATCAAGGAAAACTCATTTCCAAGCTAGACATGTTTAATGCAACTCAACATGCATGAAAAAAACATTCTTACTAACATCCAAGGAAAAACTAACATCTCCTAGCTATGACATGTTTAACATACTTCATGGAGCCTAGAATACTCATTGACCCAACTATGTCACCACAACAGATGACGTCATGCATCTAGGTCAATTCTAACAAGGTCTACATCCTTTCATAACATTCAATGAAAACCATAGCAACAAATAATCATATAAAGACCTCATGAAAAGGGCTCACTATCCCACAATTGGGATTAAGACACACATGTCTTTCAACTCATCAATTCATCATAACAAGGAAAACATCAAGCCAAACAAAGCAAGTCAAGGTAATAAGCAAAATCTAAAATTTTCATAAAATCATTAAGGAAGCACATACCGGAGAGGGACATAAGGAGATCATTCTTGATCACCCTTGGATAGGAGAGCATAGAACCTATTCCTCTTTTAGGACCATCTTCCACATTACTGGTAGCAACTTGCTTGCCTTCTTTCACATTAGCCCTTGCCTTAGGACAATCCTTCCTCATATGGCCACTCTCACCACACCCACAACAACCATCTTTACCGGCCAAGCCCCTACCCTCATGTTTCTTACCACACCTAGGGAAATTAGGTCGAGAATACTCATTCCTCATCCCTTGAGTTTTAGGGTTAGACACCCTCTCATCCTCATACCTACGAGCACTAGAATAACCTTGTCCGGAAAACTTTTGTCGATTCTTAGAACAACCTTGTCCATTGTACCCATCATTATCCATCCAACTCCTCTTTTTCTCCTTCTTCAGTTTGGAATCTTCTATTTGTTGAGCAAACACCATTAGTAGGGAGATATACATATCATCAACAAGCATTTCCATACAACACTCTTCTTCCACTAGTTCGGACACCCCTGTCATGAACCTATTCATCAAGTCTCTAGAGTTTTCGACCAAGATTGGAGCATAATTAGAGAAAAGAGTGAACTTCAAGGCATACTCTTTAACACTCAAATTGCCTTGCTTGCGGTTTTTGAATTCCTCAAACTTAGCCTCCCTCAACTCCCTATGAAAGAACCTATCAAGGAAAGCCTACTTAAAAGTTTCCCACTCTATGGGACCCGCCCTTACCGGCCTAGAATATTTCCATTGTTCATACCAAACTTCAGCCACATCTTTCAATTGGTAAGCGGCTAACTCCGCTTTCTCCCTAGAAGTTAATCCCATAATATCAAGAGTCTAATAAACCTCATCTATGAACCCATTTGGATCCTTCTCCACCTTGGAGCCACTAAATTTCGGAGGGTTCATCCTCAAGAACTCCTTAATACTATAGGCACTCATTCCCCCAATAAGGTTTTCCACCACCTACCTATTGGCTTGGGCCGTCAAGGCTTGATCCAACAAATTCATAGGAGCCCTAAACTTCTCTAGAGTGACCTTCCCCACTTGTGGATCATTAGGAACTTAAGGAGGGACTTAATTTCCTTGGGGAGGAACCTCTTGATCCTCATTGCCATTTCATTCCCTTCTAGCATTTGCCCTAGTGTTAGCCATAACCTGGACAAAATGATAGGCAAACATTAGAAAAAGTGCCTACTAAAGCCACACTCTATGGCACAACTTGAAGAATAAAGAAGTGAAACTTTCCTACGCATCCCATAGCCTCCTACTCATAGATGTGTCTCGACTCACACCGATGAATAAGACTCTACTAGATGTGATTTTGATACATCCTAAGACCGTTTCATAACCTGGCTCTAATACCAAGTTTGTCACGAACGGGGAGCACCACCAGAAGTAACATAGCGTACTTGACCTCTTGGAGGTCTTGTGCAAGCCCTTAGACATCTTTCATTGCATATATATGAAAAGTAGCACGGAATTAAAAACTTTTTCTCAAAAACATAATGCGGAAGTCATTTCATAAAATGGAAGCCTTAACATATGTCTCAAACATGAGTACAAATGTCTTGGGACACAGCCCATAAAAGTCTAAACATAGAAAAGAACATAAAAGACAACATAAGGGGTGGATTCCTTGGATGCTAAGAGGACTCACCAATCTTCACTTCTTGAAAGCCTTGGAAACTCTACCCTTTAAAGCAACTCAATCTTCTCAAGACTCTACATTGGACTAGAATGTGTTAGTACGAAATGTACCAAGTATGGAAACTATCTTACCAAACATAAGATATCTCAAAGGGTTAGTCAATAATATACATAATCAGAAGAGATAAAAACATAAGCATAGCATGAATATCATAAGAATAATAAGCATCATAAAGCATATAAGAGTTCATACTTAAATCATTGTCCTTCTGTAACACCCTATAATGAACTAGGTGAAGCTAGAGCCTAACATGTGTGTAATCAAGTTATAAAGTAATAAAATGGTTAATTATAGTGTTAAGAGGCAGTGTGTTGAGTTTGGAAGAATCTGGAAGTGAAACGTCCAAGACGTTCGAAGACTAGTCGTCAATGTGCTTGTATGTGTCTAGGTGGTGTGTTGTGGTTCTATGCCTTGTTTGAATGAGTTTAATGAGTCAACGTGAAGTCACGTGCTATAATCGAGGCAAAAGTACCCTAATTGATATTGGTTGAAGGTGTTGGACAAGGAGTCAAGCCAAAATGAACATGCCTTAGCCAAAAAGCCAAGGTTGTCCCAAGTTGGCAGCTCAATGCCTCAAAGTTCACGGACCACTTTACGGTCAGTGGACTTGACCACGCTCCATGAAGAAGTTTCTGTACATGCCTTAGCCTCTTAGAGGCTTTTAAATTCAAGGAGTATACTTCCCCAAGGACCACAGACCATCAAAGGTGTCGTCAACCACCTTCACAGGCTGTGAACGTGAACGTGGTCCCTGGGTGGGCGACCCAAATTTGATTTTCCAAATAATTTATATTTTAGTTTTTATTAATTGGTTTAGTTTTAAAAAGGTTTATATCATTAATATAAATAGCTTTAAGTCTTAAAACTTTCATTTAACTCATTATTTCAAAAGCCCCAAAAGAAATCAAAACCCTCCAAGTTCTCTCTAGTCAAAAACCTCCATTGTTGAACCTTCAAATTCCAAGGAAGAATACCTATTTCTCTAAGGTTTCAGGCTTATTTTAGTGGTATTTCTTCAATCAAGGTATGGTGTTTCATCTTTGAACTCTCTTTCTTCAAGGAGCCAAACTTCAAAGTGATTTCCAAGACTTTTCAAAAGATGAATTCTTCTATTTTGATATCTAGCCATGGGTTCTTGCATAAAACGTTTTGAATCAATTATTATGATTTAATTGATGTTAATTTGATTATTTTAGATCAAAAACTCCATGAACCCATGCAAATCATGATTTCCTTATTTTGGATATATTATGGGTGATTTGATCATGTCTTTATTGTATTGAATTCTTGTGTAGTTTACTTTGGGCTATTGAATTATGCAAGAATCATGTTAGAATTATCTGTAGGTTGTCGTAATTTGATGAATTTCATATTGTATCATCTGGGATCATTTTATTGTTTGATTATTGGGTTGAATTGGTGATTATGGTTATTAGTAAGAGTCTTTGTGGATTGAATTGGTTGAATTGGCTATGGATTGGAGGTTTTGTGGTTGGAATGATTGTATGTTGACCTAACCTCTTCTATATTGTGTAGTATAGGTATTTCAATTGTGATGTTTGGTATGGTCCACTTATGGTGGCGGTGCTTATGTGATATAATTGTGAAGATTGTGGCCTCGTCGGCATAACTTTATGAATTGTGAAGAATGTGGCCTTGTCGGTATTACTTTATGAATTATGGTATTATCATGTAATAACTTGTATATGTGATCATTGTGAGGGTATATATGACTTATGTGTATATGTGAAGTCAAAGTATTAATTATTCTAGTTGATGAAGGTATCTATGGTAGACTGTGGTGATGCCTTAATGTGTGTTGATTGATGTTGAAGTATGAATCTTCCTAGTTGACTATGTGAGTCTTATGATGAGATATGTTGATGTTTCTATAGGAATGAGTAGGGTGACTTATAGTATACCTAGTTGACCCAATGTGCTACTTGAATGTGATTGTACATGTGATAAAGTGAAGTATGTGTGTCTTGTTGTGGTAGACCTATGTCCCTCTACTTGATACATGAAGAATATGAATATGACTCTTGACTTAGTAGGCTAAAGAACCTTTGTCATGAATGTGTATGTATTATTGAAATATGATCTTGAACATACTTAAGAGGGTTATTAATATGGAATCTTCAACCTAGATAGAAGGTTATGATATCCTTGAAGTTGAAAGTCGTAATGGTATCCTTCTTGTGTGAATGATGAACTTAGGGGTTGTTGGCTGGAAGATCATGAAACCATTCTTAGGAAAGTCATGAAGCTATCCTAGTAACCAATGTGTGGCAGCCCTAGTGGACCCCCTTTGGTAAGGTGTATTATGATTTGGTAGTGACTTCTATATGGTACCTCTTTATATGCCCTTGTGATTGAATTAATCTTTGAGAACAAAGGCTAGCACCGAGTGAGTATGATTGGGGAGTGACTCTACTTAATTTGAGACTAGAGTTCAAAGAAACCATTGATTTTCCTTAACCATGTGCCTACATGGTATGTGTACTAGTTCTACCCTTGGCAAATGGAACACCTTCCATTGGAGTAGGCTTGACTCTGGATTCCATACCTAGCTAGTATGTTCTACATCGGTTATTGCATATTCTCATCATGTGGGATACATTCTAGTGTTAGATAAGTTCTACAACGTTTAGGTAGTGGAATGGGATGCTATCTAGACATTGCACGAGTAGGATTTGAAGATGTTAGTGTGTAGGTTCCCTAGGTCTTCTCCAAGACCATTATGTGAATTCCTTAATTGTTGAATGTCTCTTAAATGGTTTAATGAACATAGTAACGTAAGTAAATGAATGTGAGTATCTAGAGTAGCTTTAAGGATTACTTAGGTAGGCTTGGAGAGGGTGTATGGGCGGTATCTTTATGTCTTACTTAGGTGAGTCTTAGAGTAATTCTAGGTAGGGATTTTAGTTGATGAAATGGGAATAATCTTATCTTAGGTAGTCTTAAGGATCACTTATGTGTGTGTGAAGGGGTTGTATGGGCGGTCGCTTCATATCTCACGCAAGTGAACCTTAGAATAAACTTTGGTTTGAGGGTATCATGTTTATGTGTTTTGAAGTGATATTGATGCTATATTGTGGAATGTGACTTATATATGTCTATGTTGACTTGTAGGTGACTCTTATACTTGTCTTATGAAGTTTTCTTCAAAAATAGAATGTTTTATACAATTTTCCTTTTATCATGGTTTTAATTGCATGTCACCATACTTAGTGCATTCTAATGTACTAATTCCATATATTTTGTCTTATCTCTAAAGTTGTAGGTGGCATTTGAGAAGAGTCATTGAAGTGAAGCTTAGACATTAGTATTCATTCAAGCAAAGTTGGGGTATGTCCTCAATAGATTCGAGGACATCACTATGTTTAGTTTTCTTTGTTAAAGACATTGTAATAGACTTAGATATTTCTATTTATTTGATGTATGGGCCGTTGACCCAAGATATTCGTGTGTCTAAGATTGAGACTTTGAGACTTAGTCTTTCCTGTGATTTTCTATGAAAGATACTTTTAAGTATTATTCGATTGTCTGAAAAGTTTTAATTCTGCACTACATTTCATACATTTATGCAATGCATGATGTCAAAGGGCTTGTACAAGACCTCTGAGAGGTCAAGTATGTCATGCCACGATTTGAGAATACCATTTTTTCTAGGGTATACTCTCGGGTCGTGACACCTTCTTACTAAAATGAACTACTTCACAAGCCACCTTTAAGTATACTTGTGCAAGGCTAAGGTAGCATCTCATACTACTACCAAAGTTAAGTACCTCTCGTTGGTCATTCTTGATCATAATCCACTCTCATAATAAAGACTTAAGTTCATCATAACATATGAGCACTATGTCATTATTCCACCTCAACGCACACTTGTGCAATGCATGTGAGGCATCCCATTCTACCTCACACACTAGGCATATATTGAAGTCACACTATTCCCATTCATTTTAGTTTAGGAGTCTCTAGTAGACCTATTTCATATTGACAAGGAACTACCATCTTAAGTCAATAATGATAAGGAAATCAACTATAGCAACTATCTAAGATACTTCATGTAGGGGTCATGTAATACGTACCCTCAAGTCATACTTGTGCCATGTATGAATGGCATCCCATACTAAGTACTTCTCTAGGCTATCCTACTCCAAGCTAACTTATCTTGCACTCTTGTCTATTAAGCTTAAAATGCCAACATAATAGACCTACTACCATGGAAAGCATGTCATCATACAATCCAAGCTAACATAGGAAAGATACAATAGTCCCAACCTAACCACCATGCAACCAATCATGTAGATGCAAGCTAATCCATAGGGTGCATGAATCCTCAACCCTAAGCTACCATGAGAAACTTATCTCAATCTATTCCATGAAATGCACCTTGCATGCAAATAAAGCTAACATTAGGAGAGTATAGGCCTTTCCCCTAAAGGTGTCATGATATGGTTTTGGCCTAACCAAATCAAGCTAACAAGACCATAATACTTGCAACACAAGATCAAGTTAAATATGGGAGAGCTTGCTTCCTCCATCCCAAGCTACAATGAGATACATCACCTCAAACTACCAGGAGTATTTCAACTCAAGACTCCTTGAGATTCACCATCTCAAGCTACCATGAGATCTACCATCTCAAGCTTCCAGGAGATCTAGCATCTCAAGCTATCACACCTTGGTCTTATCTTACCAAGTCAATTACACAAGAAAAGACTATTCAAGTCAACTTCAGGATATGCTTATTCTATCATGGCTTGATTTATTTTAGGTTATTAGGTCAACCTAGAATCCATCTATGTGAGAGAACTTTCTTCTCCTTGCTTGTTCATGTCTAAGTGTAAAAGAGAAAATGAACATCATTACAATCCCCTCATAATGACTTCACCCCCAAAGCCCTAGCAACAATGGCATACAATCCCTATAATCGGTTGATACCTTCAATCTATCATGATCCATGTCCAATTACAAGTTAATTCATTCAATTAGATCATTAGAAGGTAAATCTAGTCATACTTGATCACATAGGTTCCATTACAACTTTACAAGTCAAGATCATCCTTAATCAATTAGCCCTAGTTCAATTCATATCTAGGTGATCCTATTATGATCAATTAGAATTCAAGACAATGGAATTAAGAAGATCAACTTAAAACCTTCAATCTAGCCTCTAATGGCCTAAACCTACCATGATCACCTTCAACATCAAAACATGAATTCATCAAGTAAACCATATGAAAACATCAAATAATCATCATATGAACATAACTGAATGCTACCCACTAGATTGGGATCACAATCAAACCTTACCCACAATGCAATCACAACCCTTCCTAGATTGGGGTCCTTTGGATTCACAATTGAGGGATAACTATGGGGACTCCATTGAATGAAGAATCCATGGACGAATAAGTTTCACATACCTTAGATTAGAACCTTAAACCCATCTTGAAACCTTTGTGAATTTCTTTCTAAAAGTTGCCTCCAATTTCTCTTCTTTTTCTATGTTATTCTTGAGAGAGTTTTGGAGAGGGAGAAGTTTTGATTTGGAGTGTAGAGTCTATATGGATCTTTTATTGTGTAAATACTCTTAAAATACCTAAAACCACCTAAAATAATCACCTATACATTTATCTGAACGTGGGGTGAATTTCCCAATTCACCCCTAGCCATGCCGAGACACCTGCAGGGAAAGTTGCAGGCTCCATCGACGCGTGCTAGCGATGGACCGTCGATGCAATGACGGCTCCATCCTGCAGGTCTGTCATTTGCGATAGATACCACACATTTTGAGGTCTTAGCTCCCACGCCTAAGTGTGGAGCAACGGTCCCCATCTACGGAGCGTAGACCAATGAATGGCATCGTTTGGGAGGTCGTCGTTTGGATACTGCCAAGGCAGTGTACTGCCAGCTTTTGGGTCCTTCTCAAGGACCCTTAGGGTGGTCCTTTGGAGTCGTGCCCAAACATTTCAACCCTAAATACGTTCACTAACATGTTAAGAACCTTTCCTATCAATTTGAACTCCAAACACTACTTAAAACCCCATGAAGCATACTAAGGCACACTAGCACATCTAGAGGCTAACTTTCGAACGTCTTGGACGTTTGACCTCCAAACTCCTCAAACTAACTTCTACTGCAATAATTCATCATTTTTTGACATTATAAGCTCATGACACAGATGTCAGGCTCTATTTCGACCTAATTCATTTTGGGGTCCTTACAACATGTGTTCAAGAAGCACAATTTGTAGGAAATATTCACGCTATATGTCTGTCATAATATGGAAGAAATCTAACAGAATGTTGTACAACTCTGAATGGTTTGATTTGTTCAACATATGCACTGTCACTTATTTGTCTAGAATATAGTTTAACTATGCCCCCTACTAATTCAATTCTCCAAAATAGAGGAGGCCTTTAACAGATATTTTAAGTTCTTCAATGTTTGTACATACCATCCTCAATTCATTGATGTAATTGAAGAGATATGAAACTTTGAGTTCCATGGGAATTCAATGTCGGTGTTGCACCAAAAACTTAAAAAATTGCTACCCGACCTCGACCCATAGAACATAGGTGGATTCATTCTAGCAAATTCTCTCAAACGTGAGGCCATAGTGTTAGCATGTTGAGGCACTCAAGGTCCAACCTCCCTATTCATTTGGGTCATCATAGCTTGAACCTGAGAAGTGACGGCATTAACTTGAGAGGTCATGGCTTGAGTTAAAGTGAGAAAGGCAGCCCTTGTATCATCATCAGTCATCGGTGGAGGAGCATTCAGAACTTGATCACTCATAGCAACTTCTTCAAGTGGAGGAACTTGGTTGTCTTGATTTTCAACATTAGCCATTTCTTCCTCGACCATTTAGCAGCTGACCTTCGAGTATTCATACATATAACCACTATAAAAGGTTTAGGTGAAAGCACATAACAAGACTCTAGACGCACGACATAGGAATACAAGAAGATGAGAGTTTCTAAGCATCACATATCTCCCATTCATAAGTGCGATGCGCTTCACAATTATGAATAATAATCTACATAGACGTGGTTTAATGACACATTGTTTCAAGGGATATTCAACCTCATGCTCTGATACCAAGTTTGTCACATCCGGAAAGTACCCCCAAATGTAACCGGCGTCATTGACCTCGAAGAGGACTAAGACTAGCCTCTTAGCATTCATCATTACATTCATAGGTTAAAAATACGGACAATTTAAAACTTTTCTT
Organism: Solanum lycopersicoides; assembly: GCA_022817965.1. Lineage (NCBI taxonomy): Eukaryota > Viridiplantae > Streptophyta > Magnoliopsida > Solanales > Solanaceae > Solanum > Solanum lycopersicoides. The sequence goes on from CM040621.1 coordinate 15,015,839, forward strand.
CTATATCTATCATGAGGTTTACATAGACCTCTCGCATACACATAATATATTCATATCGAGTATACATAGACCCTTTGTATAAGAAGATTACATAGTCTTCCACTTTTATGGCATATATATATATATATATAAAAGATATTACATAGTCTTAAAACGAATGTCTCATATCATAACCATCTAAATAAGAGTATAATAATTCGTCATAGCCCATACATCAATACAATAAAAGTCACATATAGGCTATACAATCATAATACTCAAATGAAAGAGAATGAACAAAGTTTCTTTAAGACTAATTAACATCCAATACTAGAAAGTGGCATTATCCTCGAAGTGGTGAGGACCTACCCAACTTGGAGAATGAGGATCTAAGTCTTCTTCAAAAGTCGTCACGAATCCTTCAACGACCGGACCTAAAATTTTGGGGAAAAAGGGATAATGGGGTTAGCATATTACTTGTACTAAGTATGAAATCATATGCACATACAACATAGAAATCATGCTAAAAAGGGACATTTCATTAAATCATGCTAATTTACTTTGAAAATTCTTATGCACATACAAGAACCAATATAAGTCAATAGCACATATTCATTAAGTCAAGACCATTTATATCACAAGACCAACAATATCCAATCTATTCAAGTCAACATGCATATCAACATAATTGAGCACATAATCAAGACGACTCTATCATCAAGTCATAATAACAACAAGCATGTATAAGAGTTCATAACATCATAACCAAACCAAGACCCTTACTCATGAACACCCATTAAGTCCACTAGTGCAATGACTGAGTAAGGCTCCATAACCTCACCCAACCAAGTAAACCCAATAAGAACCATAAGCAATGCCCAACTTCACATACTATGTCATTAAGAGTACACATCATCATACTTTAGCAATAGAGACCAACCACATGTTCATAAGTGAAACCAAAATCACATAGTGTCACCAACATGTAAGATCAACATATACATATCATTTACATTTATAAGCATATAAGCACATAAGCATATAACAACATCCCTCTAAGATTCCCCTCAAGGCTAACTGGTGCAATGTATAGGTAGAGTCCCATACCTCTACCCACACTAAGCTAAAGCCCTTAGGTCACCCTAGTTAGAGTTCACTTCATTACTTCACTTCACCTTTTGGGAACATCTTGCCTTAACCGACATAGACCACATGAGCTAATGTGGAATCCGGTATCATGGAACCCTACACCGAAAGAAGGTGGACTATTTGCCAAGGTAGTACTAAAATATGAACATAGAATCTATGTGGATCCACTAGCTAGTATTCCTATAGGGGCAACATAGTTCAAGAGCTAGGAGATGTAGTTGGGACCCTCTTTATGCTACATGCATTATAGTCTCCAAGATCATGAGTACATTAGAGATCCTACCTTTCCTATGTGGGAAAGGACACTCCTCACTCTAGTTCACTCGGTGCTAAGCTAGAGTCCATTTTTGAAATGTCTTTGAGTCATTATTAAACATCATAGCTTAGTTTAGGTCATAAGGTCTATTCCTTATATAATCATCATCATAGCTCAATAAGAATTGCATGAGTATTTTCTTTTCATTACAATTCACACATGTGAGGTTAGCACAGTTACATAATCACATCATAATAAGGCACATTGGTAAGTCATCACCATCCTTATAACATTTACATCTTAGCCAACATCTCACAAACCATGATTCAAGACATTCCAATTCAACATCATACCAACCCTATAAATCTTAACATAAGGTATACTTCAATACAACTTCATCACTAAACACAAGTAATCATAATTGAAGTAAAGAATTGAGATCACAAGACTTACCACAATCTTCTTCACAAGCAATCATCAAGATTTTACCATAAACCATCCAATTCAACCCAACAATAGGTGTAGTATTATCACACAATAATAATTAACACAATAATGAAGTCAATTGAATCACTACACAACAATTCATCACTAGTTCATAGCCTAGGGTTCGGGACTTAGGTCAAATTCATAATCTACTTCACAACCTAGGTCAATTCATCAAGAACTAGCATAACTGAATTGCAATACATCATAATCTACTCACAATTATCTAAATAAATCATAAACAAAGCAATTTATAAAGTCAAATTCGTAATAGAATAAAACCCACTTGAAACTCATCTTTTTGAAAATCAATTTGAAGGAACCCTTTGGGGAAAGAGATCCCAAAGGTGAAAGGAATCCCATACCTTACTAATTGATAAAGTTTTATGGAGAAAATCCCCCTCCTTTCATCCCTTAGACCTTGACCTAGCCTTCAATGGAGTTCCTCTATTTGGGAGAGAGAAATAAGAGAGAAGGAAGAGCAATTGGGTTTTGGGAATTATGAGAGTTGGTTTAGTTTAATTAGGTTTGGGGTCTTTATAGAAGTCATTAACTAACTTAATTAGACCTCCCTTAACCCTGACTAATTAACTAACCACTTAATTAACTAATTGAATTAATTAAAATGAAACAGCAAACAGTGGCCCGACCTACGAGACCCCGACTGACGGGGCCGTAGGTCAGTCGACGGCCAAGCCCCCCTTCCGTGTTGCACATCCGTCGTTGGTGTCAAAGACTGGTCCAAATGGACCTTTAGCCAAAATGGCTAAGTGTTGGTTGACTCAGGCATCGACGCCCCGTCGATCCAACCACGCTTCGTCGACTGTGGTCATAGGTGCACACTGTCCAATTGACAATTTTTTGCCAAATTGCAAGGGTCCTCCTCAAGAACCCTTTAGTTGTTCATTGGGGAGTCATACCCGGACGTTTCGACTATAAACCAACTCTAATACGTATTACACACCTTACCACTAAATTTTATTATTTTCCGACTCCTAAAACCTTGTTAAATAGACTAAGGCACACTAGCACCTCTTGGACTAGTTTCCGAACGTCATGGACATTCCTGGACGTTTTGATTCAAAAAGTTCCTAAATGACTTATATACATTATAATTGACTGTAAAATAGTGTTGCAACTCTTAGACTCTTGTTTTAAGCTCTAGATTAGGCTTTAGAATTTTGGAGTATTACACCACCCCTATCACTCCGAATAATTTTTATCTTTAGATTCAATTGATTATCCAATTCATTTTTGTATTGCTTAAATGCATCAATTGTTTCATACTTACTATTAAGCAAATATACATAACAAACTCGAGTGCAATCGTCAATAGAAGTTATAAAATACTTTTTTTCCCACCTCGAGATGGTATTGACTTCATATCGCATATATCTATGTGAATTAAGTCTAAAGGTTTTGAATTTTTGTCAACAGACTTGTAAGGATATTTAATAAATTTACATTCAACACATATTTTACATTTTGATTTATTACATTTGAAGTCGGTAAATACTTCTAAAGTAATTAATTTTCGCAAGGCTTTATAATTTACATGTCTCAAACGGGAATGCCATAAATAATTTGACTCCATAAAGTAAACAGAAGCAGAATTCTTATTAATATTGTCAACAACCATTGCATTCAGCTTGAAGATAGCTTCAGTGAGCTAGCTCTTTCCTGAGAACATCTCATTCTCACTTATTACAACTTTGTCACTAATTAGTACACACTTAAACTCGTTCTTAACGAGCAATGCAGAAGAAATTAAATTCTTCCTAATAGTAGGAATGTGCAAAACATTGTTCAAAGTCAACACCTTGTGTAATGTCATTTTCAACATTACTTTTCCAGTTCCTGCAATCCTTTTTGTTGCTTTGTTCCCCATGAATAAATCTTCATCGAAGTTAGCAGGAGTATACGTTGCAAAGGCTTTTTTTGTAGACCAAATATGTTGTGTGGTAGCTAAGTCAAGAAACCACTCCTTGGGATTTCCAACTAAGTTCCACTCCAAGATCATTATAAAGAGTTCATCTGCATCTTTCATCTCTTCCATGATGTTTGCTTGAATTATTTTTCTTGTCCTTGGCCTTTCTTGGATCACGACAGTCAAAGACTTGTGACCAGACTTACCCCTGTTGTAACACTTGTCCTTGAATTTCTTCTTGGTTTGTTCATACTTCTGTCCGTTGGACTTCTTTCTTTTATTGCCTTTAGTAGGACTTCTTCAATAATATTAACTCTCATTATTGTTGAATTCCCATGAGACTTATTTTCGGCGGTATTGTTATGTTCCTCGATCTTGAGCCTATTCCATATCCCAAATCCAAGAGTCAAGCTAACTCAATAAAGGAAGAAACTATGCCAAAGCTACAAAAAGCACAAAGCTTTCCTGTTGAATGAGGCTATCTCTTCTATCGCTCCTTCAAAGTGAGCCTCGTTCATAGGAATTCCCCCCATCAGATCAGGGGGTTCCTATAGGGTCCAAGTACACTCTACTTTAAGATTCATTTCCTTGGTTTGTGCTAAAAATAATTCTTGTTGTCGTTTCACGATGGAGGTAACTTCTCGATCATTGTAGCAACTTGAAAATCTTCATTAACTACCATATCCTCGGCAATCAGGTCATGGAAAAATAAGTTGAAGTTCCTGCCCTTCTGATCCAATAATTTTATTATCTGACATTTTATAGTCTAAAATCTTGGCGACCATAAACTTTTTCAAGCATGCATCTTCTGTCTTATATTTCTTCTCAAGTGCATTCCACAATTCTGTTGAAGTTGTCATTACACTATAAATTATATAAGTCATCCTCTAAAGCAGTTAAAATGTAGCCCTTACATAGGAAGTCTTCATGTTCAATGCTTCAATAACCATGAACTTTTCTTTGTCAATCATATCAGTAGAAGGCACTAGAGTTTCTTCATTGTTAATTTTCTGCAGACCAAGCGTGGTAAGCCAGAAAAATATCCGATGTTGTCATCCTTTATAATTCACACCAGAGAATTTTTCCATTTCTTTGCTAGTTGTACAACAGTTTGGGTTGGTGCATCAAAAACTACCGAAGTCGTAGCATTTTCAACTGTCATTTCTGATATACAAAAATTGATACAACTAATTCAGTAAGCAATAACTTAAATTGCAAACTTAATAAGAGTACAAAACCACAAAGGTCTTTGTCTCCACCAGAAAACAGATTAGCAATAGAAAAATAATTTCCTTAAGATTGTTATGCAATATGAACAATACTGATGATAACAAAAAAACTTTGTAGAAACAGTAAATTACCAAAGTTTTAATCACCCAGTCAAAAACAAAAATTAATTAACAAAACCAAAATTTATAAAACGTATAAGAATCTGTATGAAGCAGAGTGGAAAGAAAATCTAGTCCACTGAATGCACAATGTCCCCTTTAGGAAATCATTTCCCTCAAGTATCTTAGGTTCGAATTGGAATATATTCTCCCATGATAGAACGATCTTAATCACCAGTGTATTGATATCCAAAACTCTGGTGTCAGTAAGCCACTCAACAAAAGTGAAGTACACGAATTAAATTTGTGCAGAAAAAGAAGAAGTCGGAAATTTCGTAAGTAAAAATCTAATGAATCAAAAGTATTTGTAGCCAAAAGGAACTGGTTCCAAAAGGTTCAAACTTTTAGAATCCATGTGACCATTCATGAAAGTTTGCAACCTTTCAAACGGTTGTGGTTGTTCCTAAAAATTGCAACCTTTCAGAACAGTCATCTCCTAACGGCGGGAAATTCAAATAAAATAGAAAAGTGTTTTAACTAAAACGGATCACGCGTATCCGAGTCGGGTTGAGCTGTTTTGGATAATTAATTAAATAAATAATTAAAACAAACTTTGTCCAAGAAATAATCTCTCAATCTATCATTTTCCAATGCCAAAGTCGAGCGACGACGATGACGGCGCGAGGAGGGTCCGTCTTTCCAACTCATTTAACAACTAATAGAAGTGTTTCTATATTCAAACAATCTATTTTTCTTTCCACCACCAATGAGAGAGAAATACCTCTACTTAACTTATAAGAGAATTTTTTTCAATTCTTCTTTCCATCTTCTCTCCATTTCCCATTAACTCTTGCTATACCCAACAAAATTAAGTATGTGTTCTAGTTAAATCTCAAGAGAGTATTCTAAGGCATAAAACCAGAGAATCCATGTGTTATCCCTATGTTGAATGAGGTGCTTCATTTAGAAGACTCCGAGCTATTTAAAAGGCTTTCACTATGAAATAGTGAAGGACATTAAGGACTAAAAATATTGTTTAAGAATCCAGCATTTTATCAAGAGATGGTGCTCAGAAGATTATCACTCTCGAAATGTCATGTGCAACATCAAAAGCAATGTGTATGAATATATCCTTTGGAAGATTGGTAGAGGAGATATGTTAATGTGGCAAGATAACTGGACATGATTTGGATCTCTCTTGCAATATTTACGTGATGTCAAGATACCTAGAGAGCATAAAGTATTAGAATTATACATCACTGATCGATGGCAGTGGGGAGGATGGGACATGTGCCTACCTTCCCAAGTGGTAGATTACATCCATGATGTGCAACTAAACTTGAACTTGCCAATGGATGACAAACATGTATGGACTCCAGAACAAAATGAAAAATTTAGAGTGTCCTTATATAACTTAGCATATCACAAGGTAAAAGAAGACTAGAAATTGGTTTGATGCTGAGAGCTAACTTAAAAAATCTCTCTCAAGATGAATTTCATTTTGTGGGGAGTACTAAGAGACAAAATTTCTACAGAAGGTAGACTCTCAAAAATGGAATTAGTTATAGCCTTAAGATATTGTTGCACAACACCTCAAGAGGAATTTTCTAAGAAGATTTAGTCAACCTTGTATGGCCTAGTGGGCATTTCCTTCTCTAATATTTCTTTCAGACTTTTGATCAAATTATAATGGATATGAAAATTCAATACCTATATTGGGAACTCTGGAAGACCAAATGTGAAGCTAAATATGAAAAGGAGTTGTACAATATAAAGAAAACACTCAACAATATTTCTAGTATGGATTTTGAAAAGTCAGTTTAAATTGATATGAAATTCAATTTAGATTGAGAATCTATTGCTTGTGTGATCGATGAGAAGTAAAATCAACACCAAAAGTATCATTTAAGTTAAGTATGTAGTTGAAACCATTCAACAACTTGGTGTGATCAGAGACAACCAAATTTTTAAATTTTTGTCTACTCTTTGAACCTTGGACAAGGAACAAACAACTAAGTTGAGGCAAATACTATGTTATATAGATTTAAATGAGTTTTATTTTAGTAGAAAGTGATTTCAAATTGCTGATGGTGGATTGTGTGAACGACATGAGCTTCATCTCCTCGAAAATAATACAGTATGAAGTGAATGATCACATGGAAATTCTTGGTTACATATTAATATAAATCATTGTTATGGAGAAGCAAATAAGGTTGCTCATCATTTATGAAGATTTTTCTGAGCTACTTATCGAAGTGAAGGCTCTAATGACCCTGGACAGATGGGGATGACAAATTTTAGAACCTGATAAAAGAAGAAATAATTAATCTAGGATCCCTCGTAAAGGACATTTTGTCTGTATTGTCATTAAGGCGGGCTATTGGACAGGACCGGGTCAACAGGACTGGTTTTACCGGAATCGATACCGGTACCGGATTTTTCTTACCGGTACTGGATTTACCGGAAAATCCAACATGTTCCGCCCGGTCCTTTAGTAACCGGTTAGGAACCGGGTTGGAACCGGGTCTTACCGGTTCATCCGGTACCATTTTATTTTTATTTTTATTTTAATTATTTTAATTATTATCTAATATTATATATTTATATTATTAATTAATAATATTATATTATTAAAAGTTTCAATTGAAAACTTTAAAGTTTATATAAGTTTGAAATTGAATTTAAACTTTAAAGTTTATATTGAATTTAAAGTTTGAAATTGAATTTAAAGTTTAAACTTTATATTGAACTTAAGTTTGAAATTGAATTTAAACTTTAAAGTTTATATTGAATTTAAAGTTTGAAATTGAGTTTAAAGTTTAAAGTTTATATTGAACTTAAGTTTGAAATTGAATTTAAAGTTTAAATTTTATATTGAATTTAAAGTTTGAAATTGAGTTTACAGTTTAAAGTTTATATTGAACTTAAGTTTGAAATTGAATTTAAAGTTTAAACTTTATATTGAACTTAAGTTTGAAATTGAATTTATAGTTTAAACTTTATATTGAATTTAAAGTTTAAAGTTTATATTGAATTTAAAGTTTGAAATTGAATTTAAAGTTTAAAGTTTATATTGAATTTAAAGTTTGAAATTGAATTTAAAGTTTAAAGTTTATATTGAATTTAAAGTTTGAAATTGAATTTAAAGTTTAAAGTTTATATTGAATTTAAAGTTTGAATTTGAATTTAAAGTTTAAAGTTTATATTGAAATTGAATTTAAACTTTAAAGTTTATATTGAATTTAAAGTTTGAAATTGAATTTAAACTTTAAAGTTTATATTGAATTTAAAGTTTGAAATTGAATTAAAGTTTAAAGTTTATATTGAATTTAAAGTCTAAATTGAATTTAAAGTTCAAACTTTTAAGTTTATATTGAAAAAGTTTAAACTTTAAAGTTTACCTTAAAATTCAATTTTATATTAATGCTAAACTTTAAAATAATATTAAAATAATTAAAAATTAAATTTGTAAAATGACATGAATTAAATGGAAGAGATTATTTTAAAATAAAATCAAGGCGAATAGCCGTATATTTAATCAAATAAATAAATTGTACAATACAAATATTAGAAAGAGAATAAGAGTACATAATCTAGGTATTGAATATTAATTATTGTACTAACAGTTGCAATTTTTTTTAAATTTTTTTTTGTAAACTTAGTATCATTTGAAAAGAAAGATTTTTTGGAACTTGCATTTGTCGTTCTTCTTCCATTGCTTCCATGTCATCATCACTATTCTCACCAAATATTTCATCTATTTGGTCTTCTATTTGGCTACTTAGTAGTGGTAGTCCGGTGTTTCTTCTTTCGGCATTGACCCAATCTCGAAACAACACCGATATTTTCAAACTGTCCTTTGCTAATGAATATCGATGATCTCCAATCATAAATCTCGCCGCACTAAAGGCTTGCTCCGAAGCGACCAATGATGCTTGAATCGCTAGCACATCTCGAACAATCCTAGCAAGGGTCGGAAATTGGTTTTCACGATTCTTCCACCATACTAATATAGGAGGTTGAAGTTGTCCTTCTTCATGCCTAATCTTTTTCCGTGCCTGATTGAAATATAAATCAAAATCATTATTAGTAGAAGATTCAAGATCAAGATATTCATCCATCCAATCATCCGTATCATCACTTTTAGGCTTAGAAGATGGAGGTTCAACTATTGGAACATTTATTTCCATAACTTTATATGCATTATATAAATCTCTAACTTTTGTATAAATGCTACTTTTACATTGTTCAACACTAGGAGTTTCATTATCTTTAATTTCTAAATTTACATAAATCTTTTCAACCATTCTTTCAACACCTCTTAATTTATAATTTGGGTTGAAAGTTGTAGCAGTCAAATAGATTTGAGGAATAGGGAAAAAATATTTTTTCAATTTTTCAATCATAAAAGCAAGTGAATTATTAAATTGATCTTTTCCTTTATATTTTGCAAATTCAGATGAAATAGCACAAATATTTACTAAAACAGAAGAAATAGTAGGATAACATCGACCAGAACATGCATTTGTTGCTCTATAAAAAACACTTAAAAAATTCAACAAGTTCTTTTGTATTTTGTCAATCTTCAAAGCCAATTCTTAAACTCGGGTCCGTATTATGAGCATTAAAAACTAATTGTATCGATTCTTGATAAATATAAGCAACTTGAAACATTTCAAATAAAGAATTTCATCTAGTGCATACTTCTTTTGGAACTTTTCTATATGCAAGTCCACATTCATTACAACGATTTTTAAATTCTGTAATTCTAGCTTTTACTTTAGCTTTAAAAATCCAATTACAAGCAAGTTTAATTTTTTTACAAGAAACTCCAAATTGAGAAATACCATCTTTTACTATTAAATTATAAACATGTGCGGCACACTTAATATGAAAACAATCAGTTTCAATTGGACAAAGTCTACTTTTTAAATAATCAACGGCTCTTAAATTATTAGAAGCATTATCTAAAGTGACATTTATTATTTTATCACATATTCCATAATATTGTAAAATAGAGACTACTTTTGATGCTATATAACAATCGGTTTTAGTTTCTTCAACATATTTATACGCTAATATTCATTTTTGCATGTTCCATTCATGATCAATCCAATGGACAGTAAGTGTAAAATAATCATTACCATTAGGACTACGTCCCATATCAGAAGTAATAGATAATCTACCATCATAATAAGCAAATAAACAACAAAGAAAATGACAATATTCTTTTTTATATTTAAAAAGATCACTTTTAATTGTATTTCTTGGAATACCTTCATAATCTGGGTTATATAATTCTCGAATATAATGAACAAAATCAGGATGTGAAGGGAATGAAAAAGGCAAACCACAAACAGCAACCATTTTAGCTTATTCTCTACGATCTTTTTCTTTACTATACATGCGGTGTGTGCTTCGACTAGCCGGGTTAGACATATTTAATACACCTGAACCATATTAGAACCTCCAACACCAATAGAACTTTTGGGTATGGGTGTTCCATTTCTATTAGCTCTTTCTATATCATCTAGGCGAGCAAATTCTTTATTACACTTTCGTAAATGTGTTCTTAGACTTTCTGTTCTCCCTTGTGTACCCGTAGTTACATGTTTCATTACCAATTTACATTTAGTGCAAGTAACAGTAGTTTTTGCCTCATTTTGTATCAAAAATTTCCATACTAAAGATCTTTTAAAACGTACGGCGACGACATTTGAGAAAGTAGGTAAAGGGGGGACTTCGGTAACCGGACTAGTCGGGGTAGAGGTCTCTTCATCTTCCTCATTTATTTCTACTTCTTCTTCTAATTCTTCCTCAAAATTAGTATAATGTATATTTAAAGACTCATGATCTACTTCATTTTCGGAATTAAATTCAATAGGTCCTTGTGACGTAAAAAATATTTCATTAACACGAGTATAATCATTAGTATTAACTAAAAATATAGGTGGCAAATTTTTAGAACTAGAACTACTTACTCCTCCCTTATTATTTTTTAATTTCGACATTGGTCTTTTATCACTATTTCTTTTCAAATTCATGTTCAAATTTAAAATAATTAAATATTATAAAAAACAAGTAAAATAATATAATAAAAGAAATAAAATAACTTAATTAATAAACAAATAAAAAATTAAAGTTGGAAGTTGGAACGAATGTACCAAACGTCTACGTAAAAGTAGACGTATAACAAAAGCCGGATTTGAGAGATGCCTATTGTAGCTTCCGAAATTCAAACTCCAACTCAATATCACAATATAATAATTAATAATTTATGAGAGATTTAAAATTGAGACTTTGAGATATTGTATAAGATGTATAAGTAGTGAATTTGTGATTTAAAATGGAAAAAGAGGGTATATTTATAGTGTAATGGGTTAGAAAAGGGTGGGGGTGTTATTTGACCGTTTTGGGCCCCATCCCAATGGCTAGAAGAGCCCAACAGTCGAAAATAATGGCTAACTTAAAAAAAAAAGGTTCAACCGGACCTTACCGGATCGGACCGGTCCGGAACCGGTTCATACCGAACCGATTCAACCGGATAATAAACCGGGAACCGATTCGGTAACCGGTCCGGTATACTAGCAGACCGGTTCCTTACCGGTTCAACCAGTATCGGATGGACCGGTACGGATCAGGACAGGAATCGGACCGGACCGGGTCAAAATCGGTCCATTTTCCAGCCTTAATTGTCATTAATCAGAAGTCATATGACTAACCCATATTTTGCATTTACTTCATCTCCATTAGAATATTAATTTTGATATCCTCATATTTGTGTAAAGAGTAATTTACTGCTTGTAACCTCTCTCATATAATCCTATAATTTTTTGTTGGAAGATGAATGCAATGTAAGTTTTTGTAAAAAGTTATAACGTGGAAAAAATATTTAAAAGTTTGGATAATACATGGGGTATATTTAGACTCATCTGTTTGTAGTTAATAAAGATCTCAATAATCGTTCAGATCCGTCTCATTAAGTGTGTTTGATTTTTTGATTTGAATCTTAATCCTTTAGATTCAACTGATTAAGTCTTTATGTTTATTTAAAAAATAGTCTCTTAATGGATCTAAAAAGATCTGAACAAATCAATTTTTTAGGAGAGTTTTAACAACATTGAGACTTATTTAACATGCTTTAAAATAATAACTTGTTGATTCTCTCTCTCTCTCTCTCTTTGTGCAACTTCCCTCTCTCTACAGATTTTCTTCCTTTCTTTTCTTAGCCAAGCACCATTTTTTCACTCTTGAATTGATAAATTTTCATAGTCTTTACAAGTACTTTTTATATTAATGAGTTTTTTTGGTGTATTAATGTTTCTCAAGAACTCTTATTGCAATAATATTTTTGATATATTGATGTTTATCAAGAAATCAAGGATTTTGCGTAAAAAAAATATTAGTCATGATTAAAACAACTATGTATACACATTTGAGGTTTCTTATTAAAATCTTATTTTATGCTATTAATTTTATTAAAACTCTTTGATCAACAAACCCGCTTGTGAGATTACACTAAATATATTATTAGTGTTGAACTATGTATATACTTGAGGTCTTTTATTTAAAATTTTATTTTAAGTCACTAATTTTATTGAGACTCTTGTCGTTCATCATGTATTCCTAAGATTTTTAGAACAAAAACTTTGAAGAACTTGATAAAAAAAAAAGGTTTAAAGTATTTTCAAAACTAGAAAATTAGAGCCAGTAGAGAAAATAGAATCAGAAACATAGTAGAAACGCAATATACAAAATATTTTTCTCAAATAAGAAAATTGAGTCCACTGAATGCACATTGTCCCCTTAAGGAAAATATTTCCTTCAAGTACTCAAGGTTAATGGAATATATCCTCCTAGGATAGAAAGATCTAACTTGCCGATGTTTTGTACCTATAATCACAGTTTCAGTGAACCACTTAATGACAATAAAGTACAGTTAGAATACTATATATAGTAGTAGAAGAAGAAGAAGTCCAGAAAATTGGTTGTTTTAAAATGAGAGGAAATTCCTTCTATTTATACACAATAAATGATAGTGTTAACAAATGTTTATTGTGTTTTATCTAAAAGGTCACAACCTTTTGGAACGTTATAACCCTTCGTAAAGGTCACACCTTTCGTAAAAATCACAATTTTTCATAAGAGTCACAACTCTTCATAAAAGTCGTAAATTTTCATTAAAGTCACAACTCTTCATATTCTATTCACACCTTCAACTCTTTCATGGTTGGAGTCCAAGTTATAGTTATCCTTGTTTAGGTGTATATTCTATATCTATTACTATAGATATAGATATAATTATGGAGTAGAAGATCTAGTTGGTGACAAAAATGTTTGATGTCCTAGTAATTCTCCATTCCAATCTTTTGTTTTGACGTTTTTTGTTTTTTTTTAATCGTCTCAATCGAAAATTGATGAAAAGATAAGAACTACTTTAGATTTATTAATTAAAAAAAATAGATCACCACCTTAATAGGAAGAATATAATAAAAAGACTTAATGAACAAAAGTCCCTCCAACCTATAGCCAGATTTGCAACTATACACTCATACTTTACGGGGGTCCTATTGCCCCTTGAACATTTTAAAAGTAGAATATATAACCCCTTAAAAATTGTCACGGCCGGGGAGCACCCCCTAGAAGTAACATGGCATACTTGACCTTTTGGAGGTCTTGTACTAGCCCATAGACATCATTCATCGCATTGTCATAGGAAATTTAGTGGAAAATTTAAAACTTTTTATAGCACATCATATGCGAGAACATCACTTCAATATATATATATATATATATATATATATATATCATAATTACATAGTTAGACTCTAAGTCTCTTTTGCCATCTTAGACTCAACATCAATAGAGTAGAATAGGGACACGGCCCTTAACAACATAAAATAATAATCTAAGCTATTACATAATTTTGAATAAGAACTTGACATTGGAAATCCTTGAATCATAAGGATCCCTTTCTTTGAAATTGGGAGATATATCTAAGCTCTTCACTTAGGAGATATTCTCTAGCCATCACCATCTACACTTTGTGTAAAAGATGAAGAAGAATGGTATTAGTATAATAATACACTCAGTATGGCAACCATGCAAAAACATGCATTTAAAGAGGACATTTACTTAAAAATCATGCAACATGCCTTTTTAAGAAACTTCATAAACATTACTACAATAAGCACCATATAGTTCACATACTTCATATAGACGTGTACAAGAGTCATAACATCATATAAATCCACATACCACATTTAAGGCACATTCAACATTCTCATAGCATTATCTTTCTTTTACCTTAACTCTTTTACCCCAAAGTAATCCTCAAGTAATACTTGGTGCAACGCATGAATAGTGTCTCATTCCACCATCCACACTCAAGCATCACCTTAAGGTCACCAAGGTGAACATTCATACAATCTTCCTTAACTCAAACATATACACTCATAGAAACATAGCATATCATAAAACACATACTTCACATATGACCCAACATAACTCATGAACCTCATATAAGAATCATTCACTTAATACTTCTTAATTATAACCCATTTAGTATTTATACTCATTCCAAGACAATATGCAAATCAATACTACCAATATCATCATAATGAGGCAATAGTCAACAAATGCATATTTGAACTTCATTTCATTAATACATCATAAGACCTTACTCATAATCCCAATCTAAGCCTACTAGTGCAATGTACATGTGAAACCCCATCACCTCACACATACTAAGTAAACCCACAAAGAGACCACAAGCACTATTACTTACTTCATACCTCAACAAGATAAGTATAGTCAACTACATGCATATCAAGTAAGACCTTCATCATATAGTCAATAAGACCAACATCATACATATCATCATGTAAGTAGGACAACACTACAATGTCATGCATAATAGGTATATACATATATATATATACATATAGAACTTCCATCTAGAACTCCCCTCTAGAGCTACTTGTGCAATGCATAGGTAAAGTCTCATACTCTCACCTACACTAAGCAACTTTCCTTAGGTGATCCTAGTTAGGGTTCATCATCTTACTTCCATTGTCTATTTTACTTTAGGGAAACCTTTAGCCTCAACCGACATTATACCATGTGAACTAAATATGGAATTCGGTGTCATGGAACCCCACACCAAATGGAGGTGCTCTACTTGCCAAGGTAGAACATTAACATCATGCTAGCATATTAGGTGAATCCCCTTGCTAGGTCCTATGTGGGAAACATAGTTAAGGAACTAGGAGATGTATAATTGAAACCCTTTTTATGCCAATTGGCATTGTAGTTTCCATCTCATGAGAAACCATAGGGTGAACGTGTCTTCCTTTTTGGGAAGGGGCATCTCTCATTGTCAAGTTCACTCGGTGCTAAGCTAAGCTCCATTTTTGAAAAGCCTTTATTAACATTACTTCATAAAAATAGGCTTTAGGAGATTAACCCCTTATATGCATAGCTCTTAGGGTTATGATGAGAATGTCCTTTCATCAAAATCTAACTCATGTGAGAATATCCTTTCACATGGACATAGCATATTCATAGCATAGTCTAGTTTAGAGTACAATTGAGTAATACCTTTCAAAAGATCCTACTTTACTATATTATCATAACATGCTTCATTCATTCATTCATGAGTGTGTATGTGTACATATATGAGGAAACATTTCACATAAACACATTTAGACACCACATGTTCATACTTCATCATTCATATACATTACTTTATATCATAACAATAAGATGCAAAAAAGATCACTTCTAATCCATCACAATCATGCATTTATCATCAGTCATCATGTTCATAGCTTAATCATACATTCATACTCATGTACATAGAGAGATCACCCTAGGAACTATTATGTCAAGGTACACATGTGCAATGTATAGGTAAAGTCTCATACCCTTACCTACACTAGTCCACCTATCAATTCATCCTAGTTAAGATACCTTTTTCATACTTTCATGAACATATTACACTTGTCGTCATGCATGAGGTGTGTGTGTACATGTTGGTCACCATGATCACATAATGGCAACAACTTGGTATTGAGGAAGTCACCCTCTAAAGACCACAATGCATATACAACATCCCTCAAGTCTTAAGTCACACACATATAGAGTATTAAAGACTATAGACTACACACACTCACATTACATCATAGGAGACAAGAACACATTCAATCTTTACATAGAAGACTCATACTCATGCATATAAGACCACACAATCATATAGGGGAACATAGGTAGGGGTCATTCTAAACAAGAGTATTCAATCATCAAACATGTAGACAATACCTAGCCCTAACATCATCATTCACATTATCACAACATTATCAATGCACCCTAGATCATGAATTAGAAAGGAAGACTAAGCATATTACTTCATGTGTGTGATCATCATAACCACACTTCACAAAACCTCAATTTGCCTTCAAGGACATGATCACATTATATAGAGAATGACAAGAAAGAAAACATTGTCACCATAAGTAGACCATACCACACAATGTCAATTCAGCTACCATAGGCTAGGGATTAGGGTGAATTTACCAATTCTCCAAACTTTGATCATCATTGATCAATTCCCAAAAATTCATAACCAATTCACATAGATAACAATAGTAATAGGAAATTCAACACAATCGAATCATGATTCAATCAACATAGAATCAAGATCACAAGACCCACATCATAGGCCAATTTGAGAAATTAGGAGGATCATGGATTCTTCATGGAATTGGTTATAAATTCTTCATAACATTAGTATCTAATCATAAATTCATCATTAGAATCCTTTTGATTTGACAATAAACCCATGGCTAGATGAAAAGATAGCAATTTTGATCATGAATTATCTTTGAAAACCTTTAAAGGAACTCCTTAGATGAAAGATTAACTAAGGATCAAGAATTACCATACCTTACTACATGAGAAGCCCACGAAAATTTAGAGAAGAAGTCATGTGAATCCATCCCTTAGGTTGTTCTTGAGCTTGATCTCCGATGGAGGTTTCTAGAGAGAGTTTGCTTTGAGAGGGAAAAGTCTAATTTGAAGAATGAATTGGGATTGGAGTTTTGATCTTTTCAACTAACTTAATATACCTAAAATAGACAAAATAACCGCCTAGACCTTATTTGGAATGTGAGGTGAATTTGCCAGCGTGCAGGCAGAATTTACAGGTCCAAACTACGAATGGCAATGATGAACCGTTGATGGAACGACGGCACCGTCCTGCACATCCATCATTTGTTATTGAGGCTCATAATTTGGGGGTTTTACCTCCCACATCTAAGAGTGGAGAACGCCCCCAATCGACGGGACGTAGGTCATAGTACGGGGCGTCGTTTGCATGGCGTTGATTGAACAGTACTGCCAAGGCAGTGTACTGCCAGCTTTTGGGTCCTCCTCAAGGACCCTTTGGGTGGTCCTTGGGGAGTCTTGTCCAGAAATTTCGACCCTAATTACGATCATATACATGTTAAGGTCATATCCTATCATTTTAGGCACCAAAAAATACATAAAACATGCAAAGGTACACTAGAATACACTAGCACGCCTAAAGACTGACTTTCAAACGTCTTGGACGTTTGACCTTCAAACCTCTTCAAATCAAATGTACAAGTTCTAAAACGCTTCATTAACATGTTATTAACTCTTTAAGTCACATGTGAGGCTCTATCTACCTTAGTTCATTTTTGAGGGTCTTACAAAAACTCACCCCTAAATTTGTTTTAAGTGGTGAAGGACAAACGCCCGCCACGTAAAATATATATGTATATATATATATATATATACTCTATCGGAGTTGCTTATTTTTTTTCTCTAACTCGTTTAATGTAGCTATGATTTTCTCTCATTGACCAAAATTTGTCATCAGATTCAATATAAATTTATCTCAATTCAATCTTCGAAAATTCTCAATTTTTTTCAATAATCGCCTAGTTGCCCTTCAAAATCTTCATTTCTACACCATTTCCTGCTTTTCTCTTGAGATTGATGAAATTTCACTCAAAATCATTATCAATAAAATTTGATCAATTTCGTAGATTAAATTTTTAGATGCAGTTAGTTTAGTTTAGTTAGGTAGAAACTTTTAAAATGAAGACTTTATAAGATTTTGATATTATTCAATGTTTATTGTAGATTTGATAGACAGAGTTTTATCAGATCCAGAAAGGGAAGGTAGATTTTGTGTTTATGATTGACTCTACATCTCCTATTTTAAAAATCTTGAAGCTAAAAAGAAAGTGATAGTGGTGGTTCACAATGAAATTGATGGTTGATGGGTCTGTTCTCACATAGTGAAGTTACAATAATTATTTCTGATAAATATTTAATTGAGCTAATGTGAGAAGTATATGATTTGAAGGTAGGAGGAGGCTTAATGATGGAGGGCCGAT
This sequence comes from Solanum lycopersicoides, assembly GCA_022817965.1. Lineage (NCBI taxonomy): Eukaryota > Viridiplantae > Streptophyta > Magnoliopsida > Solanales > Solanaceae > Solanum > Solanum lycopersicoides. The sequence continues at coordinate 15,034,388 of CM040621.1, forward strand.
GAAGACGACTTGGTTGTGGATGAGTGAAGTTCACATGGTGGATCATAGGTGACGCCACCGCTGCAGCCCATATTGTTGTTGGTGTTTCTTCTTCATTTTAAGGAGAAAGAAGAAAAGAAATGTTAAAAGTATTAAAATAAAATAAAAGGAAACATCAAAAGTAAAAAATTAACAATGAAATATAAAAAAAAACTATAAAGTAAAAGTTTTATTATTTATGTTTTCTCCCACTCTCTCGAAGAGAGTGAACTACACATTTCTTCTCACATCAGCACATAAGGAGCAAATAGCTCCATTTTAAAATAGTATAAGGAGTAATAGGATCACCATGAAATATAAATGTGTAGTTGAAAATAAGATTATAAATTGGGGGACTTTTGATCATTTTCTCTAAAAGAAAACTAGATGGACTTGGATAAAAAGAACCATTATCACAAGTTAAAAAATTGTATCAGAAAAAATAAAATAGCAATTCTTCTAGTTTTCAAAGAAAGCTCTATAGCCAACATATAATTTGGCTGGTTTTCAATAACTGATCAATACTTTGGTGTTTGCTTTAAAATTTGAAATATTATTTAGGCCAAGTTCATCGTTGATCTTCTAAAGTTGGCACCAAGTTTCACTTAGACACCTCAACTGGGCGATGTTCATTTTAAACATCTTATGTAGAGTCCCGCTATGTCATTCTAACACTTTTTTTACAAAAATTAAAAAGCTGAAGGAGAGTGTAATACACTCGTTGATGACGTGACAAACAACCAATTAAATGATTACATGTGTAATTTTAAATTAAAAATTATTTTAAAATCTATTTAAAAAAAGACTATTCTAAAATAAAACAATTTAACTCCCCACCCCAACCCCAACCCCAACTCCCGCCTCCTCGAAGGTAGTTGTTTTCTCTACTACACCTAATAATTTTTTATTTTTTTTTAATTAACTTTTTAGATTGTTTTGGATCTCTTTCTTTTCTTTATTTTTTTAGTGTTGTTTTGTGGGAAGAAAAGAGGGAGAGGAGGAAAGAAAGAGAATATATATGAAATATGAGGGTTGGTATTCATTTGTTGGATTAAAATAGGTGAAAGGAGGTGATTGTGCATTTAGAAAAGTAATAGAATGAAAAAGAAAAATGACTTGAAAATGGATCTAAATTTAAAAAAAAATCGATCTCCTTTGAAGGAGTTTAAATTTCAAAAAAAGGGTGGGAGGTGGTAGTTTGAAAAATGGAGAAGAAGAGAATAAAATTTAAAATATCTAAATTTTGAGTTTTTCACGCTTCATTGTTGAGTGTATCACATTCACTTTAACATGTCAGCAAAAAGTGTCAAAATAACGCAACGAGATCCGACATAAGATATCTAAAATGAACATCTCCAAATTGAGATATCTAAAGTAAAACTTAATGTCAACATTAGAGGCAGTTGGCCTTTTATTTATTAGGGAAACATGTTTTAAAAAGGGAAAAAAATACTTATGTATTTTTATTGCCTCTTCTTTGGGGATAAGATCGTATTAAAAAGGTAGAATCACATCAATGTAAGTCTGGTTTGCTTAATCATAACATAATGTGAATATGGGATAACTCTAATCAATGCATGACATGTTGAAGAAGAAAAAGAAATTTGTTTCTTTTTTCTTTTTAGAAATCAATCAACGTTTTCTTCTATCATTTTGGTTAGGTGTTGATTATATTAACTTGGGCTGGTACCAGAGATGGACCCCATTTTCTACTGTATTTGATGGGCTTAGCATTTTGTTTGATGTAAAGTTCACATGTCAAATAAAATCCCTAAATTGATACGAGTGAGTTTTATTCAAACATGGGAGCATCTAATTCATACGCCTCTCCATCACCCTTTACTTTTTCTTTTTCATTTGTGGTTGGTATTAATGAAAAATAAATAATTTTTTGAATTATATATTAGTTTCATAGGTAAGTAAAAAAAAAAGCATACGATAGCAAATTATTTTAAGTGTATTAAGGATGGGATGTGTCGTGATCGATGCGGGATTAGGGGTGGAATTATCAAAAGCGTTGAAATGTTGAGTTGGCAAAGAGATAATAAGATATTTGTGGAACCTTTTTTTTCTTAATTGTATTAGGAAAATCATTTTCTTACTGTATTTTTCAAAATATTTCGATCAATCAAACATGAAATATCCTAAAAACGAAAATGCTTTCCTCCCTACCTAACACAACCTTTATCATGTTTTCAAGTTGTTAGATATAAACCCAAACATGAAATTCAAAAAAAGTAAGAATATGTACAACCTATATTAGTTAACCTCAAATCCCAGAAAAAGTAATTAAATTATATGACTTTGATTTTATTATTTGTATGTACAGTTGCTTGTATAGATTGGCTATGTTCATTTTAGATCCAAATATTAATGTGATCATATTCAGCATGAGATTGAGAGTAGTAGTTGCCCTCCCTAATCATTACACCAAAAATATCATAATTTAAGTGCCACTAAAAAATCATTTATACTAACATTGGATTCAATTGTAATTAATTAATACTAACAAATTTTTTAATACTTTTTATTAATGAGTATCTTTTTTGTTGCTCATTCGGTGTTCAAGTCCATATTAGAGTTTCGATTAAATTGAAATTGCAGAATTTTTTCCAGACTCGAATCCAAAACCTCTGATTAAGGGTGAAACACTCACACTAGTACATCACAACCCATGTTGATATTAATGAACATATTTATTATTACTAAAAGTTATTTTTATCGTACTACTAATGTTTGTAAAGTTTAGATACAAAAATGTTTCAAATAAAAGTAGTTATATGTTATAACTCATATCTCAAAAACAACCTACTCCATTTTGGGGCAGGACAACCTTGACAATATTTTATGTTATAAAAAAAATTGTAATTGACAATAATTAGATAATTTTACTGATAAACTTATAAAATTAAGTTACTCGTACGGAGTATATGTTTTATAACTTTATTACATCAATTAGATACGATAGTTCATTTATAACAAAAAAAAAATTGTTTTCTCACTATTTACACTGATTTTCCAACTAAGGAAACTTAATTAAACCCCTTGCCTCTCTTTAATTCTGCCCTACTTATGACATTAAAAAATGTGATATAATTTTATTTTTTAAGCAAAACAAGGCAAATTATGACACCAATTTTGTTTTATTTGTTTGAAAGGAGTTTACAAAGTCTAAAATTTACTACAATTACATCTAAACATGGATAAATCAGAGACTTTTGAAACTTAGTTACCTTGGAAGGTAATTAGTTGTTGAAAAGACTAATACTTAATTAACAAAAGGTGAAGGGATTGAAATGAAAATACATAATTTTTAAAAAGATATTCCTACCATCTCATTCTCCAAAGCCAAGAAAATACCATGTGGTCATAAGAAATGACATAGAGTGAAAGAATAGTCTTGGGGTGTGGAATGGAAATTCCAAATTGCCTTTGATAAAAGCAAAAAGTTGATAAATATATTGATTTTAATTAATTAATAATAAAATTGAGGGGTTTGTAAACTAGTCATCAGCAAATGTAGACTAGAGAATATTCAGCTTTTCCATAGAGACAAAAATACCATTGGGCTTTGGGTTCCACAAGTTGAGCAAATTTATGCATATCTAAAATAATTTTAAAATATTGTTTATATGGTAATATAATATTTGGTTTTATAGTTGTGACACTGTGCTGTACAGTAATATGGTTTGTTGGAAGTGATTTGTCCAAATAATTACTTGTCACCTTCACATGTTTCGTTAAGATAAAAAAGGAATATGTTTCAATCGTCAAATAATGTGGTGTGATTGATAAGTACAAATACAAAATAATTAAATTTTAATATAATATCAATTGTCAAATTAAAAAAATAAAATCAAAAGAGTAGGTCCCAAAATCCACTGTACCTACTAATTTTGACATGAATTAAGTAATGTTAATTAGGTGAACCAAATTCAATCCTGTTCTTCATTATTTGACTTTAACTTCATAAATAAACATGGAAAGATGAAAGTGATACTCGGAGAAGTATCACAAGGTAGATATTCATGGATTTGAACAAACTCAATAGCTTTTTCATACATCTTATATTTGTATTAGAAAATTAAATAATAATTTATAAATTTCTAACAGAATTAATTGACAACTCAATGATAAGAAAGGAAAAGGAAATTTAAAAATTAAAATTCCTAATATTGATTTCGCCTTTGTTGAGTCCGTAGAATATTTCTTTTCTTTTTCTCTTTGCGCATAGAATTTATGAGTTAGGAAAGTTAGATTTGTTCAAAATTCCTGTTTTATTTTGCTATTTGCATGAAAGAAACATAAGATTTTCTTTTTGGGTTTCGGTTATTTTCCTTCTTTTTTTTCTTTTTGTCACATAAAAATACCAAACCAACATGAAGAAAATGATTTCTTCAATTTCAAACCCTAATCTAATGGCCACTGATCAACCATCTGGTGTGGCCAGGCGAAGCCAAGATTAAGAGTTTGGAGATTTTAAATTTTGTTAATAACCGTCAATTAATTTTAATAGGGGCTTATACATTAACATACATATATATTTAAATTAATTTTTAGTACAAATATAAAATCTACGGGAAAGCTACTACGTTCGTTCAAACCCATGATTCCCGTCTACCTCCGTCTCTGTGAGCTCCGCTTCTATGTGGCTGGCCAACTTCTTTCGTCATCATCCTCTTCTCAACACATTGATCCCAACAATAATTCTAATTTTAGTAAGTGGCGTATCTAGAAATTTTTGTCAGCAAAATGTCATCTTTCAAAATGAAAAACAATAACAATATTGTTTAAGATTCTTTAGAATTTCAAAATCATAAATCATAGCGTGATGATGATGTTGCGACATATTTGACATTAAGGGTGTGTTTGTAGGAAGGAAAATGTTTTTCTAGAAAATAAGTAGATATTTGACTTATTTTCTCATGTTTGGTTGGTGAGCAGAAAATATTTTTCGAAAAAATATTTTAGTGTTTGGTTTGAGTGAAAAACATTTATGAGAAATATCTTTTATTTTTTACAATAGTAGAAAATAATTTTGAAGTTGAATTTTTTTTAAAAAAAAAAAACTTTGGTGGGGTGAGGGGAGGGGGGGAGGTTCGAGGGTAGGGGTGAAAGAATTAAAATTTGAAGTTGTATTTTTTTTTTAAAAAAAAAATTAACTTTTGTTTTTTGGAGGGGGCGAGGGGGCTGGTAGGGGCTAGTGGGGTGGGGTTGATTGAGGGTAAGGGTGAAAAAAAATGAAATTTTGAAGTTTAATATATTTTTTAAAAATAAACTTACAATATATTTATTTTTGAGGGGGGAGGGGGGCTGATAGGGGGTGGGGTGGGGAGGGAAGATCCAGGGTAGGGGTGAAAAAATGAATTTTTGAAGTTGAGAATATTTTTAGAAAACAAACTTGAATTGTTTTTTTTTGGATGGGGGGTGGGAGGGGTCAAGAGTAGGGGTGAAAAAATGAAATTTTGAAGTTGAAAATATTTTTTTTTAAAAAAACTTAAATTTTTTTTTAGGGGTAGGGGGAGCTGGGAAGGGGCTGGTAGGAGTGGGGGGGGGGGGTAGGGAGAAGGTTGAAAGAGACTTTTGAAAAATATTTTTCTTAAGTTTTGAAGGGAAGTCATTTTTTTAAAATTTGAGGAAAATGAGTTGATTTGAAAAATATTTTTTAAAAATTTGACCCAACCAAACATGAGAAAATTAAAAATATTTTAGAAAATCGAAAAACATTTTCCGAAAAATGTCCTCCATACCAAACACACCCTAAAGTCATAATGTAGCTCTGTGAAATCTAGTGAACTTTAATTTCTATCATTTTTGTTAAATGGCTTAGTATCATAAGTAGATGCTTCTTTTGGCTTCTGAGGACACTTTTCATAGAGTACATATTTATACTCTTCAATAATTAATATAATGTCAAGGTTTCTCCTTTATGTGAACTTAGTTATGACCTTTAAGTTGAAATTGATCAAAAATAAAGCTAAAGGAAGGTAAAAGAAAACATATTGAACTTAAGATTGAAAAAAGTTATAATATATCATCAATAAAAATAATTGATTTCAGACATCAACCACCCTTAAAAATTATTCGAATAATTCACTTATGTTATGAAAATATAGAATAAGAAGAAGAAAGTAGAGAGAAGAAAATACTTATTGTTACTCTTGATGAATGATTTTACAATGAAGAGGAGCCCTCTATTTATAGGAGAAATCTAACTTGGTCCCCAAATTGGACTCTTAACCATATCCTAAAAGGACTCCATATGATAGACATTCACTATAATACAAATACTTTATAACACTCCCCCTGAATGTCTAATTCATAGATGATGTGCCTCGTCAAAAATCTTACTAAAAAAAACTTTAAGAAAAGAAAAACTCTAGTAAAGGAAACGAGTACACATATCTATTAATACGCATCTATGCTGCCTCATTAAAAACCTTACAAGGATATAAATATGTTTATAACACTCCCCCTTGAATGTCGGTAGATTATGTGCCTCGTTAAAACCTTACTAGATAAAACTCAGTGGGAAAAAAAAATCTAGTGAAGGAAAAAGAGTACACATATCTATTAATACGCATTATCGATGCCTCATTAAAAACCTTACAAGGAAAACCCAATGGGACAAAACCTTGTGAGGAAAAAAGAGTACATCACGTATTAACTCCCCCTAATGAGAACATCAATCCAAAGACTTGAATCTTCGTTTTCCAAGCTCTTGTGGATCATCTTCTTGAAAGTTGTAGTTGGTAGAGACTTGGTAGATAAATCAACTATATTATAACTTGTACAAACCTGTTGCATGTTGATATTGTCATTGTTGGAAACTCATGAGTGTAGAAAAACTTTGGTGAAATATGCTTCCTTCTATCTCCTCCATTCATGATCAAAGATTTCTGCAAGTTACTTACTTCAACTTCTTTAAGTAAATAATCTATTGCCTTTTGAAAACTCATCAAGAGTTTCAATTCTACCATCAACTTGCATAATAATACTTGTATATGCTCTATGCATTTTGAATCAATTTAATCCTTATGAGGACGATAAATAAGTTTTCCAAAAACTTGTATATGTTTAAGATTTTGAATCCATTGGATATTTTCATATCAATTTTGTCAAGTGACAACATTCAATATTAGATGTATGACATCTTCTAGTGCCTAGATTGCAAGTCAAAGAAGCTTTATGCTTACCAAGATGCACCATTCCACTTTTCAATTGATAATTGTTTCTACATCAGCATGCTTTAATAAATGTAGAATTCATATCCTCATAATCTTTTACAATATTGCGCGCTATTGTATCAAAGATATTGTCAACGATATATCATTTTGTATCGATTCTCAATACTACATAACTTATTGAGATCTCATCACTTCATTATTTTTAGGTTTCATAAAGTGCTATGTCGTAGGCTTTTCAACAACACATTGTCTCCTTATTATGGTCATTTGGAATCTTTGATCCTCCCCCTTTTTCAAGGATTATTTTATTTAGAATTGATTAGTCTATCATGCTTCATGCATGTCGTAGACTCTATCCTTAAGGGACATTCAATAGGAGTATTTACAACTTTTGTGTTGCTTCTAATCTCCCCCTTATGTTAGACAAACTAACATATATCTCAATTTTTTAGAGAATCTATCTTTGTGCATCATAGTATATTCATTAATCATATATTGCACATCAAAATTATCAGATAAAAATTGTTTGGTCCCTGACCATAAATTAATTAACAGAAAAATTAATCATAATTTATTGGTTTGATTCATACAATTACGTTTGTATGTAATATCATATTTCAGATCAACACATGAAACTTTATTTTCATAAGCAATGATTCAGTATGTGAGACATTTAATGTCACATCATCTTATATATTTATCAATATTATCAAGATGAATTATCTTGATTTCATATTCTGAAAGTTGTGTTTTTAGCTCAATTGTCTTGCACCAAACAATTTTGCGAATGTCAAATTGCAAGTTGACAACAAATGCACATGTGATTATATTATAGATGCATCGCTTTATCGTATCACATGATAGGTAAACGGGCCATATTCACCTTTTATACTTTTCAGAATTTACAGATTTAATCTCAACTTTAGTTGATCCAATCAACTTACATGAGAACGAGCAACAAAATCAATTCTCGAATGGATATGTATTTTTACCATTTGTCTCATTCTTCATGAATAGAACACAATCATCTAAGTACATCAAATTTTGATAACTTAGTACCTCATTCCATATTCATGTGCATCATTTAATCAATTGTCTTTTTTTAGACATTTATGCACTGTTACATTCACTTCGGAAAATGGATCTGCTTCAACGAGATATATTTCATGACTAATTTTTATCAAAAACTCATTATTTGCCTTAGTCATCATTTATATAATCATATGGTGCATTGAGACTCAAACCCAGTGTCTTATGCCATAATGCCATAAATCAATGAGGGACTTTTGAACCCAACATCTTTCATCACAGAGCATCAAGACTCATGTTGTTTTACCCTCTTGGTGCAATTGGACATGAATTCATCGTCTTATGCTTTTGGTGCGATAGAACTTAAGTCCACCGTCTTACCCACAATGAGGCTCAACTTCAAGCCTTCATCATAATTGTAATTTATCACTTTTAATGATCATTAATATGATTGTATATTATAATTACACACAAAATTGAGATTGATTTCTTATAATAACATCAGTAGTTAATAGATATAATTTAATAGATCACATACCTTTAAGAAATTCGCTTCCCAATCGATTAAAATTAAACGTATAAAAAGTCGACAAGTCTCTTTAAATACTTACTCCAGATGGTAACTCCAGATCTGTCACATAAATAATTATAACGTAAAGAGAAATCATACCTTGAAGATAAGAACTTTATTGCATAACTTATGCAAGATCTCTTTTGCAATTTTCCCGTCTTCTATCATAATTCTTTAAAAATAGAACAATCATGCTGATAACGTGTTATGAAAATATAGAATAAGAAGAACAAAGTAGAGAGAAGAAAATACTTATTGTTACTCTTGATGAATGATTTTACAATGAAGAGGAGCCCTCTATTTATAGGAGAAATCTAACTTCGTCCCCAAGTAGGACTCTTAACCATATCCTAAAAGGACTCCACATGATAGACATTCACTATAATACAAATACTTTATAACAACTTAAACAATTTTTCTTAATTTTGTATTTATTGAATACCTATATTGTAAGAATTTGTATCTATTAAATATGTTTTGTTGAGCGTTAAAGGGCATTATTTAGGGGAATTTTTTTTCTCTTCTTCTTTGTTTCAATCCGCTCCCACCACCATTTGACCATCACAATTTTTTCTTATGTTATAATGTGTAAATACATAGATAGTTTTTATTGATCATATCATATTATATGTTTTGGAATTTCTGATATAATTCTTAAAGATCGGGGACGAGATTCTATTTTAACAATGCAGAATCACATCATTGATATTGTGCAAGATATGATATAATATTGTGCTAGAATCTAGCTTGTATTTATGGATCTTTCTATATAAATAGTCTATAATTTATCAATTCTAAAGCACAAAAATATTGATTTCTATCATCAGATCTTTCTAATAGAGTCACATTCTCACGATATTTTTCTATCAATTTTGATGAAAAATTATTCGATATAAAAGTGTCATTTTCGAATCTTTGTTCAAGAAAAAATCTTTTTTGGAATCTTGAATGGATCAACAACTACGTCAAATGAAGACAAAAAATAAATAAATTTGACACACTAACAATGCTCGTATCATTTCGTGGATTCTCATTTCTATACATATAAATGTTGCACTCAGTCTTTGTCTATTCAATTTGCCGACAGAGATATGGAAGCTAAGAATCTAAAAAAAAGTAAATTCTTATTGTAATTATGCTCGTAGTTTGAGTTAGAACATACTCTTTCGGAATACAAGCACGGAGATAAAGACATTCTGATTTGTTATTTGAGACTTATGAAACTTGCCAGAACAAGACCAAGCGACCTTTCTTTCAGAGATTTTAAAAAAGTTATGTTGGAGAGGAAGGAGACTTAGGTAGTCCAATTTCTCATGAAATTGAAACCTAACTTTGAGCCTATTAGAGCTAGTATTTTTAACAGAGAAACTCTTCCAAATATCAATGTTGTTTTGGAGAACGCATTCGTACAGAGACGCGCATCAGTACTCTGCATTCGTGGATTTGTCCTACACAAGTGACGTGGCTATGTATACATTAAAAGGTACCCATAAACCCTATAAACAGGGCTTATTTTAAAAATCTTAACCACAATATTTTAAGTGCAAAGAGTATGGTCATATTGCATCACATTGCAAGAAAACAAACACATGCAATTATTGTAATAAGTCTGGACATATAATTTTGGAGTACAATCGATGCCCAAACACGTATCAAATCAAGCACAAAGCTTATCATGAAGTTTATGAGAGTCAAGTAATGATCACACCACTATCTTTATTATATTCAAAAATACTTCAAAAGATAAATACAAGATTCCGTTGCAGCTTCTCTCTCGGGGCTGTTTTAAGTGCTTTCATTGTTGCCTATCCTGATAATAATTTAAATAGAAATTCATAAATTTGGCATAGAAATCCGGTTGTTCCTAACCATGTGATAGGATATGTCCATAATTTACACTCTTTATCAACTCCACTAGAAAGTCTAAAATTGAAAAATCATATTGCTCCACTTATGGTCTTCTTATCCCAAACTCACTGTTAATTTTATTTTAGTTGGACAACTGATGAAATAAAATTGCCTTATTATTTTCTTACATCTTTGTTGTGTTGTTCAGAATATGAAGATAAGGAAGGTGATCGCCAAAGATAATAAAGTTGGAAGAATGAGTGATTCATGAGATATTTTTTTCTTGATTTGTGTGATTTTTTCTTCATTTGTGAGATTATGTACGATTTGTGGGATTTCATTTCAAAATTATCGTATATATCATTAATTGAATTGAGAGTCATATTTATATAAATATTTAATAGGCACGTGAGATATAAAAATCGTGATCTAATTCTACTCAAACTATAACTACATTATGTGATTCACAACCATTAGCTATATTACCTTATTATGTTTTAAGTCTTTGCTATTTTTGAAAATTACTCATGTTTAAATAAATAGATAGTTTTACACAGATGAAAGCGGAGTAAGGAAAATCTAATTAGGTGTCATAAATATAAAGAGAAAATGGTCACCCTCAATCTATATCTACATTTTCACCCATCTGAACTGTTTAAAATTGAAATAATTACACCCTTAAAAAATCACAATCACATTTATGTTGAACTGTGAACTTCATGCGACGTGAAAGTTTGATTAATTTATTATTTTCCAATTTTTTTATAATTTCTCTCCACTTTCTCCTATACTTTCCCAATTTCATCAAATTCCTACAGTAACTTTTTCCCTGAATTCCTTCTAATTCCTATAGAATTGTGAGGAACAAAGATCAACAGTGATAGCGAAGCTCGTCAAGCGATATTCTAGCTTTGCTTGTCGAGGAATTTGAAAAAAAAACTAAAACGATTTGTGCATATTACTGCTTGGTTGAGGCTTTGCTTGCTTCGTCCGAACTCGCTGGTCGAAGCGTGCAGCCATAAGATTTTGTTGTTATTGTTGTTGTAGTCAATCTCGTTGTGAGAACAAAGGTAGGTCTTTATGATGGTTGTCTCTTAACGAGAGAGAGAGAGAGAGATGAAAGGAGAGAGGGGGATAGAGAAAGGGTTTTTGTTGGTGGTGTGGGTTCCACCGGAGGCGACGATAATGGTGGATGATGGTGTAGCATTTTTCTGGCCATTCGAGCAGAGAAAAGAGAGGGAGCTGAAAAACAAACTAGGAAAAGTGAGTGAAGGAAAGCGGGAGTACGGATGAAGGCAGTAGCCATGCCATTAATGGAGGTCAATTGCGACGAGTACTATCCTCTCGTAGTTGATTAAAATTTGAGATTGATAATTAAAAAATCTATGAATAAAGAAAAGTAAAAAATATTTTCATGTGGGAGATCAATTGAATTAATGTAAACCCAATTTAATTTAATTTTTTATTCTAATTCAAATCCTTTTTTGAGTGATATAACTACACATGATTTATCTTCACTTGATTTGATGCATTTTAAATAGTTTCTAACATGAGAGTTTAAAGCTGGTGTGAAATCAACAATAGTAAATTTGGAGAAGATGGGGTGACTATAACAGCTTGGAACTGGTGAATGGTGGAGGGAATTAAGTCTTTGTTGCTATGGAGAAGAAAGACAATAAAATTTGGTCTTTAAAAATAAAATTTTAATATTTATTTTTGTGTTCACTCTTCAAAGAGAGTGAAATACTGTAAATTTGTCACCTAAGCATTCAGGGAGGTAATAATTTCAATTTTAAACATTTTGACGGGTGATAGGACTCACGTAAAGTTAAAGTGTGTAGTCAAATATTCGAATATAGATTGAAGGAGATTTTAACCATTTTCTCTAAATATAAAGGGATAAGACATAAGTACCCCCTAGACTATGACCGAAATCCCAGAGATACACCTAAACTTAACTAAGCTCCTATTACCCCCCTTCCACCCCCGAACTCATTTTTTTTGTATTTTTGTGCATCTTTTGTGCTGACATGGCACCTTCAACCATCCAAGTTGGTTGTGTTTCTACACACTCACCCGCCACGTGTGTAATAATATTCTTTATATTTTATTTTTAAATTAAAAATTATTTTTTTAAAAAAAATTAAAATTTGTAAAAATAATTTCTTGTTTAAAACAAATAAATAATTTTATATTTTTTTAGTAAAAAAATTCTTATTTTCTTTATCTTGTATTTAAATCAAATCAATATTCATTTTTTTACCTTGTTTCGAAACTTTTTCTTTTACCTACATTCATTGTTTTTCTCTTTTATTTTTCTATTGATTTTATTTACTTTGTCTTTCATTTTTATTTGATTTCAAATTTAATTAAAAATGTCTTGTACTTAAAATAAGTTGATTTTGATCGGATATCAAAATAAGTGAAGAAAATTAAATAAAACATAAAAAAATCAAAACGTTTAAATGAAAGGACACTTTTTAAATTATTTTTTAAAAAGAAATACACATAATTGTTGTTAATTAATTAAAAGTCAAAAGACAATAAATTAATTTAAAAAGTTTAAAGTGAAAAGAAATTAAAATAAATATTTTGCAGAGAAAAAAAAGTTTTAATATCAACTAATAATAAAGGTATCAATCAAAAAATGACATATATCCAATTTTTGCATGTATCACTTACCTTAAAGAGAGTGTGCACACTTTCTATGTCATGTCAATATTTGTGATGTATTTATTTCATTTTAAATTAGTTTAGGAAAGTAATAACACTCTAGTTAAGTTTAGATATATTTCTGAAATTTCGATTATAGTCTAAGAAATTACTTGTGTCTTATCTCAAATATAAAACTTCAATCATAACTTATAAGATTTTACTTGACTTATCTATCTATAAATATTCCTTTGAACTTAATTGCTCATCTTTTGTTTTTGATTTATCATGATTGTAAAATCTCTAGTATTGACCTGGACATTTCAAAAGATCACTTACCTTTGAAAATTTATCTACTAAAATAATTAAAGTTTATTTTATCAATAAAATCATTCAGTTTAAATCGTTATATCAATAGAATTACTCAACTAAATTTATCATTAAAAATAATTGACATAGCAAAATAAATTATGTTTATGTCATATAAATATGAGCTCTACAAATAAACAAAATTTAAAAAAATCATCAAGAAATTTTGACCGATAAACTTATAATTAGTGTTATAAATATTATAAATGTAAATTTAAAATATATCATGGTGGACATTATATCTAACAATAAGTACAGTGATTATCATAATTGGCGAAGCATTTTTTTCAATAAGACATCAAATTTTTTATAAGCTCATGACTACAATAATTTAGCTAGCGTTGGATCATAGATTTATAAATATTCTTGGCAAATATTATTTGAATGAAAATTTAGGTGAAATTTTACCATGTATTTGATCATAGTATTTAGGAAATATATTTCACCTTTTTAGAAAAATATGATTTATATCCATAAGTTTTTAAAACTATCAAAACTAACTATAAGTTTGTATTACAAGTCAATTGGATGTTTGTTGCAACAATAACAAATAGTGTCTATGACACTAGAGCAATGTGATAGTTTGGAGTGAGTGCAACGAGCATCATTCCATATATCGTGAAGTAGACAAAGCACGTAATTATGTTACCTTGAGCCAATTTTTCATCATTTTCATTAATAATCATATCATCATTTAATATTCACTCAATACTTTGGTGTTCACGTAAAAAATTATGTAATACAACGTAAACAACTACTATAGTGGATGTTTTTGTAAAAGATAAAAGCTTGGGGTAAAATTAGAGCCGTCAATATGGGCTAGGCATGTTGGGCCGGACTGGCCTAACCCAGGATTTAATAGGGCTGGGCTACGATTTTTGGCGTCCATTTCAGAAAAGGTTTTTGTAGCCTGGCCTGAATAAGTTTGCTGATTTGTGGGGCTTGAGAAATATCGATAAGGCCGGCCCGTGGGCCAATAAAAATTAATTAAAAAATTATAATATATTATTATAATTTAAAATTAAAGAGAGTCGAAACTCAAAACAACTAGGTTAATATTTCTATTTAGATATTTATAATTTTACTTGGAAAAAAAAACTTAATAAATATTATAAAGATAATTTTATTTGTGATTTGATTAAAAAGTAGTAACATTAACATCATGTTATATTGTTTTATCGATATTTATGATAATATTTTTAAATTATAATTTATAATTAAATTTAATAATTAAAAAATTTAAAAAATTTAAAAAAGTGAGTCGGCCCGGCTAGCCTGTAGCCCACGTACTTGTGGGTTGGACCGGCCATTTTCTGGCCACACTAAAAATGTGCTAGTCCGGCCTGACCCGTAAAATGTCGAAGCCTGTATGGGTTAGCCCGGATGGGATGGGCTAGCCCATATTGACAGTTCTAGGTAAAATTTCAATTTTCAAAAGATCCTAAATAATAACTTTTGATCCAAATACTAGAAAAACTAGTATTTAAGAATTTGAGATATTTACAAAAAATATTTACCAAATAATGAAAAAGTATATAAACAAACATTATTTATCAATTATTTTTCCAAATATTATTTGAAAAATCTTGTAATTTACAGTTATTAAGCCAATGACTCTATCATCTTTATATATGACAAATCATATATCCTATAGTTATTTGTGGTGACAATATTTTTGTGGGGTCTTTTCTCTTTTTGATTTTTTTGGCAGGAAAACATCCATCATGATACACTTCAAATTTTAAATATATTGTAATATCATATATAATTTCCCTGGTTAATTTTGTTCGTAAATTTTTGTTGATGAGTTTTCTTTAAAGTTATATTTTTTGGAATTTATATCACATGAGATAAAGAAAAACAAATTATTTTGTTTTGTTAATTTAATAATAAAATTTCTGAGTGATATTTTTGATACAAACTAAAATTTAATAATTTTATTAGATAAATTTTTAAAAATGAATGATCTTTTTGAAATATTAATTCCTAGTATTGAAAAAAAATACTATAAAAACGATTAAGGTGAAGAGAATGTTACAGACTGTCACGACCGGGGAGCACCCCCTAGATGTAACTGGCGTCGTCGTCCTCGAGGACGACTAAGACTAGCCTCTTAGCATTCGTCATAACATTTCATAGGTTAAAATGCGGAAAATTCAAAACTTTTATATATTGAGATTTACATAGACCTCTCACTTACTAAACATATATACATATGGAGTTTAGTTAGACTCCTCGCATAGGAAAATTACATAGGCTTCTCATTTAGACCATATACATAACATAAAAGAATTTAGTTTAATAGTACCGTCTCACATTAAACCATCTAAAAGGAGTAGAACATTCGAGCAGAGCCCTCAATACAAATTCATAATTGCCACATAGAGCTTACAACAATATCTTCAACAATAGGGGAGAAATGAATGTCTTTAGACTATAGCAATACTACTAAGGTAGAGTACGTGGCACCATCCTCGAAACTAGAGGACCTACCAAAACTTGGAGAAAATTCCATGTCTTCTTGCAATTGACCTTGATACCTCAACGGCCCGAACCTACATTGTTTGGGAAAAAGGGAAAGAATATGAGTTAGTACATCCACTTGTACTAAGTATGAAAACATATGCACATAGTGTCACGACTAAATTTTTCACAAGTCGTGATGACACCTATGTTCCCAACCAATACGTAAGCCAACCCAACACATTTTACCAATTTTAACTAAATAGTGAAAAAAAGTAAACACTAAGTGAAAATCTCTAACATAAAGCTCTTTATAAGTACAAATTGCGGAAAGCTAAAAATACCACCCAAGAATTGGTGTCATAAGTACAAGAGCTTCTAAAATACGACGCAAGTCTAAAACTAAAATGAAAAATCCAACACAAGGAATATCCTGTCTGAATACTAATATAACAGAATAAGTAAAAGATAGAGGGAGGTGTGGGCTACGGAACAGCCAAGCAGCTCACCATAACTCCAAGACACTCCAAGCTCGGACTCAAATCGCTCCACGAGATGTGCTCGTACTCGAAATTGAATTTGTACCACAAAGAGT
This sequence comes from Solanum lycopersicoides, assembly GCA_022817965.1. Classification (NCBI taxonomy): domain Eukaryota; kingdom Viridiplantae; phylum Streptophyta; class Magnoliopsida; order Solanales; family Solanaceae; genus Solanum; species Solanum lycopersicoides. Next base: position 15,051,120 of record CM040621.1, read on the forward strand.
GCAACAACTGTAGTATGAATACAAAACCACGTGTACCCAGTATATCTCATTGACCGACAACGAAGAAGTAGTGACGGGAGTATATATAAGAAAAACCAATTCTTTAATTACACAAGTCTATATTACACTTACTAGTCAAGTTTCATCAAATAAAGGTAATCAAATATCAAGTATTTTCCAACTACCAATAAAAACACATAATCAAACAAGAATGAAAGATGTCATAAGATGCAATGCTATATGACACCATGAAATGATATGCCTCAGAATACTCAATACTCTCTCAACCGTATATACATGATACTCCTCGAAAATACATCGAGAGTTCATGACCAATGGAGGACTCGCGAGGTCCATATACCGACACAGACGATCTCCACGGTGTCTGTGTGAAAGATCTCAACGCACTATCATAAAATTAAACAATTTCTGCAGGACGATCTCCACGTGCCCAAATTATAATATTTACATCTCACCATCCCCAGCACGGACGATCTCCACGTTCTCAACTTATACTCAATCTCATGTCAATGCATGTGCACAATATTATTTCAAGTAAGGGAATGATGATGCACCTCAATCAGTCAAATATCAACATAATACATAAGCACCTCAATTATCACAACTATACGGGTGTAATAAAGAAAACACAATCACACGAGAAATTCAAGTCAATAATATATCGGCTAATGCCCATATGCTTTGGCATTCTCAAATTACAATTCACATTCTATAGTAATAACTTTCCCTTTATAACACCAGTACTCGTACCAATGCTAAGCACCTCAATTATCACAACTATACGGGTGTAATAAAGAAAATACAATCACACGAGAAATTCAAGTCAATAATATATCGGCTAATGCCCATATGCTTTGGCATTCTCAAATTACAATTCACATTCTATAGTAATAACTTTCCGTTTATAACACCAGTACTCGTACCAATGCCCGTCACACCATTGGTACGAGACCCCCATCTTTCGCCCTTACCCCTTTGTCTATTTCATTTTTAATCTTTAATTAGGAAAACGTCCTTCAACAAGTCTGAAAAGCCTTAACATATCTTAAATGCCGAACCTCGTGCCACGAATCTTCAAGATTTTTTCTTTCCTTTTCGCAAAGTTTTGGAACGTTTTCAATCTACCAATTATGCAATATTCATAAATAAGCGAGTTTGTAAACATTAAAATAATTATATGTCTATCATAGACCCTAAAACCACTTATATCTCTACTCAAGCTCCAAATCTTAATATAATTTATATGCCAAAATTATCATATTTGCTAAATTTCAAGTCAAGAATTTAACATTATTCTCTTCAAACATCCTAAAATTTAATATTAACTATATAATATACACCTAATAATTAATTACCTATCTCAATATATCAAAAATTAGTATCTTAATTTGATAAATAATAAAATAAGAACCAAATCCACCCATTGACAGAAGCATGTAACGTGACCATTTTCTCTTAAACCCATTCTGCAAAATGCCAAGTTTCTCAATTATCTCTATCGAATACCAATCATTTGCATGATTGCCTAATGATTTGCATCCAAATCTTGTCCCCCATCCTTTTTTTTTTCGAAATAAGATAAAACAAAATCAAATTAAAAAAATAACCCATCCATCACTGCCCACCATCAGAATGATGGATCATTAATGGCATTAATTGCACTTAGGTTGATTCAAATAATACTAAAAAGAAAACATTTGTTCTTTTAATTTATATATATATATGTTTTTTGAACAATTACCAATTATTTTCCCACTTTCATATTAACTTCATATAATAATATAATAATAACCACATTCCAATTTACTCTTACAGCATACCTTAAGGTGGACGAGGATTTCTTTGTTTTCACGAGCAGTGATTATTGCTTTCTCCTCTCGTTGGTTGTCTATGTGACTTTCCGCCTCCACCTCCCTTCTTTTCTAAAATAATAGTTATTAATCGTGAAACTTCACTAACCTATTATCTATATTAATTATTTAATAAAAGTTTCATCAACTAAATACTCATAGTTACCGAATAGTTTAAAATATCCTTTAAATTTTTTGGAAGGAGTCAAAATAGTCCTAGTTCTTAAAATGACCTAGCGGGTCGGTACATCACCTACCACTTAAACAAACGTTTGTCCTCGAACGGAAAAAAAAAGAAAAGAACTCACCTGAACGCTCAAAAAGCTGAGGATATTTACTCCTTATGTCTGACTCTGTCTCTCATGTAGCCTCCTCCACTGGACGATGTTCCAATTGAACCTTTACTGAAGCAATATCTTTCGATCTCAACTTCCGAATTTGCCTATCCAAAATAGTAACCGGCTCCTCTTCAAAAGTCAAATTATGATCAAGTAACACTGAATCCCATTGAATCACATGAGCACCACCCAGATGATACTTCTTCAGCACCGAAATATGAAATACAGCATGGACACCTGACAAACCAGGTGGCAAGGCCAACTGATACGCCACCTCACCAATACGCTCCACAATCTTGAAAGGACCAATATACCTGGGCTCAACTTGCCCTTCTTTCCAAATCTCATCACACCATTCATGGGTGAAACCTTCAATAGAACCCTCTCTCCAACCATAAACTCCAAATCACGAACCTTCCTATATGCATAACTCTTTTGCCTACTCTAAGCCATGAGAAGTCTATCTTGGATCAATTTGACCTTGTCCAAGGACACCCTCAGCAAATCTGTACGCCAGGGTCTAACCTCAAATGCATCAAATCAATCAATTGGAGATCGACATCTCCTACCATACAAAGCCTCAAATGGTGTCATCTCAATACTCGAATGGTAACTATTATTGTAAGAAAACTCCACTAATGGCAAAAATTGATCCCAATGACCACCAAAGTTGATCACACACGCCCGTAACATGTCCTCAAGAACCTGAATAGTCCGTTCAGACTAACCGTCAGTTTGAGGGTGAAAGGTTTTACTAAGATCCACTCGAGTACCCAACTCCTTCTGCATAGACCGCCAGAAATAGATGTAAATTGGGTGCCACGATCTGAAATAATAGAAATAGGAACCCCATGCAAACGAACTATATCTCGAATATAAATCTTGGCTAAATTCTCTAAATTATAGGTAATCTGAACTGGTATGAAGTGTGCAGACTTAGTTAATCGATTCACGATGACCCATATAGCATCAAACTTACCCAAGGTACGTGGAAACCCTACCACTAAGTCCATAGCAATGCGCTCCCACTTTCTCTCAGGTATGGGCATCCTCTAAGTCACACCTCCAGGCTTTTGGTATTCTGTAACATTCCGGAAAATTACATGTCTAGTGAAGAGCCCAATAGGTCTTTAAGAATGCGTATTGGGGATACGTAGGCATCCCAATGCCCAATATTGAGAAATATTGGGCATAGTATAGAAAATTGACTAAGGGGTATTAGCCAATTTCTATATATTACCCAAATAAGCAAAATATTGGGCATATTAGAAATATTGGCTTAAAGGGGTGTTAGCCAATTTTCTAACATTAATGAGCCTTTTTAGAATTGTACCTGCAATGAAGACCCTAAAATAACTATAATCTTCATATATGCCCAACATACATATTATGTACTAGGCATCCAAGTGTCAAGCCTAGTACCATAGCACATGACCATTTAAAATGATCATGTAAATTAAGCAGTGCCTAAGGACATAGTGAGGGTCCTTAGGACAATAAGTAAACATTCCCAAATGAACCATAAATAATAGTTATTTAGGAAAGTACAACCAACCCATTGCAAGCACATGTGCAAGACATGTGAAGAAGTGTCCAAAGGAGGGGACCACCCTAACCGAATTCGGTTAGGGTAGTTAGGGGGAAAAACGTGCATAAGGGACCCCTCCATGTGGGGCCTAACTTCCTAACTAATTCTATACTCTAACCTACTTCCCTAAATATCTAACTAACCTAGGACCAAAGGAAATAAACTAATTAGTGCACCCGACAATCTAGGACCAAAACTGGGTTGACACTAACCTAGTACTAGTTAAAGAGACAACCTAGTACCTAACCTAGGATGGTCCAAAAGGTTAGTTATGGTCCTAACAACTTAGGGGTAATTTAGTAATTCCCCTAGGTTATCTAATTAATTAATTTAGCAAATTAATTAATTAATTTAAAAGGGATAAAGCCGAAATTACAAAGGAAATTTCCAGATTTCGGTTAAGACAAGAAAGGGACAACCTAATACCTTACCTAGGATGGTCCAAAGAGTTAGTTAAGGTCCTAAAAACCTAGGGATAATTTAGTAATTACCCAAGGCTACTTAATTAATTAATTTATCAACTTAATTAATTAATTTAAATGGGCAAAACCGAAATCCCAAAGCAATCTCCAGATTTCGGTTAAAACAAGAAAAAGACAACCTAGTACCTAACCTAGTATGGTTCAAAGGATTGGTTATGGTCCTAACGACTTAAGGGTACTTTATTAAATACCTTAGGTCACCTAATTAATTAAATTAGAAATTTAATTAATTAGTTTAAATGATCAAAACAAAATTCTTACACTAACCTAGTACAACTCAAGAAACATCCTAGTACTTAACCTAGGATGGTCCAAAAGGGTTAATTTTGGTTCCAATGAATTAGGGGTACTTTAGTACTTACCCTAGGTCCCTAAATTAATCAAATTAAGGATTTAATTAATTAATATAAAGTCAAGACGTTGATCAAACCATAGTCAACATCAATTTCCAGATTTGACTAAGTGTTATGTTCTCCTATGTTTAGTCAACTTAGGAGGAGCGTTTTGGTAATTGGTTAATTAGTTTATTAAATTAACTTATTATACCTAAGTTTTATAATTTAATATCAGTTCTTAAACATAAAAATCACGTTCAAACTCATAAAAAAAAGTACGCAAAAACAGTAAGCGACGAACGCAAGGAAAAGGCAGAAAGTTTATCGATTTCTCTAGGGAGATTTCAAGGTTTTGTTCAAGGTGGTCTTCGTAGATTAAGTTCTACATAAGTTATGGGTTTCTCTCCTGGACTTCTTTGTCCAAGAGAACTTTCTTTCGAATGATTCAAAGATCTTGAAAACTAGGGTTGTTTCCCATCGTTCTTGTCGAACTCCTTTCCCTAGTAACCTTGTTACGATTTCAATATTGAATAGGTTAGAAATCATGTTGTTGGTATGTGGTGCTGGTTGATCTTAACGTGTATGGTTTTTGATTAAATAATGATTGAATGAACCTATTAATTGGACTCGTTTGATGTTAAATGTTATTATGTGAATTAAAAGAATGATACTATGTTAAAGATATGTTCGAAAATGTTATGTATGAAGATGTTACGGTCTGTTGAGCATACTTGCTGTTAATATGACGTTATAAAGATGATATATTCATCAAATGCTAATATGATGTTGTTCAAGATGTTTAAAAGTGTTATGCCTAAAGTTATATTACAAGGTTGGCTAAACAGATCTCCATGAAATCATAAGTTGAATGAATGTTTGGGTTATGCCAATAAAATGGCTAACAATGTCTTGCCCAAAAGTTGAATGGAATTGGCTTACATTATTGCTTTTAAATAATGATGGAAAAATTGGCTAATGAGAATCTCATGAAATTATATTTGAATGAATGTTTGGCTTGTGACAATAAATTGGCTATGAAGTCATTTCCAAATTTTCTAGGCCAATACTAAATTTACACCAATCTTATGTGCCCAATATAACGTAATGTCATATTAAGCATGACCAACAGAATAAAATAAATCCATAACTAAGGGTATGTCAATCAATGGGACAAGTCCCAACATACCCTATACTATCTTATATGACTAAAATGTTGGTAAGCACATCTAAAGTAATTCAATGAATCCATAACCAAGGGCATGCCATTTATTGGGACAACTCCCAACATGTTCTACAAGAATGAACTATGAACATATGTAACTCATTGAAAGAAGTGATCATCGTTCATAAACGATGAAATGAATCTACTACACTAAAGTAAAGAAGTAACGTGAGTTATAACATAATTAAAGGGATCTACATTAAGTAAGTGACCAGAATGGATGTTAAAGAAAGTGAGACAATTCTTACTTACACCTAAGCTACTATGTTAAAAGAATACTCACGAATGAAGGTGTTAGAATGTGTGAGACTAGATTAACACCTAAGAATGATATGTAAGGACAATTCACATTCATCAATGTAAAGTAAGGATGATATGTAAGGACAATTCACATTCATCAATGTAAAGTAAGGATGATATGTAAGGACAATTCACATTTCATCAATGTAAAATAAGGATGACAAGTCATCAAAAGAGTAAATAAATCTCAATCACATTATATATGTAAGTGTAAGAACAATTCACACTTAATACGTAAAGAAGAGATGAGAAATTATCTAATGAGCTATGACTACCTCATGCTAGAAGCAAGCTTCGATGATGTATGAGTTGAATGTAAATAGGAACATTAAACTGAGCATCGATAGGCTAGTTATGAGTGGTGATGCCTTCTTTCGGGAAGGGCGGAGTTTCACATAATTCTCATGAGATGAGACTGTCACGACTGGAATCTAGACCCCAGACGAGACCGGCGTCGTTGACCTCTCAGAGGTCGCAGACAAGCCTACTTACATTATTCATACTTCACTTAGGTTAATTTTAGCGGAAAATTTGAAACTTTTAGCTCCTTAACATATTTGTTAAACATTCATAACATTTCATAATAGTTCACCATCAACCATCTAACATTAAGAGATAAGCAACTGAAAGAAATAGATCAATAAGTATTAAGTGTATAATTGCCAAAATGGCACCAATACAAGGTCTGAATAAAAATAGGAAAGAAACGCTAGTGGAACATGCTCCACTAGCTCAACTCTAAAACTAAGCTAGAATGTAAACAGTAGCATCCTCGAAAGCATGAGGACCTACCAAACTCCGGATGAATGCTGACGTCCGGATAGCTGCAACAATGATCCTGTAGCTCTATCGCCCACCTGTGCCTGCACCTAAAATAGTATAGATGTATAGGGTTAGTACACACTTGTACTAAGTACGGGTATATGCAAGCACACACCAAGGACATGCATGAGAAAAGATAGCTCTTTCCTAACAACATGATTATTGGAAGTCAAGTCAGTGGACTTGCCAAATTGGATTAGGAAAGTTTCCAAATTTGGATTAGGAAAGTCAATGAGCTTTCCAAATTTGGATTAGGAAAGTCAGTGAGCTTTCCAAATTTGGATTAGGAAAGTCAGTGAGCTTTCAAGATTTGAAATAAGAAAGTGATGCCATGAGAATAACATACGTCATCATACTTTTCACATTTGCACACAACACATAACATTTACACATAGCACATATCATATAGCATACAACACCTTTTGCATGTAACACATAACTTCTATAATGTCATTCATTCATATGCCTTGAGACCTTGGAATCATGGACTTAACATTCAGACTCCCAGAAATGAGGGTTCAACAGATGGGACCTCAACTAGGGAGTTTTCATTAGCAAACACAGAGTCTGCTTCGTTCATTCATACGTACTCCATTTCATTTCATTCATGGGCCAGTGTAAACACCAGTTATACCTCGGATGTAGTTTAAGACTTTCATTAGGTTCGTTGTGCAATGACCAAGAATGACTTAATGTCATTACTTGATTCTAACTCACCTTTTGATTATCCTATCCTAACACCTTGGGTATCATTAATTTCATTATGTACATCATTTGAGGCTGGCCTCATTCATTCATTGGGAACTTTAACTTTAACCGACATAGATCATGTGAGCATCATGAAATCCAGTGTCTCCCCACACCGAAAAGAGGTGGAATCACCGGCCAAAGTGATCCAATAACATGCTAGCGTACATGGGAATTTAACCCCGCCAGATCCCTATATTGGCAGTATAGGTTCAAAGACTAGGAGATGTATGGAGACCCATACCCGGCAAGCCGGACAGTCTCATCTCATGAGAGTTACGTGAACCTTCGCCCTTCCCTAAAGAAGGCATCACCGCTCATAGCTAGCCTATCGGTGCTCAGTATAAAGTTCCATTTCATTCAACTCATACGTCATGGAAGATGGCTTCTAGTATGAGGACATCATATCTCATTAGATGATTTCTCATCTCATCGTTAGTATTAAGTGTGTTAATCCCAATACTTTCATTAGAGTGTTCATAGAGACTGGTCTCTTCATTATCCTACACTCTCATAGGTGAGTACGTTTTGGTAACATTTACTTAGGCTCATTTGAGATTGCTCTCATCATTAGCATTAGCCTCACATCATGGGGTCACCACATTCATTATCATTAGCACATTTACTCTTCATATTTACTCACCTCATTTTACGTGGATGTTCAGTTCATCATATGCCAACATACTTGGCCATTGGTGTGTTTCATACCCTTACTTAACCCTTCTAGGGTTTCATCATTTCATTGTTCATTTCATCATCCAGTACATATATCTTAGGTTCACTTACTTTTAAACGTATGTTAGACTTATGGGTCTATACACACAAGCCATGAGGCTTCATTCATAATTCGTTAAGTGATTCATACATCTCTAAGATTATGTAGTACAAGACTTATGTATCTTATATATATGTCAAGATCTTGATTTCGATCTAAGTAGGTGGCATTATTCTTGGATATTTTGTTCACGTTTGACTTATGTATCAAACGGAAGTTTGGGCAAGGGAACCCAAGTCTTGAATCAATCGGATATCATTTCTATTTTTCATTGATTTTATTTCTAATATTCATAACATTATGACTCTAAATTAAATCTCAATATTAACATCGAATGATTAATTTTCTATTTAATATTACTCCTAAGTTGGCCGAAGGGTTGTGGGTTCGAACCCTTACAACCCTTTTTTTTTTCTTTTTTTTTTTAACATCATTTTGTCCATTTTCGCCTAAGCCAAGAGGTTGTGGGATCAAACCCCCACAGCCTCTTTTATTTTTGTCATTTAATTCGCAGAAATAGGGAGGTTGTGGGTTCGAACCCCCACAGCCTCCTTATTTTAATTTAATTTTGCTAGGGGCTGTGAGGTGGTGGGTTCGAACCCCCACAGCCTCTTATATTATTATTTTTTAATTTTTGCTAGGCTAAGGGTATTTGGCAGTGAGGTCCTGAGATCGAACCCCCACAGCCTCACTTGCTTTATTAATCATTTTCGCCCCTCTCCATTTCCAGTCTCGAGGTCGTGGGTTCGATTCCCATGCCTCACACTTATTTTTTTCTTTTTTTTCCTCTTCTTTCCTTCCCCAGCATTGCGTGTTCGATTCCCCCCAGCCCCCACATTCCCTTTTTATTTTCTCGCGACAACAGCAGCTAAGGGGGTTCGATTCCCCTTAGCCCCTCTTTGTTTTGCTTTAATTTTTCAGCCTCTTTATCATGTGAGGTCTTGGGTTCAATTCCCATTGACCTCGCCTCTTTTATTTTCCCTTTAAAACTCAGATTTTAACCTCATTGTAGAGTACACAAATCTGGAAATTATTTCATAATTCTTACCTTACTTAAATCAACTTTTCATGCTAGTTTCTTAAGGCATTTCACCAACTACTTAGTATGTAATTTAGGTGTAGTTTAGGATTACATTTAGTCAAGCATTTTCACTCCAACTTTGTAACTTCACACACCTTATGAACATCACATTATGCACAACCTTTACACATGAAATACAAGCATAAAAACATGTCTTGCACGCCCTCAAACAGTGGCTAAAACATCACTGCCAACGTACACACACACACACATTTCCTTCAATTACGCATGGGTTATCATTTTTGTGATTTCACGCACATAAACATGTTCCCATTTAATATAAACACATCATACATACTTAAATCTAGCAGCACAACATACCCATCCTACGAATTCGTTTGGGAACTAGTGACAAGGACATGCAATGGGGAACAACCTTAGTTTCGGAATGAATTTCTTGAATCGTAAGGGGCCTCTTCGGAAAGGGACCAAGAGAGAAGAAACCCATACCTTATTTTGACGTTCAAACCTTGAACTTGCTGCCCAAACCTTCTCCAAAATTTTGTCTAAGTTCAAAAGCTTCAATCACTAACTCGACGGAAAAACTCCTCTCTTTGCCTAACGTTTTTGGTTATGTTTTGAATAAGTTTTTAACATGAAAGTTCTTCAAGTGTGAAGAACTTTTAGTTGCTGATCAGCTCTTGTGTTTTTGGCAGAGAGAACGTGAAAGAGAAGAGAGATATTGACGTGAGAGAGAGAGAGTTAAACGTGAAAGGTGGTTTAGGCTTAGGTAAGGACTTAGTCAACTAGGACTCTTTCACACCTTTAAATAAAAATCTGATTTTTCTTTTTCTTAAATCAGCTAATAAATATTAATTAATTAAATTAATTTATCAATTTAAATAAAAACAATTTAAATCATTGCTTCCACCTAGGTTCGAACCCAGGTGGAGCAAGACTTTCACTCTTAGAGCACAATTTCGGCTCTCTCTCTCAAAATTGCCCTTCCATTTTATTAAATAATTAATTATATATATATTTAGGATAATTATGGTATTACCCTTAGCCTGGTAAAAGTCCATTTTACCCTTAGACCCTCAAAACTTAAAATTTCTTCTTTTTAAGTCCGGTAAAGACTCCTTCGATTAAATCTTCCTTTTCGAGAGCCTTACTTGGTTGGTTCCAACCTTTCCAAGCTCAACTAACACCCCAAGTTAGTTGGCTTGGTCGTAGTAAGGGTTCTGAGGTCTGGTTCTACGCGTATCAATCTGTGTGAACCTTGGCCTAATCGCAAGCATTCTTGACAACCTAAGTCTTGATCCTATTCATTTTTAGGGTTGTTACATTATCCCCCCCTTAGGAACATTCGTCCCCGAATGACACTACCACTTCACGTCGTAATGCCAGTCAGATCATAATAAAATCACTATACACAGTCAATCAATAGCAACAAAATACGGGGAGATAAGGAAACATAGGTTTAAGAGTATAAAGTCTAACCTCAAGAGCTGAACAAGTGAGGATAGCGGGCTCTCATGTCGGCCTCAGCCTCCCACGTAGCACCCTCAACAAGATGATTTCTCCACAATACCTTCACTGTGGCAATCTCCTTGTTCCTCAGCCGCTTGACCTGTCTGTCTAAGATCTCAACAGGTACCTCCTCATAAGACATGTCTTTACCAACCCCCAAACCTTCAACAGGTAAGATTGATGCTGGATCACCTAGGAACTTCTTCAACATAGATACATGAAAGACTGGATGAACAGAAGCTAGTTCTGTAGGCAATGCTAACTCATAGGCCACCTCGCCCACACGCTGTAGGATCTCATATGGCCCAACATACCTCGGACTCAGCTTCCCTTTCAAGTAAACCTGGTCACCAACGTCAAACTCTAAGGGCCGCTTTCTGTTCAAGTAAACCTGGTCACCAACGTAAAACTCTAAGGGCCGCTTTCTGTTATCAGCATATGACTTCTGCCGACTGTAAGCAGTAGTCAACCTGTCCCTAATTATTCTGACCTTCTCTAAGGCCTCATGAATGATCTCCGGACCCAAAATGGATGACTCTCCAACCTCGAACCACCCAACTGGAGATCTACACCTCCTACCATACAGTGCCTCAATTGGTGCCATCCCAATACTGGAGTGATAGCTATTATTATACGAGAACTCTATCAAAGGCAGATGGTCATCCCAGTTACCTCTGAAGTCAACCACACACGCTCTCAACATATCCTCCAATG